>CM053785.1:630523509-631033509 GCA_028749045.1 Cupressus sempervirens
CGGGAGGTATAACTTTTGAACCGTAGCTCCGATTGACGAACCGTTTACATTTTTGGAAAGCTCTCGAAGCGCTCTATAGCCCTATGGAAAATCTTTGCTCATCCCCCATTTTTTGGCCCTTTTTGAGGTCATTTAATGCCCCTAACCTGACTTCAAAGCATTCTTAAGAGGTCTCCAAAACTCAAAAAACTACAATAACTTTCAAACCGTGGGGCCTTTTGACCTGATTCTTTTTCTGGAATGCTCTAAATTACAATTACATTCATTTGGCCAATTCACACCTTCTAGGTCACCAAAATGATGGCCAAATTGCATGCTCCTATTTTTTTGAGATTTTCAAACACACTGATAGTGGAACTGTGAGAGTTGGAACCTTTATTTGACCCAAATGGGTATCCAAAAATGAAAACACATGAAACAGAAACTAAGTCTAAGTACATTTTTTTTTTTGGGTGACATAGGATTGCCCTTATACCTTTGGATGCTCCTACATCAATGTTAATGTTCGTAGCTGTGTTCTTATAGTGTCACTTGACACTCGTGAATTTGCTTATGTTCTTCAGCGTGCTAGTTAGGGTTAGCTATGTAACCTTTGGACCTAAGTCAGATTCAGTTAGTGTCTTTTTGCTAATTGGGTTCTTAATCAAGTTTAGTCACCCTTAATCTGGATTAGTGCTTAATCTGCATTTTAGAGTTGTTAGTTGGTCCTAATTATTTCCTAGCTTTTGTTTGGTTCTAAACCTATTCCTAATGCTTTAAAACATGAAATAATTATACCCAAGGGGTATGGGTATGGGTTGGGGGTCTTTTCCAACACCTAAGCCCCTTTTATTGACTTTTGAGATCACTCAAAAAGTCTCATTTTACCTTTTTGTGAAAATTGCAAGTGGTTACCATGAGTTGTCTCACCTCACCTCCACTTAGTGGTTAACCATAGTATGGGTTGAGTTAGGAGCTTCTAGATTTGTAGGTGGGTGGGAGAAGTTATTGATCCTTTTGGTGGTTGAGTTTGAGGCTTATTTGGAGGCCCTTCTTGGAGTAGTGGAGGTTGTTACCCAATCTCTACATTTAGAGAGGAGTCTTGGAAGATTGAAGCAAGGAAGGGAAAAGCTCTACTCAAACTTGCTCATTTGCCATTACCTCTTTGTGAAGGTAGGAATTCTCATCTCCCTTGTTCAGATTTTCATGTTTGTTTCATGCTTATGCTACCTTGTTGTTGTTTGAATTCTTGTATGTATGTGGGTATGTTGGGAAGGTTTGAAAACCATGCTTTTTGAATGTTTTCCTTTCATTTTTATGTTTTAATTTTGAGATGTTCTTGCATGGGTGTTTTAGCATTACTCACCCTTGGAGAGGGAAGAAGTGGCCAATTTTGGGAAAGGTCATTTTAGTTGGACTCCAACAGTGTAGAGTCTCTTCTCAGGATGAGAAGAGGGAGAGAGGGTAGGGTGTTATGGGCCCCTACCTATCAGCACAAACAACATATGAGTTTTGGCATGTAAGAATGGAAGAACGAAAGTTCTTGATTTATAGCCCCGATTGGGCACCTGGTTTGGTGTTGTGTCTGACATCTCTTATTGGAAAAATCCACCTTTCCCTAGTTTTGATTCATTGTGAATCCTAATGTGATAACCTTGTATGAATATGCATATTTGAATTATTTCTGGGTCATGCTTGTTGTCACTTGATCAGATTCTATTCTCTCTACAGTTCTTAGAAATGTGTTGCAGAAATTGTTATGGAACCCCTAATGAGGGTCATGAAGGAAATTTAATTAAATTGTTGTAATTCAAGATTGAAATCTTGTGTAATTTTTATTTCAAACTTTGTAGTAATGGCAACGAAGCCGAGTTTTCTTCTTGGTTCTTTCCCGGTTGAGCCTTTGAATCAGGTTTGCCAATAAAAATGGTGATTGAGTATAATTGTTTATCATGTGATTCAATCGTAATTTTAATTAGATGGATGCACATCAGAAATAAGATGTTATGATGATGGATTAACTAGGCAAAATTTTTAAGTTTTCCTTATATGTTAAATATGAAAACTATGTTGAGGAAAGAAAAATGGTTATGGTTGATAGTTCAATTCAAGTTGTTTTAAGATATTAATCAATCTTGTATTATTGTGTCACAATGATTAAATCTATGTATTAAATCCATAAAAAAAAAAAAGAATACACCTTGAAAAAAATAAAAATACATTACCTTGTAAATCTTACTTAGAAAAAAAATTTCAAAAAAAATGTTTCATGAGAGTAGAAACTCTCTATCTTTTGTATGAGAAAAAGAATTGTTACCATTTTGGTAATAGAGAATGTAAAAGATTCTTCTAATATTCTTTATTGAAACTTATAAAATATTATTTACTTAAAATAAGAAGTAAAAAAAAAAAAGAAAAGAAACAAAAGTAGATACATACAAATATCCTAAATGAGCTAAATATCCTAAAAATATTATTAATATTCTAAATATCCTATTTTACCACCAAACTAACTTTATGCTTCTTCTATATTAAATAGAAGAGACTTGTCATTAGACAAGCCTTGCTTCATCCCTCTTGACCAACGTACTCTCCTACATCACCCTTAGGCTACGTGAGAGGAGATTAGACATGTTAGTGGATGGGGAAGTTGGGGTAAATAAAGTTATAAAGTCAAGGCAATCAAGTGTTAAACAAAACAATTTAAAACCCTCCACCAAGCCTTGTTGAGCGCCCAACTTGGGGCTTTGTTCCATGCATAGAAGGGGACAGGTCTGTGCTTACAAGCATGCGACAACGCACCCTACTTGGGGATTCGCCCAAGCATGTGGGTAATAGGGTGGTAGGGTGTGGGGGGGAGAGTTTAGGTAGAGGGTTAGAGTTTAGGGGGTTTGGGGTATTTGATTTATGCATGGTTAGTTTAGTTGTTTTATATTAGTTAGATTAGTTTAGTTTAAATTTAATTTAGTTAGTATCTAAAGTATAAGTTGTTATTAGTAGGTTAGATGTTAGTAGAGGCTAGTTTAGTGTAGTTGAGTCATAGTTTTTAATTTAAGTTTAAGTTAGTTTTTGGGTGTGTGTTAGTTTAGGTTTATGTAATTTATTTTGTTTTGTTAATTGTTAATAAAATTAGTTAAAAGTTCATGTTAGAATATTTGTGTTATTTTAAAGTTTTTGTTTTAAAGTTAGTTATAAATTAAGTTAGTTTAATATTAAATGTAATATAGTTTAGATTTTAAATTAGTTAGTATTTTTTAAATATATATATATTGTAATATAGTTTAGTTGCAAATATAGTTTTAATTTAGTGTTAATTGAATGTGGTATTTGATTTGTGATTGTATTAGAATTATAATGATAAGATTAGTTTTGTTATGCATTAAGTATCATGTTAAATTAATATTAATTTATAGGTTCTATCATCATTTAAATTAGTGTAACTTTAGTCCTAGACTAATATGATTTTTCTAACTAGTTTAAATGTATTATTGATTTATTTTTAGTTAGTGGGTATTAAATTTAGTTAGTTGTTATTTAATTAAATTTAAATTTAATAAGATTTAGTTGATATATTTTAGAGTAGTATTAGTTAGCAAGTATTTTATTAAAGTTGTTTTAATTTTCATTTTTTTTTGTAAAGTTAGTTTATGTTTTAGTTAGTGTTCTAAATATTTATGAAAATGGAATTTTGTTAGCTTTAATTGAGAATTGGTTAGTACTTGTTAAAATTAGATTCTAATTTAAGCAATTTAGATTAACTATAATTATGTAGTAATGTAACAAATGTCGAGATCAGATTAATAACGAGAGTTCAAAATTTAGCAATGTATTCCTCCACAAGATTATAACCTTAAGATGAAATGTAGAGAACCTTTACTTAAACTGTGATCATAACCTTATCAAACTTAGACCATTCTAATTATTAACTTAAAAAAATTGTGTTCTTGCCCTTGTAGTTTGGGCATGACAAGATTACAATTGAAAAACCACATTAAATACAATATACTTTTGAAAGTGCAACTTGTACAACTTGTAATGAAAAATGAGGTAGTAATACTAGTTTAATGGAAAGTTGGACACCCATCCACTTGGATACTTGGAGCAGCTGGACATGTCCCAAGAGCACAATGGTCATCAGCTACTCCACCCCACCTTCCCACACTTTCTACATTTTATGTTGATTCCAATGTAAAATAAGAAACAAAGGCCATAAATGCTACTCCATCATTCAATGCCCCTGATGTGATGTAGTTATACTTAATCCAATATTTTTTATGCCTTCTAAAAATGATGTAGTTGAACAAAAATCCCACTGTGATCCAACAAATGTAGTTTATTGCTCTTGCAGGTGGAATGCTAATTGAAGCACCTAGAATAATACACATGTTTATGTATGGAATCCATTTTCCTTTGGGAAACAACTTTGAAAAATGCCAAATAGGTATAGGTGCAAGGATGCCTAGCAAGAAGGACTAATTTTGTTTTCTATATACATGAAGATTACCAAATATCCTTTGTGGACCAACTACTCCCCATATAATTGATGCTCTGAAGAAAAAATTATCACCAGGATATGTACTACTCCCTATAGGTAATTTTTCTCTATTACAAATATCTTTTTATTGAGTCTAGTAACCACCAAGCTATTCCAAAATATGTAGAGGTTGCAATTAAAGTACTCACTACCTAAAAATCAATCAAAATAGTTTATTATTTTAATGTATAAATCATTCTAGCATTCCCATTTTTTGAATACACAATTCTACAAATACAAAATTATTATACAAGTGGGTGAATTGTGAATCTCTCATTTGGGAGATCTTAGGTTTGAGTCAAATCAAACTTAACCAATAATAATAATAATTAGTCACAATACATCATAATAATTAATCTTAGCTTCCACCTCTTACCCAACAATTTTTTTTATAACAAGTTAATTAAAAAAAGTTAAGCATCGAAAGAAATGAGAAAATTAACCTGAACTATAAACATAAAGAAGGGTGGAATTTGCATGTATTGTCCCACCTTAAAGTCCTAAAGAAATGAAAGAGCTTGAGTTATACTACTATATCCATATATTTTAAATGCCACATTAGCCACTGGTCTTCCTAGATATGCATATCTAATGATGTACTCTGTTATCACATTCAATCCAAGTTTTTGCGTACATCAATTAAAAATAATATTCATAAACATGGAATTTGACTTTGAACCTTACTATCTAAATAAGAGAGAAGTGAAATAAAGATGAAAAATAAAATGTGTAGATTGCTCATCTAAAATTGTACCTTTATTTTTTCAATAGAATTTATCTAAATAAATGAAAACATAGAATTTATTGTTGCATCCATTTCAAATGAGAAGGGAATTTCATAATGTTACTTGATTGGTAGTAGCCCGAATTATACCTAATGGGAGGGTGAATAGAAAATCAATCCCACAAGCAAGAAGGAATCCCTAATATCTTATTTGCAGATCATCATTGTAAACCTCACAAGCAACCAATGATAATATAATGCTCAATGTATGCAAGATGAGAAACTGGTACTGTGGAACATACTTGTAATTTGCCTTCATCAATCTTGTGTGCACATCAATTCGTTGATCTATGATTGCTCCTTTAGTTTGCTTCCAAATGCTCCTACACATTACAAATTAATCAATTAATTGTTTCTAAATTTGATAGTGCATAATTTTTTTATCATTAATGTTTAAGATGACACTCCATGATTCAAGATCACAATCTTTGAATTGATGGATCCAAGAGGCCAATTATAAAAAAATTATACACAAAAGAATCTAAAAACACATGAGCAACAAAGTTAGAGTGTATATTTTAAACCAAAATGTAATAAATTTTGAAGTTGAAGATAATTGATTTCTATAATACACCATAACCAACTCTTGTTATTTCTAGATTCAATTATATACAATTTTATTTCTTAATCAATGTTTCAACACCCACTCTATGATCTGTGATTCCTAATCGAATTCAGAAACACACAAGAAAATGAGAAATAAAGTGAGAGCATTTTTAAAACCAAAATGTAAAAAATGACGAAGTTGAAGACAATAAATTTCTATAATTCACCATAATTAGCCTATGTCATTTCTAGTTTCAATTATAAACAATTTTGTCTCTTAATCAATGTTTTAGCACCCACTTTGTGATCTCTAATTCCTAATCTGAATTTGGAAACACGAGCAACAATGTTAGAGTGTATCTTTTTAACCTACATTTAAAAAATGCCAAAGTTGAAGATAACATATTTCTATAATCCACCATAATTAGCCCATTTCATTTCTTGTTTCAATTACATAAAATTTTGTTTCTTAATCAATGTTTCTACATCCACTCTTTAATCCATGATTCCTAATCTAATTCTTTGACAATAGTTCATAGAATGTGATCTAAGATAGTGATATGAAACAAATAAAAAGAAAAAAAGTATTAAATGAGTAAAGAGATGTCTGAGTGAGTATGTTTATTTTCCATGAAAGAGGAGGACATGGGAGATGGGCGCAACAAGAGTTGCAAAACTAAGACTATATGTGATAGCAAAGAATCCACTGAGGTGGAGATTGCTATAATGGTGATAGGCATCTTCATCAAATGTGAAATCTCTCTTCTGCACCCTACTAGTGTTATATAACTAACCGTCTGAGGAGAAAACATGGAAAGAAATAAATGAGAATCTTTGGGTATCATAGACATTTGTCTAGTAGGTGATTGGGAGGACAATGTAGACAATGAGGATGAAACCAAACATAGAATTGGCTATGGTGAACCATGGCATAGCCAATGGATTGCCTAGAAATCCTACAACTATTACCCAATCAACGGTGAAGGATCCAATCCCAAGCCCATATAACCTTGACCCAATTTGTTGTGTTGTTAATAAGTCTTTCCATATCTAGCAAGATATGGATATGGTGGATATGGAAGGAAAAAAGAATGTGGGCACTATGTAATATGCAAAACTACATGTTAACACTATGATGAAGTAATACAAGCTTGTCATGCTTCCTTTTTCTCTCTTCTCTTCTCCATGAAGTGCCCTAGATGAGCATTAAACACAAACTATAATCATATTATTGAACATGTTATAAAATATCTATCACCTTATCATCAACTCATAAGTCTAATCACAAGATCTAAACATGTCGACACATAAGTCGAATAGTCTAACAAGTAAATCATTATGTAAACATACATAACTATCATAATAACTAGTAAGTCTATAACAAATAATTCAAGATGACAAATACTCATAGTCATCAATTGACATCCACCAACCAAGTTGACTTCCACCAACCAATTTGACATCCACTAACCAAGTCAAATTCAACAAACTTCCTACCAAATAAGAGTCACACAAGGTGACTCCGTACAAATAATCTAACTCTTGTTTGCAATAGATATTCATTTCAACTTACCTAAAAATGGAAACTTGAACAAGTGTTCTAGGCCACCACATGTAAGAAGTCTCAACTAGTAATTTTTTGAACATCCCAACCCATCCAAAGACCAGTATCTGGTCACATGACATCAAAATACAATTTTTATCTCCCAAAAATTATAATATGAATTGAAGCCATGAAAATATAATGGAATCCATTTGTATACCTATGTAGTTAGAGCCAAGAGCCATGCTACCACATGATTCATGTCCCTATTGTAGAAGTCAATAAGAATGGTGAGAATGCTTATTAAATAGACTCCACTTGTTCCCACACTTGAAAATATGGTTATGAGTACATTCTCTTTAGTATTAAAGAAAACTAGATTGAGAGAAAAATGCCATCCTATTCTAGGAAGATAAATTATTTTCCTTGGTAATGTGGCTAACATTAAACAACCCACTGGTAGAACTACAATCTGAACAAACACTTCTATGAGGTTTATTGGATTCTCTCTATAGGAAAGAAACAAAGTCAAGTATGAAATTAACCCAAAAGCTTTGATTCCCAACACCCATGCTTGGAATGTTAATTCTGGGAGCTTTGGATTATCACTTGTGGCCATTGTTAGAGCCACTTCTTCTATTGGAGAATGATTATCCACTTCCACTTCATCATTTTTTGAAATCAATTGCTCCTTTAATATTTCTCCATTGCCTACAACATTAAATTTCATTTTTTTTAGTCCTCCTATGAAACAAGATTCATTCATTTATATAAGCAAGTGAAGGAAATTACGAACACACAAAATTCTACACAAAACCTATGAACATTTTGTATTTTCCCCAGTAGATTGCAAACTAAGAAGGGCATAAATTTTCTCAATGTTCAACTCAATACTCCAACTATAAATTAAACCTCATAAGCATATTCAGTATGTTAGAAATTGTTACCCTTTTCATCCTTGGGTGTTAGCAAGCGACTTCAATTTAGTTTTAAGTCTAGGGGAGAAGCAAGGTGGTTTGGCTAGATTGAGGCCTTTTTCTGCTCTTCTTCATCAACACATAGCACTTTTGCAACTCTCTAATTTTGAGCCTTTTAATGGTCTCTATACTTGGAATAATTGAAGGACTGGGGCTAGTGCTATCTTAGAATGTTTGGATAGAATTCTTGTTTCTTGTTTTTGGGTTAGTGGTACCCTTACTCTCTCTTTGGAAATTTTGGACTAGAGGGGTTTTGATCATTGGCCAACCAAATTTTCTACTACTCAAGCTTTTATTTTGAAGCATCCACCTTTTAAGTTCTAGTTGATGTGGCTTTGTGATTCCTCTCTTTGTGATTTTGTATTATGTTGGTGAGAGATGGTGATCTTGCATATGGTACTGCTATGTTTTTATTTTCTAAAAGGCTTCAATATGTTAAAAGGCAGATCAAGATATGGAATAGACAATGTTTTGGGAACCTTCACTCTATGAAGAGGCTTGCTTAGGAAGATTGACATTTCTCGAAGGACCTTGGAAGGGCTGAATCCCTAGCTTTTGGAGTTCTAGAAGAGTGGGAACTCTGAGAGGAATTTCTTGGAAGCAAAAGGCTAGAGTTGATTAGCTCTAGAAAGGTGATAGGAAAACTACTTTTTTCCATAAAATAGTGCAATCTTGCCCAAATCAAAGAAATATTTCTTCATTGGTTAATTCTCAACGTATCCAACTAAATTCCTTGCCAGCTTTGTTCCAGGAGACTACTCGATACTTTTCTACCCTCTTCTTTGATGACTCTCCTCCTACTGATAACGAAGAAAATATTATTTTGTCTTGTATTCCTTCCCTTATTAGCTAGGAAATGAATGATTATCTCATATGACCAGTCTCTTTAGAAGATCTAGAGTAGGTGGTCTTCGGCATGCCTAAGAAAAAGGCTCTTGGTCTGTTGGAAATGATTGAAAAGATCATGAAGAAAGTTGTTGGAATGATATATGGAAATGGTAAAGAATGTTCTCAATCATTGTTTTGTCATTTTTGTCAAACTTGCTATTTGTAGGAATGACAATTGCTTTAGTGATCCAAATACTATCAATTAGTTGATTGACAAGGAGGTGGCAATCAATAAGATGTAACTAGTACACCAAGAGAAAGGTTGAAGTTATGATGTTGTAATGAAGTACAAGGATCAACTAAGCCATTGATGAAAAAGTGTGTTGATGACATACTATAAGAAACAGAGAATGGGCACACTGAAACATATCAAAAGATGTAAGGTTTTTAGCTAAGACATTTATAAAGCCTAACTAAAAGTTCATTAGAGAGTAGGAGCCAAGCAAGCTAGTAGGAGCCGAGCAGATTCCTAGTTGAAGCCGAGCAAGATCAATATCAAGTGCCGAGTAACCTTCAAGTGCTGAGTGATATCAAGTGTTGAGTAAACTTCAAGTGCTGAGTGATATCAAGTGCCGAGTAAACTTCAAGTGCCGAGAAAACTTCAAGTGCTGAGCAGATATAGGTGCTGAGTAACACAAAGATGCTGAGCACCAATAAAACCAATAGTGCCAAGTAACACAGAGATGCCGAGCACCAGTAAAAAAAAATAATGCCAAGTTGCTACATTATTTTGAAAATCAAAGATTCGCCAGATCTAAGCCGACAAGGTTGTTATCTAGAAGTTTGTAAATTAAATGGAAGATAAAAATGATGGGCTGGTGGCACAGAACACCATGTAAAATGTTTTAAGGATACAACTAATAAAGTTTCTAGATGAGAACAAGATATGAGGTAGATACATTGTATCCTACCTAATACATTTTGAAACCCTAAAATTGGAGAAGGAGAATTGAGCAGCAAAGGCAAAAGTCAGATTTCTATTTAAGGAGACATAAGTTCATGGAAAAGATAGTAAGAGAGTGAGGCGGTCAAGCATGAAAGCATAAAATGCTAAAGGAGCTGCTAAGGAGGAGAGAGAGCATAGTTACTTTGTTTCAATAAGAAGACCCTAGATATGGATGCATTGGCATGATAAGTAAGAAGACTTAAGGAGACAAAGCTTGATAAGAAGACAAGCAATCACAGCTGAAGTGATTGAAGCCAAGCATAAGGATTGAGCTGAAAGTGTGATCTGAAATCTTCAAAGTATGTTGTAAGTTATATCAGATCAAAAGGCCATTATTGTTACTTTCTAGCAATTGTAACAGTTAGTTTAAATCCTATGGACTTAGGTTGGTTTTATAGCCATGAGATAAATCCTTTAACAGGGTGACATTCCAAGTGAATGTTCTAAAGTCCTTTAACTAGGCCGATTCCTAACAGTTTGGTGAAATCTTCTAACAAGGTCACATTTAACAGTGTGTTGTAAGCTTTTAACAGGTAGGCTTTTAATAGGGAATCACTTTAGAAGAGTGAGAATCAAGTAGCATGTTACTGGTGGTTTTCCCAAATTGGGTTTCCATGTAAATCATTGTGTCATGTGTTGATCCTGAATGCTTTATTTCTGCATATTGATTTACTGTAACTTATTAATATGGTTGATTTGAGTTTGGATGGATGAAAAGTGTATGGATTTATTAAAAGTACAGAAAAAGTATTATTAGGGCATTTGGACCTTGAATAATTGATTCACCCCCCCCTCTCAGTTATTCTAAATAATTCTAATAATTGGTATCAGAGCTTTACTGCTGATTCAATTTAAAGGAACTATAAGCAAAAAAGATCAAAATGCCTAAGAGAGAAGTTCCCAAGCTCAACAAAGACAACTTTGTTGCCAAGAAAAGTTTGATGAAGCTAAATCTTGGATCCATAGGAGATTATGCCCAAAATTCAATTGTCACTGAACATGTAGATCCAACTGGTACTCTCACTGTAGAAGACATGAAAAACAAGCAGGAACACAATCAGACAATGCTGGAGATTGCCTCTGCACTCAACTATGCTGAATTTGATGATATCAAAGGATGTGACACTGCATTCAAAATGTGGAAAGCTCTATCAGACATCTATGGAGGAGATCAGAATGTACAAAGAGAAAAAAGAGAAAGTCTTAGAGGAAAGTTTGATGATATGAAAATGGAGAAAAATGGGAATGCTTCTCAGTATGGCGCAAGAATAAAAGAAGTGGTAAGTGTAATAAGATGCTTAAGTGGTCAACTCGATGAAGATACTGTTAATAGTAAGTTCTTAAGAACCTTGCTCCCTATCTATGCTATTAGAGTATTAGCAATACAAGAACTAAGATGTATACCAGGAAGCAATCTAAGTTTTGAAGGTATAATAGGTAGACTCACTGCTTTTGAGTTATCTAATTTTGACAACTATAGACCAAAGAATGTTGAATCTACCTTTAAGGCTAAGTTATCACTAAATGATGCTGAACAGGTGAAATCAAAGAAAGGAAGAAAAATGAAGTATGTATCCAGTGACAGTAGCACTGATGAGGAAGATGTGGAACAATTGGAAGCATTGCTTCCTAGAAGATTTCATAGAGGAAAAGGAAAATTCAAAGGTAAGATGCCTATCATTTGTTTCAATTGCAATGAAGTAGGTCATATTGCTGCCAGGTGTCCATAGAAAAAGGATTACAAGGAAGGCAACAAAAAAAAATTCAGAAGAGATGATGACAAGAGAGATTACAAAGAAAAAGGTAAGAAGTGTTATATTGTTGAAGAAAATTCTGATGACAATGATGATGAAGTTGTTTATGTAGCCATGAAGGATCAATCTGATGAAGAAGAGCCCACAACATTGGTAACATGTATGAACAAGAATGACAGGTGGATCATAGACAGTGGATGCTCACATCACATGACAAAAGACAAAAGTAAGTTTGTTAACTTTACTCAGTATGATGGAAATAGTGTTAGATTTGGTAATGATGCTCCATGTCAAATCAAAGAAAAGGTTACATTAAGCTCACCGAAAAAATTTCATGTGATAATGCATACTATGTTGAAGGATTAAACTACAATTTGCTGAGTGTCTCACAGTTAGGCAATATAGGATGCAAAGTAGAATTTGAAAACAAAACCGCAAAAATCTATGATAATGATGGTAAACTAATAGGAAAAGGAGATAAAACAAGGAGTAATCTATTTTACCTTGATATGGATGATGTTTCTTGTTTTATTGCAAAATTTGATGATGAATGGTTGTGGCATAGAAGATTTTGTCATGTCAACTTTGACAATCTGGTCAAGATCAGTAAAATGAAGAAAGTCAGAGGTTTACCAAAATTAAAGAAGCCTGATAATATTATGTGCAAACAATGTCAGCTAGGAAAGATGATAAAGTCAAGTTTCAAAAGCAAAAACTATACATCCAAAGAAGTACTTGAACTAGTTCATATTGACTTATGTGGTCCAATGGAAGTGCAAAGCTATAGAGGAGATAAATACATAATGTTATTTGTTGATGACTATTCTAGGATGATGATTGTTATGTTCTTAAAACAAAAATATGATGCTTTTCAAATGTTTAAGTGGAATGTGGCTAGAGTTGAAAAGGAAACAGGAAAAAGCTTGAAATGCTTAAGATCAGACAGAGGTGGTGAATTTACATCAAATGAATTCGAGATATTTTGTAATGATAAAGGAATCAAAAGACAAATGTTAGCTCCAAGAACTCCCCCACAGAATGGAATTGCTGAAAGAAGAAATAGATCTATGATTGACTATGCTAGAACATTAATGATGGAAAAGATTGTTGCTCTAAAATATTGGAGAGAAGCTGTAAGTGTAGCTGTTCATACACTGAACCGAGTACAGGTCAAGAAAGGTACAAATACTACACCTTTTGAATTATGGTATGGTCACTCACCCAATGTAAAAAATTTCAAAGTATTTGGTTGCAAATGTTTTATCCTTAAAGATGCTAGAAATGGAAAATTTGATGCAAAAAGCGATGAAGGCATATTCCTTGGTTATTCCACTAGAAGTAAGGCATACAAGTGTTTGAATACTAACATTAATAAAATTGTGGAAAGTGCAAATGTAAACTTTGATGAACATACAAAAGTCCAAGCTAAAGAACCAAAAAGAATGGATGAATACATAACTTTTGTGTATTCTTATGAAGGAATGATTGATGAAGACGATGACAATCAAATTGAAACTCAACAACAAGTTTCAATTTCAGCTGACTCGCAACAAATAAATGTCGAGTTACATTCAGAAGCCAAGTTGCAAAATGAAGAAAATGCACAATCTGATTCTGAAATTAGTACAAATGGAAGAGACATAGAACAACCTAAAAACTCAGTACATAGTGACCCTAAATCAGAAATATCAAACATGGAAACAAGGACAGAACCAAGATTATCGAAATATGTAAAAAGACATCACCCTGCTGAACAGATAATTGGTGACAAAGATGCAAGACCAATGACAAGGAACAGACTAAGACATGAATCATGTCTAATCAGCAAATCTGAACCTAAGATAGTATATGGTGCATTACAAGATGATGACTGGTACAAAGCTATGGAAGAAGAGATTGATCAAATAAAGAAGAACAAAACTTGGAGTCTAGTTCCCAGACCAGTTGACAAGAATGTGATTGGCACCAAATGGGTATTCAGAAACAAGCTAGATGAGAATGGTGAGATTACCAGAAAAAAAGCCAGACTAGTATGTAAGGGTTATGCTCAAGAAGAAGGAATAAACTATGGGGAAACATTTTCCCCTGTTGCTAGAATGGAAGGAGTAAGAACTTTACTTGCATATGCTACATATAAAGATTATAAAGTCTATCAGATGGATGTAAAATCTGCTTTTTTAAATGGAATACTAGAAGAAGAAGTCTACATTGAACAACCGGAAGGATTTGTTGATGAAAACAATAGGGATATGGTTTGTAAACTACATAAAGCACTCTATGGTTTCAAACAAGCACCTAGAGCATGGTATGAGAGACTTCACAAGTATCTAATACAAATAGGATTTGAAAGAACTAATGATAACAACAACATGTACATCAAAGTAGAAGAAGGTAAAGACATTATTGTATCTAAAATCTTTGTGGGTGATATAGTGTTTGGTGGAAAGGAAGTGCTTTGCAAAGGCTTTGCTGACAAAATGAAACATGAATTTGAGATGTCTATGTTTGGAGAAATCAAATTCTTTGTTGGATTACAAGTACATCAACTCAAACATGGTATATTTGTGACACAATCAAAATACATCAAAGAGATTCTTAAAACATTCAGATTAGAGGAGTCCAAACCGGTCAGCACACTAATGGCAACAGGAAATAAGCTGTCCAAAAATGATGAATCAGCTGAAGTCAATCAAATAATGTACAGATCCATGATTGGAAAACTACAATATGTTGTACATAGTAGACCAGACATAGCATTAGCAGTTGAAATAGTGGCTAGATTCTCTGCTAATCCTAAAGAAAATCATCTCATAGCAGTAAAAAGGATAATGAGATATCTTAAAGGAACTGATAACTTTGGTCTATACTACAAAAAGAATAGAAAATTTGAGCTCAATGCATATATAGATGCAAATTGGGGAGGTAACATTGATGATAGAAAAAGCACAAGTGGAGGTGCATTATTTCTAGGCAAAAGGCTAGCTACCTAGACTAGCAAGAAACAAACATGCACATCTCAGTCCACTGCAGAGTTAGAATATGTGGCAGCATCAGTCAATTGCACAAACATTGTGTGGCTCACACATCTATTAGAAGGAATGAAAGAAGAGGTAACAAAACCTGTGATATTGTATTGTGATAACACAAGTGTTATAAACATATCTAAAAATCCAGTAATGCATGCAAAAACCAAGCACATCGCAATCAAGTATCATTATGTTAGAGAACTGGTAGAAGACAAACAAGTGAAGTTGGAATACATTCACACAAAAGAACAAACTACAGATATCTTCACCAAACTGTTGCCAAAGGATGCTTATGAATATCTTAGAGGCAAGTTGGGGGTAATACCCCTAACTCAAGTAGTTTAAAAGCAACAAGGAATCTGCCCTACATCACCAACAATGAATAATTGAAATATCATAAGAATGATGCAGAGGATCATAGCAGGAGTAGAAAATCCAAATTAGTCACAAGCATGGTGACAGAGGGAGAAAACAACAAGAAGCCAAAGCTCATATTTTGCATAATAAAGGTGCTATATCTTTGGCATTTATGTCAAAGAGGGAGAAATGTGAAACTTGATCAATACAAAGCAAGAGGGAAATATATATGAAAGAGGGAGATATATGAGATCAGCTAGTAAAGATGAAGCTAGAAGATTCAGTAGTAGATAACATATACAATCTTGGTGGTAACTAAGTTGATCAATTGATCAGTTTGGTTTGCCATCAATGCCAAAGAGGGAGATTGTTGGAAATGATTGAAAAGATCATGAGGAAAGTTGTTGGAATGATATATGGAAATGGTAAAGAATGTTCTCAATCATTGTTTTTTTATTGATGTCAAACTTGCTATTTGCAGGAATGACAATTGCTTTAGTGATCCAAATACTATCAATTAGTTGATTGACAAGGAGGTGGCGATCAATAAGATGTAACTAGTACACCAAGAGAAAGGTTGAAGTTATGATGTTGTAATAAAGTACAAGGATTAGCTAAGCCAGTGATGAAAAAGTGTGTTGATGACATACTATAAGACATAGAGAATGGGCACACTGAAACATATCAAAAGATGTAAGGTTTTTAGCTAAGACATCTGTAAAGCCTAACTAAAAGTTCATTAGAGAGTAGGAGCCAAGCAAGCTAGTAGGAGCTGAGCAGATTCCTAGTTGAAGTTGAGCAAGATCAATATCAAGTGCTGAGTAAACTTCAAGTGCTGAGTGATATCAAGTGCCGAGTAAACTTCAAGTGCTGAGTGATATCAAGTGCCGAGTAAACTTCAAGTGCCGAGAAAACTTCAAGTGCGAAGTAGATATAGGTGCTGAGTAACATGGAGATGCCGAGCACCAGTAAAACCAATAGTGCTGAGTAACACAAAGATGCCAAGCACCAGTATAAACAATAATGATGAGTTGCTGCATTATTTTGAAAATCGAAGATTCGCCAGATCTAAGCTGACAAGGTTGTTATCTAGAAGTTTGTAAATTAAATGGAAGATAAAAATGATGAGCTGGTGGCACAAAACACCATGTACAATGTTTTAAGGATACAACTGACAAAGTTTCTAGATGAGAACAAGATATGAGGTAGATACATTGTATCCTACCTAATACATTTTGAAACCCTAAAATTGGAGAAGGAGAATTGAGCGGCAAAGGCAAAAATCAGATTTCTATTTAAGGAGACATAAGTTCATGGAAAAGATAGTAAGAGAGTGAGGCGGTCAAGCATGAAAGCATAAAATGCTAAAGGAGCTGCTAAGGAGGAGAGAGAGCATAGTTACTCTATTTCAATAAGAAGACCCCAGATATGGATGCATTGACATGACGAGTAAGAAGTCTCAAGGAGATAAAGCTTGATAAGAAGACAAGAAATCAGAGCTGAAGTGATTGAAGCCAAGCATAAGGATTGAGCTGAAAGTGTGATCTGAAATCTTCAAAATATGTTGTAAGTTATATCAGATCAAAAGGCCATTATTGTTACTTTCTAGCAATTGTAACAGTTAGTTTAAATCCTATGGACTTAGGTTGGCTTGATAGCCATGAGATAAATCCTTTAACAGGGTGACATTCCAAGTGAATGTTCTAAAGTCCTTTAACCAGGCCCATTCCTAATAGTTTGGTGAAATCCTCTAACAAGGTCACATTTAACAGTATGTTGTAAGCCTTTAATAGGGCAGGCTTTTAATAGAGCATCACTTTAGAAGAGTGAGAATCAAGTAGCATGTTACTGGTGGTTTTTCCCAAATTGAGTTTCCATGTAAATCATTGTGTCATGTGTTGATCCTGAATGCTTTATTTTTGCATATTGATTTACTATAACTTATTAATATGGTTGATTTGAGTTTGGATGGATGAAAAGTGTATGGATTTATTAAAAGTACAGAAAAAATATTATTAGGGCATTTGGACCTTGAATAACTGATTCACCCCCCCCCTCTCAGTTATTCTAAAAAATTCTAACATGGTCTTGATGAATATCCAATTGAATTCTTTCAGGATTTCAAGGACATCATTAATCATGATTGGTTAGAGTTGGTTAAGGAATTCTATGATAGCAAGTAGATGCTTTAGGAATTTAATTCTACTTTCTCAACTCTTATTCCAAAAAGAGAGGGGACTAATCAACTGGAGTTTTTGAGATCAATTGCCTGATGTAATGTGGTTTACAAAGTCATTACTAAGTTGATTTCTAAGAGGATTAAAAAGTGGCTCTCTATTATTATCTCAAAGGAACAAGGTGGTTTTTTTGCTAGAAGATAAATTTTGGATGGGGTGATTATTGCTACCGAGGCTATTCACTCTATGTCTAGTTCAAGAGAGCAATCTATATTTGTTAAGCTAGACATGGCTGAGGCCTATGATAGAGTTAAATGGATTTTTCTAAGGAATATTCTTCTTGCCTTTGGCTTTAGCTCTGACTAGGTGAGTTGGACTTTGAGTTGTGTTACTTCTGCCTCTTTTTTAGTTCTTCTTAATGGTCAACCTTCCCAAAATTTTGATGCCTCTAGAGGTCTTTGCTAGGGTGACCCTCTCTCCCCCTATCTTTTTATCATCATGGCTAAGGGTTTGGGTAGATTCATTAAGTATCAAGTGACCCATAATATATTCAAGGGTAGCGGTGGGGTAATAGTTTACCTACTCTTTCTCACCTTCAATTTGTTGATGATTTTTCTCTTGCGGGTCTTGCGAGGATCAAGGAAGCTAAAGCCTTTTGAAATACTCTAGATATTTATTTGAAAGCTTTAGGCCAAAAAGTTAACATTCACAAATCTTCCATTTACTTTTTTAACACTCCTGATTCTATTAAGCAAAGAATTGCTAATATCTTGTGGTTTCAAATTGGGTCACTTCTTTTGACTTATCTTGGCATCCCTATTGCTATTTCTAGGCAACCAAAACTCTTATGGAAAAATTTGATTATCAAGCTTCAAGAAAAGGTAAATCATTGGACTCATTAATGGCTTTCTATTGCTACTTGGGTTACTCTTCTTCAATCTATTATTCATGCTCTTCCTACTTATAGAAGTATGGTTCAAGATGCTCCTATTTAATTTATTAAGGAGTTTGATGCTCTTTATTGGAAATTCCTTTCGAGTGGTAATTTGTGTAGCACTAAATGGATTTTGATTAGCTAGGATACTATTTGTAGGCCTAAAAAGGAGGGTGGTCTTTGTCTTTTATCAACTCCCTTGAGTAGTCAAGTGTTGGCTACTAAGCTTAATTGGCAATGGTGCTTTGGACAACATCAACTTTGGGCTTGTATTATCACCCATAAATATTTTCGTGGTGCTGATCCTTGCTCTATTTATGCACTTCCTCTTGAAGGTTGTAGCTCTATGGTCTAACATACTCTAAATACTGGTGCTCTGTTAGTCAAGAGAGGTCTTTTTTGGATATGTAAGGGAGGCTCTGAGGCTTTAATTTGGTCTGATTCTTGGGATGGATTCCCATCCATATTATCCATGTGCCCTCATCTTTAGACTCTCTATGATTCTTTTCATGCTATTGGATGGGATAAAGTGGCTCATTATAAGAATCCTTATCAATTGGGACCTGTTATTGATTACATATGGAAGCACTCTTCTGATTGGCCTCTTGGAGGCACAAAGATGGATCATCAGGAGCTTTCTTAGATTTTGGCATATAGGGAGTGTTCCTCTCTGCTAGGACTAGATGTTTTGGCTTGGGGAGCTACCTTCTCTAGTAAATATCATGTCTATGTTGGTATCATAAGATAACTAGAAAATTATTTGGGGATGCTGAGGTCCCTTGGTGGAAACAAATTTGGAAATAAATTTTCTTGGTCTAAGTGTAATTTCTTCATGTGGCTAGTGCCTTACAACCATTGTCTTATGTGAGATAATCTTTGTAAAGATGAATTTTAGGGCCCCTCTTATTGTATTTTGTGTGGTAATGGGGGGGAGTCTATTTACCATATGTTCTTCCATTGCTCCTTTTCTACTCAGTGTTGACACCTTTGGTGGAGTGTTGGGGTTTCTCTTGTAGGCATGCTTCTTTTTTGCCTAATTTCTAGGCCTGCTTGGCTAGTGCTCCCTCTAAGTCTTCTCCTCTCCATGTTGCTTGGATTGCTGGCCCATCTTTCATTCTTTGGCATATCTGGCTGGAGAGGAATAATTGAATCCTCCAAGAAGTTTGGATTGGTGTTATGCATCTTTGGTGGAAGATCTCACATTATCTTGAAGAAACTATTCAAGTGAAGTGTGTGCTAGATGGGGGTATGGATTTAGCTAATCTTACTATATGAAATCATTTCAATTTTTATCTTTAGGATTGGGTTGTAGCTCAATGCTATCAAAGAGAGCCCAAACAACCTCAATAATAGTGGAAAGGATAGGTGAATCGAGAGGGGCATTGGAATCCTCCTCATAGATTTCTAAAAAGTAATATTGATGGTTCTTCCCGAGGGAATCTAGGCCCTATTGGTATTAGGGGAGTGGCTTGTTGTAGTTCTGGTGAAGATAAATTTTTTTTTTCAGGCCATTTTATATGCTATAGAATAGTGTTTTTTGTAGGGATGGCACAACATTATCTATGAGTTTGACTCCCAAGCAGTGGCCGAATTCCATTTTTCATAGGAGTTTGAGGATGTTAGTTGGCAACTAGCTAGTATGGTTAATTAAAATTTTGTCTTTTGTACCTCTCTTGAGTTTATTAGGTTTACTTACATTCCTCATAAATGGAATAGAACTACTAATTGTTTGGCCAAATGGGCTTCTGGTCATGCTCTAGGATGGAATATTATGGATAGGGGGTAGCTTCCCCTTCAACTATTTAAAGAATTTGATGAACATATTTCTTAGGAGAAAACTCCTTGTTGAGCTCTCCTTGTTGTAATCTTATCTGTCTTTATAAAATTTTACCCCTCTTTTTCCCAACACCAAAAGCATAATTTAAGCACATATTATAAAAAAATAATATGAACATATTATCATTGGTGTTAGCTATCTTTTAGATCGAATGTACTAGAAGACAATTTTCTTTCTTCTTCAGATCTCTGAAAACACAATAAAATTTTTCAAATTTTTGGTTGTTTTCAATTACAAAACATATAGATCATGAAGAACAAATGCTGAAAATCTCAGCAAAATCTATTATGCATTTTTTCAATTTTAGTCATAGGTGCACTTTGTTAGGAGAATAGCCACATCATTTTATCATTATGCTAAATGTATTTAGCAAGAATATCCTCAACATAATCTTTAAGACTATTATGAGTATTATCATGAAATATGAGCATCATGACATGTTGATATGTAGCACCAATATTCTTCAAGCCAAAATATATGACTACCCAACATAATTTTTCCCATAGTATATTGAACTCATTTTTTATATTGATCATTGGGAGGATTAAAAATCTGATTATAAACGAAACAAATACCATCCATGAATGATACTAATACATGGACTATTGTATAATCAAATATCATATGGATGTGGTTGTTAACCTTCTTATTTCAAAGGTACTTGTGGATGTTAGTTGTTACTTGGCTTCAATTATAAATCAAATTCTCCTCTTGTGTAAATCTCTAGAGTCTGTTCATTTTACTTACATTCCTCAAGAATGGAATGGGGTGTTGATTGTTTGGCTAATGTGCTTTTGATCATGTGCAAGATTAGAATATTATGGATATGGGGCAATTGCCCCCTCAATTAGCTACTGAATTCAATGTTCTTTGTGATAGGCATAGAGCTCCAAGCTAAGCTCTCCCTCTTGTATCTCATTTTGTTTGAATAAAATTTTACCCCTCTTATTGTCAAAAGAGGAAAATCATCTATTAAAGAATTTGAATTGGAGTCGTATGAATTTCTTAATTTTGTCAAAATCAGATAAAGCTACAAAAAGAGAGATGATAGTAATCTTGGTAGTAGTAATACCAATAAGATACAAAAAGTTTAATCTTGGTAACAATGATATCAATAAGTTACAAGTAGTTTAATCTAGATAACAATAAAACAATACTACGACTTAACCATCATGTTATAAGACCAATTTACAATAATTCAATAATTTAGACCATTTCAATGATTCATCATGTTAGCATGAAAGTTCAAACATATAAGCTGAAGTCATATATAGAATACTCCATCTCTTACATTTATGTTCACAATCATAATACACCAAAAAAAGTTTAATCTTGGTAATAGTAATAAAAATACTACCATTTAACCATCATGTTATAAGATCAATTTATAATAATTCAATGATCCAAACCATTTCAAAAGAGAAATAGAGAGTAAGCATTTAAAAAGAACTATATAATGACATAAAGAGAAGAACTCTTGATTAGTTAGTTCTAGTCCATTAGCCATTGCACCACTAGATTTTTTCAATGTTATCGCATATATTGTCTCTACAAAGATACTACCATTTGAAGAATTTCATTCATATAATTTCCATGTTTCTCACCTGTCCTAATTATTTAAGAGTATAGATGATAGATTTATATAGAAAAGTTTAGAATAAGGATTAAATGAACCTATTCCCAAATCTGACAATAGCCTAGACCTGATTGAATAATCATGTGTACAAATCATTATGATTTCTAGAAAAAACTACAAATTAATTGGGATTCGATAGAAACATTTGTGACAAGTACTCAAATAATAATAATAATGGCTTCTCAACAACTATTGAAATGTCAAAATCTTAGTTGGTCAATTTTATATAATAGAATATATAGCATTATTATAAGTCTTCTCATTAATGTTTCTTTGGAAAATGGAAACTAGAATTGATAGTTTCCTTTTAATAGTGGAAATTCCTCCCATATGTAAGGGTAAGTATGATGATAATAATGGATTTTCAGCCTTAATTGAATACCTGATCTCATGCCAATATGATAGCTATAGTAAGAAGAATAAAAACTGCTTGTTTATAAATTAGGCTTAAAGCCCATGACATTTAAGTTTTTTCCAAGCATTAAAATTGTTGTTTCAATTGGTTAAAAATTGTTTGAAAAGGTTTTAAAATTGGGATTATTTTTCTATGTATGTAATTTTCATTTTAATGCTGCAATTAAACTTTTTTGATTTCCATACTCTACTCTAAACAAAATCACTGCAAAGATTTCTTTTTTCCTAATTTTGTGTAGGCTATTTGAATATTATTATAATTTTTTTTTGTCTATCATAACTGTTATACATTATATGTTGTTAAATAATGCAGATATCATTTTTGAGAATTCTATTTTTGAGCTTTAAACAATTATGCAAAACCCATTATTTTATTTTGTTGAATCCATCTCGACAAACTTATAGGACTTTTAAGTTGGCAGCTTTCAGACCCACTTATCTCATGTATGTACAATGTTTAAGCTGATAGAACATTTTCAACAAGGTATAGCCAACATCAGTGTCCAACTGTCAGATATCAAAGACAAAAGAATCACCACCACTTGACCTCATAGAACTGAATAGCCTCACTCCCACAATACTTAGGAGATAGTCTCAAGTCCCAAATGGATAGCAATTCAAAAGTCACAACAAGAGTTTAAGTCTCAAGATCTTGAAAGAATTTTATCTTAAAGGTACTAAGCACACAAGATAACATCTAATCCTAGAGGCAAAAAGAAATATAGGAAACCTAATATGCATATGCACAAGTGTCATCACATGTGTTAAATCTAAGGTTATCTTGGCAATCTCTTAGGACCTTGACTCCATAATGTCTCTATATGACATTAGTATCCTTTCTTATAGACAAGGCATACTGATGAAGCAAGGTTGCAACCAAACATCTATTGGAAATTTGTTCAGTGCTCCCCTAAGGATTCATGACAAGGGCTTAACCACCTTCTATGTACTATAAGTTGAGTGGTTGTATTAAGCATTGATAGATCAGACTTTTGGTGCAATGACAACCCACTCTAACAAGTGGTATTAGAACTTGGTCATAGGTTTGAATCCTCAAACCTTCAAGAAATGTTGAGGGGGAAATTGTTGGAAATTTTTTTAGTGCTCCCCTTGGGATTCATGAAACAAGATTAACTACCTCCCATGTACTATAAGTTGAGTTGGTTGTATTAGACATTGACAGATCGATCTTTTGGTGCAATGACAACCCCATTCTAACAATATCCTCTTTATTCCCATCCTAGTGTGTACTAGAACTCAAGGCATCAAAGTATCAAACCAAGTCTTGTTATTTCATTTAAAACCCAATATTAATGAAATTTTTATCACTTATTAATTTAATTTACAATGAGTTACCCATGCTACCTCTTAAGGGCTTCAACCCCCATTGCAAGTCACTTCCCAACATACTTAGAAGCATTCAGTTATGCCTAGCACCATCAATGAAATTTAATATTACAAAAGTGAAGACGATAGAAGAATTGATGCAAACCCTAGAAAAACTATATGAAAATCCCTCCACTTCAAACAAGGCATTTCTCATGAAGCGTTTATTTAATATGAAAATGGCAGAAGTTGGATCTATTGCAGATCATTTAAATGAGTTTAATACTATTACTAGTAAGTTATCTTCTGTGCATATCAATTTTGATGAAGAAATTAGGGTTCTCTTGATTTTGTGTTCTTTTCTTGAAAGTTGGAATGACTTGGTAATGGCTATGAGTAATTTTGTTCCTGGATCTAGTACCCTAAAATGTGAAGATGTGATCGGTGTTGTTTTGAGTGAGAAAACTCATAGAAAATACCTCAGGTGGATCTACATTAGGAAGTGCTTTGAATGCACAAAGTAGGGGTAGAATGACTGAGAGAGGAAGTAACTCTAGAAATCATAAAAAATCAAGAGGAAAGTCAAAGGGGAGGAGGTCTCAATCGAGAGGACTGAATGATTGCTGGTACTATGGGAAACTAGGGAACAAAAAGAAAGATTGTTGGAATTGAAAGAAAAATGGAGATAAACTGGATAGAGACAAGGAGGAAAATGTGGTCATTAACAAATCCAAAGAGGATGCTTTGCTTCTATCTTTAGAAAGTGTTGATGATTCATGGGTTTTGGATTCTGGTGCTTCATTTCATGCTACACGTCATAGAGGTTATTTCATTGATTATGTCCAAGGGGATTTTGGACTTGTTTATTTGGAGGATAATGAACCTTGTCAGATTGTTGGAAAGGGAAAAGTTAAGATTAAGTTACATAATGTGAATCATTAGCTACTACATGAGGTAAGACATGTTCCAAGGCTGAGTAGGAATTTAATTTTAGTAGGGCAACTCGATGATGAGGGTTGTGTAGTTACTTTTAATGATAAAAATTGGAAGGTTTCAAAAGGTTTCCTTGTAGTAGAAAAAAGTGTGAAAGTAGGAAACTTATATCTGTGTACAAGTCATATTGTTCCTTCTACTTTAATTGTTTTAGAGAAAAATGAATGTTCAGGAACAGTTGCTATAGTTGAGCAGGGAGAACAAATAGCCACTATAAATTTTGATACAACACTATGAAATAATAGACTTGGGCACATGAGTGAGAAAGGTATGAAAGTAATTCATTCAAAGAAAGTTTTACCAGGTCTTAAATGTGTTAATATGATTTTTTGTGAAAGTTGTGTATATGGAAAACAAAAGAGAGTGAGTTTTGTAAAGACTGGGAAGGAAAAAAAAAAGGAGAAATTAGAGCTTGTGCATACCAATGTATGGGGACTAGCTTAGGTATCTACCCTTGGAGGCTCTCATTATTATGTTACATTTATTGATGATGCAACAAAAAAGGTATGAGTTTATTTCCTTAGACAAAAATTTGATGTATTTCAAACTTTTAAGCAATGGGAATGCTTGGTTGAAAATGAGACTGGTAAGAAATTAAAATGTCTCAAATCTGATAATGGTGGTGAGTATTGTAGTCATGAATTTGAAGATTATTGCTCCACTAATGGTATTTTTGGATAGAAAACTATTCTAAGGACTTCATAGGAAAATGAAGTGGCTGAATGCATAAATAGGATTATAATGGAACATGCAAGGAGCATGAGGTTGCATGCTAGGTTTCTCTTACACATGTGGGTAGAGGCTATCAATGCTACTATATATTTTATTAATAGAGGTCCCTCTACTCCTTTAGGTTGTGGTATTCTAGAGGAAGCATAGACTAGTAAGAAGGTGAGTTATTCTTTTCTCAAGACCTTTGGTTGTGAAACATTTGCTCACATAGATTCTAAAAATAGAACCAAGCTAGAAGCTAAGTCAAAGAAATGTGTATTTGTTGGATATGACATTAATGTGTTTGGTTATAGGTTTTGAGATTTTGAAAATCATAAAATTGTAAGAAGCAGAGATGTCATATTCAATGAGAAAGTGTTGTACAAAGATCTGTTGTAGCAACATGAGAAGAAAGAAGATGATTATGTAGTGTTTGATGATACTCCAAAAGCTGATGTTCTGACCATTCCTCATGATGTGCAACAACCACAACAACAAGTACCACACACACCAGTGAATGTTATATGGTCAATAAGGTAAACTAGATGTCCACAAAGATTTTCTCCCTCTTTGTATTCTATTTTACTTACTAATGCTGGTGAACTTGAAAGTTATGATGAAGCTGTGTAGGTGGATACTAAGATTTAGTGGGAGTTTGCAATGAAAGATGAAATGGACTCTTTGCTAAAGAATAAGACATGGGATTTGTGCAAGTTGCTTGCAAGTAAAAGAGCTTTACAGAATAAGTGGGTTTACAAGTTAAAAAAAGAGGAAGGAGGAAAGAAAAGATTTAAAGCCAAATTAGTTGTAAAAGGATTTGCACAGAAAAAGGGCATTGATTTTGATGAGATATTTTCTCCTATTGTTAAGATGACTTCTATCTGTACTATTTTAAGTATTGTGGCTATTGAATATTTGCATTTAGAGTAGCTTGATGTTAAAATAACCTTTCTTCATGGTGATTTGGATGAAGAGATATATATATGGCTTAGCCATGGGATTTGAGGTCAAAGAAAAGGATAACTTAGTGTGCAAATTGAAGAAAAGTTTATATGGCTTGAAGCAAGCACCTCAAAAATGGTATCTAAAATTTGATAGATTATGCATGAGCATGGCTACAGTAGGTGTCATTTAGATCATTGTGTTTATTTTAAGAGGTTGGATGATGATAACTACATTATTTTATGGTTATATGTTGATGATATGCTTGTAGTTGAGTCTAACATGGATCATATTAAGGGTCTAAAATGCCAGTTAGCACATGCATTTGCTATGAAGGATTTGGGGTAGCAAAAAGAAATATTTGGTATGAAGATTTGTAGAGATAGGAAGAATAGAATATTGATGCTATCTCAAGCTGATTATGTTGAGAAGGTGTTGGAACATTTCTCTATGGAGAATGCTAAAGCTGTCAGCACACCTTTACCTCATCATTTAAAGTTGACTAAGGAGATGTGTCCGAAGACACAAAAAGAGGAGGATAAGATGTCCAAGGTACCCTATGCTTCACCTGTAGGAAGTTTGATGTATGCTATGGTATGTACCAGGTCAGATATTGCACATGCATTGGGAGTTGTTAGAAGATATATGAGTCATCCAAGAATTGAGCATTGGAATGGAGTCAAATGAATTCTCAGATATTTGAGAGGAACATCCAATAAGTGTTTACACTTTGGGGGCTCTATTGCTAATTTATAGGGCTATGCTGACTCAAATTTGGTAGGGGATATAAATACCAGGTAGAGTACTATAGGTTATGTCTTTACTATTGATGGGGTAGCCATGATATGGGTTTCTAGGTTAAAAAAGATTAATGCTCTATCTACTATAGAGGCAGAGTATGTTGCTACTACAAAGGTAGCCAAGGAGATGATATGTAAGAATTGGAACATCCTCAAAAGGATAATTATTTGTTCATAGATAGTCAGAGTGCCATTCATCTTGTAAAGAATTCAGATTTGCATTCAAAGACCAAACACATATAATTGTGGTACCATTTCATTCGGTCAGTTTTGGGGGATGGACAATTAAATCTTGAGAAGATAAATATGAATGATCATCCAATAGATATGTTGAAAAAGGTAGTAACAAGGGAGAAGCTGAACTCCTCTTTAGCTTCGATTAGTCTTCTAGATTGAACATGAATAAAAGAACAATATAGCCTAGGGTGTTTCAATCTAGTGGGAGCCTCATGGAGTAGCGGCATAGCTACAAGATAAGTCTCCAAGTGGGAGATTGTTGTTTAATGTGGAGCTTGATCAGTCCCCAAGTGGGAGATTGTTAGATTGTGGCGTCTGCTCAAGAAAGTACTGTACATACTTCATAAATTCTTTAGAATTTTTTTGGGCCCTATTTTATCAAGATTTTAGGCTGACATGTAATTATTAATTATAACCGTAAAGTGGTAAAAATACTTGTATAAAAGGAGCTTAGGGTTAGGGATTGTTTTATAGTTATGATGCGAAATTGGTTCTTGCAGTGGTATTGAACTGTAAGGGATTATAGATTGTAATTAGGTTATAATTACTAGATCATATTAATATTGAACTTCCTATTTGGTGGATGTAGCCAAGGGATTGGGTGAACCACGTTAAATCTTGGTGTCTTCTATTCTTTTCTGTGTGATCTATTATTTTATGATATTGGTTATATTTGCATGTAATTGTTATTTTTCTATCCGTGGCTTAATCCTAACAATTTTTACCAACCCTATAAATGTTATTTGGTTATCCAATCTTTCCAACAACTTTATTGAGGATTATCATGTCAAAGGATGCATTCATTGGCTATATGGAGAATTTGCAGCTGTAATAATATCCTATTATTATTTTTTGTTATAAAATTATATTTAATAGGCGGTTTGTATCCCAAATATTATGGAGATTATTCCCATTTACAACCATGGTCATAAAAAATCTATTTTATTATGTGGCCAAAAAATAATATACTATGTAAACCACTTACTTTTAGTTTTTTGGCCATGTTAAAAAAAAAATAATCTATTTTAATATTATTTGTTACAGGTTGCAATAATATAAGCATATGTAAACATTTGAAAGTTTTTCTTTTGTATCAAATTACTATGAGATAATATCATTTTGCTGATCTATTCCAACATATTTCTATGAGATTTACCTCTATCAATTGGTTGGGAGGAAGGATACCCACTTTTCAACAATCGATGGACTATAAATAATTTGTCTTGATCTTTGTTCATTATATTTTATATTGTTATGTTTGTATGTTTGGTATTTATTAATAATTTGTTTTAGTTAATATTGCATTTCTATGTTTTTTGTTTGTTAATAATTTGTGTTTTCTAGATATAGATAACATGGTTTTCACATTTAATCTCTATTTTTATTATCTATCTTAATTTTTGTACTGTACTTCCTTTCACTTTTCTGTATTATAGTTCTTGTCATATTTTTGTAGTGTAGTTCCTATAGAATTTTAATCATAGAATTAGAAGAGAAAGTATTGTGCATTAAGGAATCATTTTACAAGATTAACCATTTATGCCTTATGCATGTTTATGGTTTATATGGGTATGTGTGGGATCATGGTGTGCCAAAAAGTGGCGATATGAAAAAATTAGAGTTTTAAAATGTCTAAAAGCATTTGAAAAATTTCTTTGACTTTTTTCCACCCATCCTAATACTAAGGAAAAAAGGTTGGGCGAAACCTTATCAAGTATCCGATCCATTATCAAGTATCTGATATGAGATTGGATACCCAAAATCTGCTACTAGGAATTAAATAAAACTCTAGAGTAAAATATGCAATTGCGACCACGCTATTTTGTTTGTCTCTATTTCGAGTATTGGATCCAAGAATGGGTATAAAATTAAGGTAACTAATTTTTATTTTTTTAAATTTTTAAATGATTTTAAATGAATTTTAATAAAAATTAGGTTTTTAAAAATAGAAATTGTTAAAAATTAGGGTTTTTTAATAGAAATTGTTGATTTGTTTTATTTTAACTAGAAACCTAATATGTAGTTTTGCAATTCAATAGGTATGGCTGACCTAAATGATATTGATGACATTGAGCCATGAAACAATTTTCCTTGAAACCCTCCACCAAATGATATAGTACCCCCTCAAAACTATCTGCGAAAAGATCACCTACCCCCTCAAAATCGTCATTGAATTAAAGATTTGATACAAGAAAATTTTACTGAACTGAGGGGTTTGCAAACCACATATAGCACTATACTTGCATTGGTTCCCACGTTATCCATGTCAAACACCATAGTGGATAATATTCAAATACTTATTGATGAACAAAATGCTGCTCTTCACTGGCGTGAGAAAATACATGCCATGTTTGATGATGGGTTGTACTAAGATGAGGCTGTGACCCTAAACATAACTAAAGATGATATAGTTAACCTTTTTGTAGACCCAAAAACTAGTGAAATAGTAGATTGCAAAAAGTCCAAATTATCAATTAAATCGTGCACAAATGAGGCTATGCATGTGAACTTTTGGGATCCTTGGTGGATTCTTTTTGACAAACCTCCACACAATAATTTATAGGTATCATTCTATTTCACTAGAAGACTGTATGCTAAATTTGTGTTGAGCCTCAAGGTAAATGGAGCATGAGGCCCAACATGGGTGTAGTAGGAGGAGCACCTTAGGATAGACCCTTTGCCTAGAAAAATAAAGTTGACACTTTTGTCCTCCCTACTAATTTCTTCCCCCCTCCTCTAGTACAATATCATGATATCATTGTAGAGGCTATCTCTCAGACTATTAGAGCCATCCATAGATTGAGTAGCCTATTGATATCATAAGCTAGGTTAGTGTTTCCTCCTTGTGTTGATGATGCTTGCATGAATTCATCACATTATTGTGTGTCCCAATATTACATAACATGCAAGAATATTTATCTAGGTCCCATAGGTGATCTTTTTGAGTATCAGTTTCTATTTAAGGAGGATCATACACCATACATGCCTACGGAGACTACACACCTTGACGTGAGAGAGGAAGGGCATGCAGAGCCATGGGATCCTTCTATGTCGATACATGTATAAATTTTTTTGTTACACCATATGTTATTTAAATTTAATCTTTATAATAGCATAATTTTAACCCATATTGACTTATACATGTATGTGATCTTCATTTATGTTTAGTTGATGACCGAGGAGGAGATTAGACAAGCTAATGATGTCACACTCTCTGCTATTTCATTTGGCCTTGAGACATCTATGGTGCATTATGTTGCATTCTGATTAATTTTCTATTTGATATTGGAACATATATGGTTTCTAATCTTTCTTTTCTCTTGCAAGCATCACCTGTTAGTGGGGGATAGAGTGCGAGGGGTGAGACATAGCCCATTGAAAAGGGAAATGTAATTAGGTGCTTTTAAGGTGATTAAATATCGATGCATTATTGTAAAATATTTATGCTAATGAAATTTAATTACATTCTTTATTATACAGGGTGTGGCTATTGGTGATGAGTCCAGGAAAATTTGGCATTGCAGACTCTCTAGTATTTTCATGCATAGCGAGAGACCCATCATATGTATAAGTATCATTTATTTCTTATTTTTCTTATTTTCATAAACAAATTCAAAACTGATTTCCATGATATTAATAACTAGGTTTTTGTCTCTCATAGGAAATGCCTAGTGCACAAGAGGCTAGACATAAAAGTTTTGTATCTTTTCTCATGCAACCAATATATCTAGAGGAGGAGTCGATAGAGGTAAGTTTTAGATTGAATTCTTGATTATATGTTATAAATTTAGTATGGTATGAATTGTAATATTATAGTTTAATTTGTAGATCCATCTGACAAATATACTTGAACATATACAAGCCACAACCAACTAGGTTCCAGATAAGTTTTAGATTGAATTCTTGATTATATGTTATAAATTTAGTATGGTATGAATTATAATATTATAGTTTAAGTTGTAGATACATTTGACAAATATACTTGAACATATACAAGCCACAACCAACCAGGTTCCAAAAACCTTGACATATGAGAGGACTCTTGACTACCATAGGAGGTCAATGAGAGAGGTATTTATGATGAAGATTCAATGCTATAAATATTCATTGGGAAAAGGATCATTATGCATTTGAGTAATTCAATGTTAGATACATAGAATCATATAAATTTAGTAGTCTAAATTTGGGTTTTCCTTTTTTGTTTATGTAGGAGACATCTGATCCACCTAGTGCATTGAAGAAGCTACATTTTGATGACCCCCCAACAACATAGGATAGTAAAATTGTCACAGGATGCATCATGATACATTTTGAGATGGTATATACCACATTTTATACAAAAATATTGATAATATACACATTTTGATGTCATGATCAGCCACATTTTTTATATGGATCTATATATTTTGGTATATATTTGTGTAATTTGTGTATGGATAAGTTAACTTTGATATATATATATTTGCATAATTTTCTATGGATACATGTAATTTGATATATTTTTGTCATTTATGTGCACAAGGATATACACATTAATTTGGTATAGTATTGTTCAATTTATCATGGATCATGTGTATTCTTCATGTTTATGGAATATCATTTATTTGATCATGTTTGTTATATTTGATTCAAATGCAATAATTTGTGAAGAACATTTTAACAACCTTTATTATCAAATTTTGATGCAATGTTTAATTTGAAATTATATCATATATGTTTAATTTGAAATGATCTCTACAATCCCTTAAGATTTCTACAATTAGCCAAATCTATGACCAATTTGGTCTTAGGAGCCCATCTTTGGTCTTACAAGACATTTCAGTATGTATTGGTCATAAATATTATTGGGGCTCTGTGGTCAAAATAGGGGTATCACTAGGTTATTGTAGACCTTGACATGAACATCATGTAGCATTCCACATTTCATTGATAGACCCCACGAGTTTTGAGTTATGACCCTTAGAATATCAAGCTCCAAACACACTTACAACATCTTGGAGACTCTTTGGTATGGAATGGTTGTGAACATTGTAGGCTCTCTGTGAATTGAACAAGGTTGTCACTAGGGTTCACCCACCTACCTAGAGCTAATGAAACTGATGATTCAATGCCAAGATTAGTGGTTTTAAAGTTACACAGTGATGCACCAATGAACTGAAGTGCACTGCAAGTTTTGGCATCGAGTGATATTGCTAGGTTGAATCCAAATAGAATGTGATATCTCCAGAATGAGATATGTTATTGTAGACCTTGAAAATCACCATCCTATAGAATTTGAAATTTCACCAATATCCCCCACAAGCTCCAAGTTATGACCCTCAGAATATTGACCTCCAAATATACTTAGAGCATCTTCAAGACTCTTTGGTATAGGGAGGTTGTGAATGTTGTAGGCTCTCCATGGCTGGAAAAAGGTTTTCAATAGGGTTTACCCACCCATCTAGAGCTAATGGTGCTGATGATTCGATGCCAATATCAATGGTTTAAAAGTTACATAGTGATGCACCAATAAATTGAGGCATACTACAAGTTTTGGCATCAAGCAAGATCATTGTGTTGAATCCAAACAAAATGTGATCTCTCTAAAATGAGATAGGTTATTGTAGACCTCAACAACACCATCCTATATAATTTGACATTTCATTGATATCCTCCATAAGCTATGAGTTACGACCCTTAGAAGATTGACCTCCAAACACAATTAGAGCATATTAGAGACTCTTTGGTACAAGGTGGCCATGAATGTCGTAGTCTCTGTGGTTAGAACAAGGTTGTCACTAGTGTTCACCCATCCATTAAATTCTAATGACACCAATAATTTGATGCCAATATCAACAGTTTCAAAGGCACATAGTGATGCATCAATAAACTAATGTACACTACAAGTTTTGGCATCAAGCAAGATTGATGTGCCAAATCCAAATGAAATGTGATATCTTCAAAATTATATAGATTATTGTAGACCTTGAAATCACCATCCTTTAGTATTCTATGTTTCATTGATATCCCCTACAAGATCCAAGTTATGACCCTTAGAAGATCAACCTCCAAATGCACTTAGAGCATCTTTGAGAATCTTCAATAGGGGGTGTCTATGAATGTTGGAGACTCTCTGTGGCTTGAACAAGGATATCACTAGGGTTTAACCATCCATATAGAGCTAATGGTGATGATTATTTGATGCCAAGAGAAATGGTTTCAAAGTTACGTAGTGATGCACCAATAAACTAAGGCAGACTCCAAGTTTTGGCATCAAGTGAGATTGTTGTGCTGAATCCAAAAGGAATGTGATCTACCCAAAATGAGATAGCTTATTTTTGACTTCAACATCAAATTCTATATCATTTGACATTTCATTGATAGTACCCACAAGTTTTGAGTTACAACCCTTAGAATATCAACCTCCAAAAGCACTTAGAGCATTCTTGAGACTCTTTGGTATGGGGTGGCTGCAAACATTATAGGCTTTGCACAGCCAAAAAAAGGGTGTCACTAGGGTTCACCCATCCATCCAGAGCGAATGGCACTATTGATTCAATGCCAAGATCAGTAGTTTCAAAGTTAGACAATGATGCATCAATGAACTAAGGCACAATGTAAGTGTTGGCATCAAGCGAGATTGTTGTGCCGAATCCAAATAGAATGTGATCTCTCTGGAATGAGATAGGTTATTGTAGACCTTGACATTACTATCCTATAGCATTCAACATTTCACCAATAACCCCCATGAGCTCTGAGCTATGAACCTTAGAATATTGATCTCCAAACACACTTAGAGAATCTTCAAGACTCTTTATTATGGGGTGTTCACAAATGTTGGAGGCTCTTTGTGGCCTGAACAAGGGTGTTGCTATTGTTAGTATTAAGTAAAAATATTATTTTTTAGCTTCCTCAAGCTTTGACATTGGGAAAAGTGCAAGTTTGGCATTAGTATGAAGTGAAATCATCATTTTTAGGTCCCTACACATTAATTACATTAAGTAAAAACATCCTTGTTTCTTACATTAAATCAACAAGTTTACATTTACAATATATCAAGTGTTTCATCATTATTACATCAATACACAACTACCAAAAATTGTAGTGTCAAAAATCATAGCGTCAAAAATTGTAGTATAAAAAATAGAATAGAGTTTTCTTCATTCTAAACCTTATTTAGTTTTTATCTTCATGCACAACTACTCTTCATGATGTACCTACATTCTAGTATCATAAAAAACATTAGTAAATAATCATATTATACAAGGTAATCATCACTTCAATGAATCATTATGAACAAAAGAGTATAAGAAGTAAATATACCTAGTCAAGTGTTCCTATAGGGTCTTCTCTCTATTTCAGGGTCTCCAATAGGGCTTCATGATCAGTATTAGTAATAGTAAAAAGTTATTTTACTTTTGGTATTCCTTGATGATTCAACAACTTCACATTTGTTGCTATAGTAATATGTGAATATATGAGAATCTTTTTATGCTTCTGATAGTATTTGAATGTGGGAATCTCATTACTTCTAAGCATGTATGTCCATAGAAAACTCCACATGTTATTGTAACAAAATGTATTTTGAAGCTTAAGAGGCACACAATAAAATGGCTTCAAGGATTCAAAAGACCTTTTTGATATATGCAATCTTAGATGATTCTCTCTAATTCTTTGAACAACATAGTTTGACTTACCTCCAAATAATGTTTAAGATGTGGCATGTAGTCTCTAATGACAATTCTCAACTTCAACACATCTTTAGCATTGGGTGAGACTCTTGAGCTAGAGTGCCAAAATTGTTTAATTTATTGTTTCACATCACTAGTTAGCTTCTTATCAAAATGTGGAGGCCTCCCACCAAAAGCCCATGTATCATTTTGAAGAGGATCCTCAATTCTCTCTCATCTAGTAAGTGCTCTTCTCAAAATAGTATGATTAAGGTTCAAGTCAATATAAATTTGTCTCATCTATCTACCATTTCTCAAATGATGACTTACCAAAGAGGTTGTAATAACCCTTCAAGAAAATTGCTTATCCTTCTCCCTACTATTTTTCCCAGTGCTATTGAGAGCATTGAAAAGATTCTTTACAATAATGACATTTCTTTTCATTTTCTTATTGACATGAATTTTAAATTTGGAAAGCATAGGTCTCATCTTTTGCGTCTTTAATAAGTCCATAAAAAGTTGACATTGGTCCACCACTGTCTTGTTGCTAAAAAACATCTTATATAGTCTTAAAGCCCATAATTGAATGGTTCCTTGTGATTTTCTTCCTTCCAAATCACTAATAATCATTTCATCAATTTAAATTATCAATTTTCATGTTCTGGCACCAATGAACTAAGGCACAATGTAAGTGTTGGCATTAAGCGAGATTGTTGTGCCGAATCCAAATAGAATGTGATCTCTCTGAAATGAGATAGGTTATTGTAGATCTTGACATTACTATCCTATAGCATTCAACATTTCACCAATAGCCCCCACGAGCTTTGAGTTATGACCGTTAGAATATTGACCTCCAAACACACTTAGAGCACCTTTAAGACTCTTCAATATGGGGTGGCCGCGAATGTTGGAGGCTCTCTATAGCCAGATCAAGGGTATCATTATGGTTAGTATTAAGTAAAAACATTATTTTTTAGCTCCCTCAAGCTTTGAAATTGGGAAAAGTGCAAGTTTGGCATTAGTATAAGTGAAATCATCATTTTTAGGTCCCTACACATTAATTACATTAAGTAAAAACATCCTTGTTGCTTACATTAAATCAACAAGTTTACATTTACAATATATCAAGTGTTTCATCATTATTACATCAATACACAACTACCAAAAATTGTAGTGTCAAAAATCGTAGCATCAAAAATTGTAGTATAAAAAATTGAATAGATTTTTCTTCATTCTAAACCTTATTTAGTTTCTATCTTCATGTACAACTACTCTTCATGATGAACCTACATTCCAATATCATAAAAAATATTAGTAAATAATCATATTAAACAAGATAATCATCACTTCACTAAATCATTATGAACAAAAGAACATAAGAAGTAAATATACTTAATTGAGTGTTCCTATAGGGTCCTCTCTCTATTTCAGGGTCTCCAATAGGATTTCATGATCAATATTAGTAATAGTAAAAAGTTATTTTACTTTTGATCTTCCTTGATGCCTCAACAACTTCACATTTGTTGCTATAATAATATGTGAATATATGAGAATATTTTTATGCTTCTGATAGTCTTTGAATGTGGGAATCTCATTCCTTCTAAGCATGTATGTCCATAGAAAAATCCACATGTTATTGCAACAAAATATATTTTGAAGCTGAAGAGGCACACAATAAAATGGCTTCAAGGATTCAAAAGCACTTTGTGATATATGCAATCTTGGATGAGTCTCTCTAATTCTTTGAACAAAATAGTTTGACTTACCTCCGAATAATGATTAAGATGTGGCATGTATTCTCTAATGACAATTCTCAACTTCAACACATCTTTAGCATTGGGTGAGACTCTTGAGCTAGAGTGCCAAAACTGTGTAATTTATTGCTTCACATCACTAGTTAGCTTCTTATCAAAATGTGGAGGTCTCCCACCAAAAGCCCATGTATCATTTTGAAGAGGATCCTTAATTCTCTTTTGTCTAGTAAGTGCTCTTCTCAAAGTAGTATGATTAAGGTTCAAGCCAATACAAGTTTGTCTCATCTATCTACCATTTCTCAAATGATGACTTACCAAAGAGGTTGCAATAACCTTTCAAAAAAATCTCTTATCCTTCTCCCTACTATTTTTCCTAGTGCTATTGAGAGAATTGAAAGGATTCTTCACAATAATGACATTTCTATTCATTTTCTTATTGACATGAATCTTTAATTTGGAAAGCATAGGTCTCATCTTTTGCATCTTTAATAAGTCCATAAAAAGTTGACACTGGTCCACCACTGTCTTGTTGCCAAAAAAAATCTTATATAGTTTTAAAGCCCATAACTGAATGGATCCTTGTGATTTTTTCCCCTTCCAAATCACTAATAATAATTTCCTCAATTTCAATTATCAATTTTCATGTTCTGGGACCTTCATTTTAGTTATAATTAGGAGATATGTAATGTTCCTGTGCATTTTCATTTTTGACATGGTCAATCATGGCATTTATATTATGAATTAGTAAATTTTAATCTCCAAATTTTCAATCTTGACATTGTAGCTATTAGTTGGTACATTTTCATTCCCTAAATGAACATATTCATTTCCTGACTCTTTGACTACACTTTTGATCAATACATCATCAACTTGATTCACATTTAACATACCTTGTCTCTTCCTTTAGTGATTTACCCTATCTCTTTCCCTAAATGTTGCAATATCTTCATTTGATAGCTTCCCTTTGCATTTAGCCTTTTGATGACTACTGCTCCCTATTCAGACAATAGTACCAAACATCTAACCAAATCTTGTAGAAACATTTTCAAAGAATGGGGCATACAATAATTGATCATATGGGTAGGCTAACCTACAACACCATTTGAATTATTGCATCATGATATGTGTCCCTAGGAAACCTAGGGACATACAATAATTGATCATATGGGTCAGATGGGGTTGTAGGCTAACCTATGACCCCATTCAACCCATTGCATCATGACATTATCCCTAGGGGTCCTAGGACCCCTAGAGACATATGGTAATTGATCATATGGGTTAGATGGGGTTAGGCTAATCTACAACCCCATTCAACCCATTGCATCATGACATGTGTCCCTAGGGGTCCAAGGACCCCTTGGGACATACATCAATTGATCATATGGGCCAAATGGGGTCGTAGGCTAACCTACGACCCTATTTGATCCATTGGATCATGACATGTATCTGTAGGGCTCCTAGGACCCCTAGGGGCATATGGTAATCGATCATATGGGTCGAATGAGGTTGTAGGCTAACCTACAACCTCATTTGACCTATTTCATTGTGACATGTGTCCCTAGGGATCCTAAAATCCCTAGGGACATACAACAATCAATCAAATGGTTCGAATAGGGTTGTAGGTTAACCTATGACCCTGTTTGACCCATTGCATTGTGACATGTGTCCCTAGGGGTGCTAGGACCCATAGGGATATGCACTAATCGATCATATGGGTTGAATGGGGTTGTAGGCTAGCCTACAACCCTATTTGATACCATATCTCATAGACTAATTGATGCAATAGGTCAAATGGGGTTTTAGGCTAACCTATGACCCCATTTGACCCATTGCATCACAAAATGTGTCCCTAGGGGTCCTAGGACCCCTAGGGAGATAAGGTAGTTGATCATATGGGTCGAATGGGGTTGTTGGCTAGCCTATGACCCCATTTGATAAATTGCATCATGACATGGGACATAAGGTAATCAATTATATTGTAATTTAATATACTATATAATACTATGTAATAATATATATTATAGAAGTATATGTAATAATTTATACTTAATATAATAATAATAATATATAGATAATATTTATAATATTATAGATAATATATAATACTATATAATAATATATTGTAGTATGATCATAATATACTATCTAATCTTATGTAATATTATAACAATAAAATTTGTTATATAATATATAATGAATAAATAAATAAATAATAATATTCAAATATATCATTATATCTTAAATGTGAAAAATATATAAATATTTTTGTTAGATTTTTGTTTAAAATGTACAATTAGTTCCCACCTTCTCAATTTTTGAATTTTTTTGTTTTGCCACCACATTTCGAGTACTCGATTAGGCTTGGTATTTACCAAACCTCTTTGGTCAACTCAAAAAATGTGTTTGAGACATGTTTCTATGACATTCAGACTTCGAGTAGCCATCTGAAATTTTTTTTTTCATCTAAGTTCAATGAAATGAAAAGGGTTTTTTGATAACACTCTCAAGATACCATTGATATAATTGTTGTCAAATTATGAGTTTGATAAGTATTTATTAGTTAATTTTTAATGAAGATGTCTATAAACTATTGATTGACATACTGATCAAAAAATACCGATAATTTTCAAATGATATAACATTTTTGAAATCCAAAAGTTATGTCACATTCTATGCTTCACCTAGTATAATAAAAAATAGAAAAAAATAATTTTGTAAAGTTTTTAATTAGTTATGGTGGTTAGGCACAAGATTTTTTTAATTCTAATTTTTTTTTGTAGAAAATTCATATTTAATTATTTATTTGAAATAAAAATACCCAAAAATATGTGTCACATTTGAGCATGAGTCTGCATTTTATATCTGTAATTATATTAAAAAATATTATCATTTGATTTTAATTAAGGTGGTCAGACATACACCTACTTTTTTATTTTTGCCCTAAATTTTTTGTAGTACTATATTAAAATTCACAATTTTGACAAATCAAATAATTTTTTTCTCTAGATAAGGCCTAGTACTTTAGAAACTACATTCAATTTCCTATAGATTCTTTTCTTACAACTTTTTGATGTAAATCCCATAACTACTTTAAAATTATTTGTCAACATAACCCTAGTTTGTTGGTTTTTCATTGCCACTTAAGGCTATAGTTTGGTTGACCATGATCTTGCACATAACCTTAACTTTTACAATTTTTTTTCAATCTATAGTTATTATAATTAAAGACACATACATACAACCAGGGTATAATCAAGCTAACATGAATAATATACTATGTAAATGAATTACAAATTTTAAACCACACCTAACTAAGTATACTTTTGGAAGTGAAAAACTTGTAGAACTCGTAATGAAAAGTGAGGTAGTGTTACTAGTTTAGTCAAAAGTTGGGCACCCTTACACTTGGATACCTAGAGTAGTTGGACATGTTTTGAGAGTACAATTATCATTCTCTATTCCACCCCACTATCCCATAGTTTTCTAAATTTTGTGTTTATTGCAATTTCAAATAACCAATAAAGGCCATAAATGCCACTCTAGCATCCAATTCCCTTGATGTAATGTAGTTATGCTTACTCCACCATTGCTTGTGCCTTTTAAAAATGATGTATTTGATTAAAAATCCCACTATGATCCAACAAATACAATTTACTTAATTACCATGAAAGTATATAATTTTATTTCTATGTTGGATCAATTAGTAGATAGTGATATGACTCTAGTGCTCTCTCTACTTGACACTTTGTTCGCATCTCTTTTGTGATTGAATAAATTATGTTTACCTCTCTTTTAGTTAAAATAATAAAGAATAATTAACAACTTTAAAATACATGATTGTTGTTCCAAACTAGTATACTTGAAGTAGATATCTAATTTTTTAAATATATTTTTATATAACAAGAAGAAATTAGAACTTAGATTAAGAATTCAATTTTTTATATAGCCATGGATTCAACTATTTTATATAAATCATTATTAATATAACACACATAAGTGCTTAAGATTCAAACACTTGATCATTTAAAAAAAAATACACTCTTATGATAAATAAAATAAAATCAAACTCTAAGAAATTAATATAAATTTTGGTAAATACAACTAATCCATAGTTAGGGCCAACCAAAATTAGAAAGATTCTACAAGTGAAACAAAGTTAGCATTAATATTAATATCTATGATTTTCAATGAGGATGTAGTTAATATGCACAATAAGCTTGCATATATATAGGAAAAAATGATAAGGTGAAAAGGTAGGAGATAATGGTTGACTGACATGAGACACTTACAAAGTCAATTGACAAGTGTGTATGCATTGAAAATGAAAATACACAACAACCTTCCATGAGGGAAACCAAAGTAGAATTTTTTACAATAGCTAGATATTTTACACTAAGAGTGTAAGTAATGTACATAGAAAGCCATTCATATATAGGAAACCATGATAAATTGAGAAGGTAAGAGAGAATGCTTAACTAGTATTATGTGTTACACTCGTGAGCTCACATGACAAGTTTGAACTAGTGTTAAGTGTGTATGCACTAGGTATCTAAATAAGAAAGTTTATGTTTCTCAACTAGATTAGGCAAGGCATAATATTAGAAGTTCCTAAGTGAAAACATGTATAACTAATTTGAAAAAATATCCCACTAGTTATGTTATAAGCTAAGTAGTTTGACAATATCACTATTTACACCACCACCTATATCTAATTAAAATAGTATTCAATATTTATTCCATCAAATTGTATGAAGATATTTGAAAATTATACTAATATACTGATAAAATGTCAATTAAATAAAATAATAAAATATTCAAAATTAAAAACAAATTCAATAATCTTAACCATCTTGAAATGTAAGTCAAATAAATTATTTGTAAATAATTTAAATACCTTTAAAATGAAAAAGAAAACTCATATCTAAACATAAATTATCATTATTGGTACTTTAACTAATATGATGTCTAACTACATGAAAACACATTTACATTATCAAAACACAACTTAACAATAAATTAAAATAAAATTACGATAAACTAATATAATTTATCAATAAATTAAGTGCAAAATTTTCTAAATTCTTTTTTCTCTAATGAAATAAATCTAATCAATTCATATTCTAACTTCTACTAAAAAATTAATCACATTTTTTACAATACAACTTTAAAATTTACAAAAATTAAATTAATTCCATTTACAAACTTTATGACATATCCAATGCATAATAGAGCTCAACTAAATGTGTGAGAAATTTGTCTACTATGTGACTAAACTATAACATTTAAAGTTTCCTACCAACATCATGGTTTAAATTTTTGAATTTTCACCCAAGCCTGCTGGAGGTCCTAGTATGCCTGGACTTGCACATGGTGCTGGAGCTATAGAGAGTAGATTCACTCTCTTTGTCAAGTAATGCGTTTGGTCAAGTCTATACACTTGAGTCCCCTTCATTAGATTCTGGAGTTGACTCTACTCGTAAAGAGGATGGGTCCACTATTTCTCCCCCCATTCCCAATGAAGGGTGGAAAATTCCCTCATTGGGGGGAAGGAGAGGAATCCCAAAATTGAGGATCATAAAGTCACCTATGGTGCTATTGGACTAGAAATCTTCTTCCCAGATAGTGTCGTGGAAAACACTGCTACCTCCCTTAAATATTGTGTTGTGGTTAGATTTATTTCCTTCTGTCCAATGATTGAGATGACCAAGAAGTGGGTGGCACCTAAATGGTTCATGAAGGGTAGTGTATGTGTATCAACCATGCCCAGTGGCTTTTTTTACTTTCACTTCATGACTATTGAGGACCTGACAACCATCCTTTCTAGTACTTTGTACTATGGAAAACATTGTCTAGCCCTAGCTAAATGACACCTTGGCTTTGATGTGAGCCTACAGCTCCAAAGCCTAGCCCTGGTGTAGGTCCATTTGATAATATTACCGCTAGATTTTTGGGATGAAAAGATCCTGATATGCATTAGGAACACTTTTGGACATTTTGTAGCTGTGGACTAGGTAACACTGCATAAATCTAGAATTGTCTTTGCTAGATTTTGTATAAGTGTTACCATTAATAGGGCACTCTTGATGATGGTCTTGTCATCTACTAAATGGGGGAAAAGGGCATAATCTATAGAATACAAGAATGTTGGCCTCTATTGTCAAAAATGTGGGTGTTTTGACCATGTGATGATGAATTACAATACCCCTCCTTAGAAGGACAAGCAAAAGGTGGGCTCACTAGGCATAATCAAGTCTTATACTATGTTGGAGGAATCTTTGAATACTCCTATAGGAGTAGTGGAAAGAAAGGAGGATAACCTAGAAGGCTAGACTATAGAGGAAAGAAAAGAGAAAGACAAGGTAGTGGAAGCTAACCAGTTGGCTATGTTGTCAGGTGTTGAAGTGAAGAAAGGGACTAATATGGAGGAATACCCATTTAGGAAGGAGATAGATGACTTCCTAAAATCCCCAGTGGTAGAAGGGGATACTACTAACCAGGATTTGGAGGAAGGTGAAATTGGGATCCCTGGTGGAGCCCCTATGGATGAAGAAATTATAGGTAATGTCACTGAGTGTCAAGTGATCTCAATGAGGAAGCCTGTGGAGTCCCTGAGCCCTTTGGTCAGGAAACTAACCATAGTGTTGGTGACACCAGTCAAGAACTTCCTACTCCTAAAGGAGGTGACTAGTGTTTCCACAAAGGAGAACCTGAAATGTTGACTAATTGTACCCACTAGGGGATTTTTACCTTGAAAAGGCTCAAATTGGTGACTCTTGAGGGAGCTACGACCAAATTCATGAGAAGTATTAAGGAGGCTAAAGGAAGGATGGCTCTCTGGGTACCTTCCTCCCCTCAAACAAGTGTTATGGGAGAGTGGGAATTCAAGAAGAGGAAAACTAGGGGTGAGAAGAAACCAAATGTGGAAGTAACTAATCTTGTGGGTCATCCTTGTAGACACCTAAAAACCTTTAGAAAATAAAGTATTTTTATTTTCTGAAAAAATCTTGATGACATCATCATTTATTAATTAATTAATTTATTTTTATGCCATTAAATCCCTTTATCTTAATTAAAAATATTTAATTAAGGAATCCCTCCCAAAAATGTTTAAATCTTATTTAAACATTATTCCCTTATTTATTAATTATTTAATTAATAAATTGACCAAAAAACCCAAAATAAATAAAAAATTTATTTTTTGCCCAAAACTTGGCCAATTTCCTTAAGACCACTAACCTCTTCCAAAATCTTCTAATCCTTCTTTAATTTTGATTAAAGGCTAATCCCATCATTTCCTACCCCTAATCCCAACTCAAAATATTTAATTAAGATTAAATATTAATCCTTATGTTTATTAAAAAAGTTTTAATAAATATCTCCTCAACCCAAACCCTTGAAATAAATAAAACTTTATTTATTTCCTAAAAATCTAATTTATCCTCATCCTAAGAAGTTCTAGACTCTTCTAGAAAGTCTTCATCCTCATCCTAGGAAGTTCTAGACTATTCTAGAAAGTCTTTATCCTCATCCAAAGTCTAGACTCTTCTAGAAGATGTCTTTAAACCTAATCCTAATCCCCTCCTAACCTTGTCACATTCTCTAAACATGGGTTAAAACTCACTAACCCAAGCCAAAGTTAACAAATATCTCCTCCTTCACCCACCCTCATTAAATGCCATCCACTTGCCTATCCCTAAGCTAATCCTAAACCATCCTAATCCATCCTCTAATTATTTGCACAATCCTAAGCAAGCTTAAAACCTTCCTAATCAAGCCCAAGTCGAAATTGCTCTCATCTCCCTCAAAATATCTCAACCATAAAACTTTATGAAGCCCACTAGGCCATAAATGACTCTTCCAAGCCCTTTTATTGCTCTTACAAGCCATTATGAGGGTCTTTATGAAGATTTTATCCCTTGATCCTACTTTTTTGACTCATCCTTCTCCTTTCCTCCATCCTCTCACCCTGTGACATGTGTCACTCCCTGATTGGCTGTAAGGAAGCACAATCCATGTGCTCTCCTCTCATGCAATCTGAGCCCTCCATGAGCTTTTTTCCATCCTTGCATCTTAACCCTCAATCCCTCAAGCCTCTTGCCTATAAATTGGATCCTTCCCCTTTGGAAAATAAAACACAATCCATGAAGTAAAGTCATAATGTGATTTTAAGAAGCCATTTTACATCAAAACCATACACTCACACCCAAATTTCAACTACATTTGAAGCCCTTTTTGAAGCATAAGCTTGAGCATACATCCTATCTATTTAGACAAAGCCACTCAACAAAAGAGCTTCTCATTGAGAGAGCCCATTAATGGCTCATATTCTCGATTGAGAGTTCATCTTAGTCTATCTTGAAGTTTATGAATTTTATTTAGTTTTTAGAAGCTTTATTTAAATTTGGTTTCTATTAGCATACTAACATTGCTCATATACAATCCTAACAATAGAACTACTCAAACAAAGCAAGAAGTAAGGGAGGTGGCTAGTAGAAGAAAACTTACACTGGAGACAATCAAGAAAGGTAAGAACTAAAATTATTTTCTTGGAATATTAGGGGGTTGAATAAATCCCAAAAATAGTATGCTCTTAGGCAATGTATTTTAGTTGAAAAGGTAGATTGTACTGTCATTCAGGAAACTAAGATAAATGGCCAAAATTTTAGTAAGTTGGCTAATAAGTTATGTCCTAGTGCTACTTTCTTCCATTTTGAAGTGGAAGGGGCCTTGGAGAGCCTTGCAACAATTTGGAATACTAGTGTCTTGACAGGTAGAGAGGTCCATAAAGAAAATAAATTCATGATTAAAAAGTTTAGTAATGGTAAAATCATGTGGCATCTAGTGAACATCTATGCCTTGAACACTAGGGTGGGAAGAAGTGAAACCTGAGGAAGGGTTGGAAGAATGGTGGGAAATATGAAGGGTAGAAACATTATGTGTTAAGGGACTTTAACACCCCCCTATACCCATCAAAAAAGCTTAAGGGGAGCAATGACTTCTCGAAAAACATACAAGATCTCCTGGCTTTCATTAACACCTATGATTTCCTAGATGTTGACCTATAGGGTTACCCCTATACTTGGATGAATAACATGAAGGGTTAGGATTTGATCCAAGTCAAATTGGATTGACTCCTAGTTTCAGGGGACCGACCTCACATCATCCCCTCCTTCCTAGTCAAACTTTCAAGAACTATTTCTAACCATTCCTCGATAATGTTTAATTAGGAGAATGAAATTGTGAGTGGGCCTAGACCCTTTAGGTGTGAAATTATGTGGATATACCATCCAAACTTTAGAAATAAATTGGAAGAATGGTGGAATATCAGAGTGGATGAGAATGCTATGTTTAGGCTAACCCATAAATTGGATAATGCTAGGAGGAATGTTAAGGAATGGGAAAAGAGATCCCTTGGGGATGTGTTTAAAATAAAAAGGCATATAGAGGAGGAGCTCAAAAGGCCACAAGATTCCATGGTAGTGGGGGATGATACTAAAGCTACCACACAAGAGGAGGAGCACTAAAGGAAAAAGTGGAAAGAAACTATTAGCAAGAAGGAGGTCTTTTGGAAGAAAAGGTCTCTTATTTCTTGGCTATCTAAAGGAGATAGGAATACCTCACTTTTCCATAGATCTACCTCCAAAAAAAAAAAAAAAAAAACCATTACCTCCATTGAAGAAGAAGGAGGAAGGGCCTAAAAGGAGCATAACGAAATCAAAAGACATGTGGTTGAGTTCTTTGTGAATGCCTATAAATAGGGAGACAAGAGGAGTAACAATATAATTAGGAGAAGTATGTTTAATAACATTCTGATAGTGTTGGGGAATGAGGAAAATGATAAGATAAAGGAAAAAGTCTCAAAAGAGGTGGTTAAGAATGATTATTTCTCTAGGAAAACCTTCAAGGCTCCAGGCCTTGATAGCTTCCTGCTAGCCTTCTTCTAGTATTTTTGGAAAGTGATTAAAATGAACTAATGTGTTCTAATAAGGACATGATCATAATTGGGAAAAATACTAAGAAGGATCAATAAAACCTTTAGTGTTCTCAGGCCTAAGATATAGATACCTAGAACAATAAGGGATTTTAGACTAGTCAACCTTTGTAATACCATATATAAAATTTTCTCCAAGGTATAGGTTGGTAGGATTAAACCCTTCATGGATATGGTTATTGGGAGCCCTTAAAAGGGGTTTGTTCAGAGTCATCAAATTCTGGATGCTGTGATTACTAAGCATGAAATCATTCACTCTATGGAGAAGAGTTCATGACCAGGTATGGTGTATGATAGAGTTAATTGAACCTTCCTTTATGAAATACTAGAATAGGTGGGGTTCAGAAAGGACATTGTGAATGTCATAAAAAATGGGGTAGAAACTACACAATATGAGGTGCTGCTGAATGGGACCCTCTGGGGTAAATTTGGTGCTAGCAAAGGCCTAAGACAGGGTGAACCTCTATCTCCTTACCTTTTCATTATGGTGGCTGAAGTATTAGGAAGGTCAGTTTGCAAATTGGTTGTATTAGACAACTTAATAGGTATCCAACTAGCTACTACTCTAATGCTCAAGGTTATCCAACAATGTGTGGATGACAGTTTCCTATTTGGCAAGTCCTCTATCTAGGAGGCTAGATCTTGGAGGAGTCTACTCAACAATTATATGAATTATTTAGGTCAGCAAACTAATCTGGTAAAAAGTAAGGTCTATTTTTTTAACACCCTTGAGGTTTTGCAGGTTAAGGTTAAAAATATTCTGGGATGTCATTCTAAGAACCTCCTAGACACCTACTTTGGTCTTCCCTTAACAATCAAGGATGTCTCTACCACCTATTGGAACACTATTCTTGATAGGATGTAAAAAAACCTTTCTAGGTGGAAAGGTAAATTACTTAGCAATGCAGGAAAACTACAACTCCTAGTGGCATCTCTGTAGGTAATACCTATCTACTTTCTTTCCATATTGAAGGTTAATTAGAGTATGGCCAAAAAAATCAAAAGATTGCAAATGAATTTCCTTTGGTCTAGCACAGAGAAGAGAAACAAATGGAACCTTTTCAATTGGGATATTGTTTGCAAACCCAAGGATAAAGTGGGGTTGGGAATAAGAAGAATTGTTGATATGAATCAAGTACTATGCACTAAAATGGGGTGACAATTGGTGGAAAACAAGACCGGTTGGGAAATAATCACAAGGGCCAAATACTTGGCCAACACCCATTTTAGATACAATCTACTCAATAATGATCTCCCCAGTGGCTCTAAGCTATGGAACAACATCCTCAAGAACTAGTCTCTTCTGAGGAAAGGAGTGAGCTGACTAGTGGGCAATGGTAAAAAAAAATATTTTGGGAGGACAACTGGTTAGGGGGGAACCATTGATCTATAAAAAATTTAGTGGCCTTTAGGAAGATTTAAAAAGAATGGTGGGGGTGAAGGTGGAGGACTATATTGATGACCAAAGGAAATGGAAATGTTTATCCACTATGGATATTCCTAATAGAAAGGACTTGCTCATTAAAGAATTAATGGAGGAAATGATTGGTCACCATTTACCTCCATTGCATACTCAACCTAATGATGTGGTTTGGGATAGGAATACTAATGGTTGGTTCTCAGTTAATTATGTCTACCAACTTATTTTTGAAAAAGACAAGACTTAAATTAGATGGAGAAAGACCTACAATAGTCATTTGCTGCCAAAAGTTAATTTCTTCTAGTGGACAATCATGCACAACAAGATCCTAACTACTAACAACCTAAGAAGGAGAGGCATATCAATTACAAATAGATGCTACCTTTGCAAGGAGAAAGAGGAAAGTATTGTGCACCTCTTTCTTGAATGCCCCTATACTTTAAAGGTTTGGTCCTACATCTAGAAAACATTCCTATTGGCTTGGGTCATGAACAAAGGCATGTAACAATTCAGTGATAATTGGAATTGCCCCTTCTAGCACCCTTGTTTAAGAATCCTATGGAATCTCACCCCCACATGTGTAAAAGAGGAATAATCGGGTCTTTTGAGAGGAGGAAAGGGGATAGGAGGTTGTGGGAAAGATATTGAGAAAGATCATTATGGATAATGTTATGATGGCTAAGTGTAGAGTGCCATAGGAACCCCTAAGCATGAAGGGGGAGGATATTGCTAAGAATTTGAATATTCTCCCCAACTTACAGAAATTTGAAAACTAAAAAATGTTAGCAAGAAAAAGTACCCATTAGGTTCCTCCCACATTGTCTACTATCAAACTCAACTTTGATGGTGTCGTGCATGGGGGTTTGGCAATAGTTGGAGGTGTACTATGAAATAAAAAAGGTGATGTACTATTATCCTTCTTGGGGAATTTGGGCTAGAGAATCAATAACATGGTGGAGGCTAATGCCTTACTTTGCAGTCTAAATTTTTTTTTGGAGCTAAAGGTTAGAAGATTAACCATAGAAGGTGACTCTAAACTCATCATTAACTCTGTTAAAGGGTGTATTCAACCGAGTTGGGCTCTGCATTGCATTATGGGGGACATTTGGAAATTTTTGATGGTCCTTGATCATTATGATTTACCACACACTTACATGAAAGGCAATACAGTAATAGACACTTTGGTAGGATTAGGTTTCGATTTCAAGAGCATAAAAAGTTGGAAGAGTACTGAAATGTTACCAAACTATATAAATTTCTTGATTAGTGGGAAAAAGACTCCTCTAAACTATGTTTGATGACTATCCAAATTTGGAGAATGGGAAAATTTGGTGGCCTTGATATTATTATGATGGTTAAGATTGATTTGAATTTGACAAGATATTTTGTGAGTATCAAACATGTGGATTGCACCACACAAGAGCATAGAAAAGGGGAAGAAATTAATAACCCTAGCTTTAAAAATAGTGCCATCATTTTTTGGTGGTATGGGATGATTATGAAAAAAGTTCCCATTATTAATATCAGTTTACTAAGGTATTATGTGTGGATTAATTACACTCCCTATAATGATGTTTTAAATTGGCCAGTTCATTCTGGATTTTGCATCCGTGTGAATTATGAGGAAGAAGGCATTTTAACCACTAGATACACCATTTTTAGCCTCGCCTCTGTGATTTTTTGGGTGGTTTTCTTCTTTCAATTGAAAATTACTAAGATCGTGGAAGAAGATATCATTGAGGAGAAAATTTCCATGGGTGGGGACATTAATAGACTAGAGCGCACAAAGATGGAAGATTTTTCCAAAAGGTAGGTGGCTTGGATAATGATAAACAAAGTATGGTTTGTCCCATACATGTAGGCCATGGCTGGCTATGATGAGAATTATTCTCAACAATTAGTCAGTAGTTGGAAGGATAGGTAGGTTAGTATCAATGGAATCACTTTTTAGGTGAATGAGGAGGCCATAGCTATGATGATGAGCCTGGACATAAGTGGCAGGAAATGGTAGAATATTGTGGATGAAGCTAGCCTGTCTAGTTTTTTCAGAGGCAATGAGGCCCTAGACTAGTATTGTGGTGGTTTTAGGAGGGATAATCTTTTGGAGCCCTTGGATGATGTGTGCCTAGTCATAATGAAGTATCTCACTCTAGAAGGCAGACATGGTGTGCATTATTTTTACCATTTCCATTTTCTTAATCACTTTTGTAATAGGGAGTTAGTCCACATTCCCTTTTTTCTGATGCACACCCTCAAAGAGAGTATGATGGATGTTAGGGAGAAAAAAAGAAAGGGGATAATTTCACTATTTTATACTAAGGTCTCATGTTTCATCTTTTTTAGTTCCACCTAGCCCTTTTCCCTCCCCATGTGATAGCCATTGATAATCTCCTTCTCTCTACCCCCCCATCTAGAGTTTGCGAGTGGTAGCTATGCCCCTCCTCCTCAACCCTCACCAAGCCAAACCCTATTTAAGGGTAGGAAAAAAAAAACCCTAGCCTTGGAGCCAACTACCAATAAAAAAATCAAAATCTATAAGAGGGTGGAGGTGGAAATTGGGGATTTAGATGATGAAATATATGCGAATAGAAGAAGGTCAGAAAGGCTAGCTAAGACCTGGGGTAGATACAAACAAAAGGCTAGTCACTCTCAGGATGGGGAGGAAGATAACAATTTAGAGTAGAGTGATAAGATCTTGGGGGATGGTTAGGAGAAGGGAAAGCATGAGATTGATAAAGAGGTGGAGAAGTGGAATGACATTATAGATGAAACTTGAGATTTTGAGGTGGAGAACCCTACTAAGGACCCCTCCCAAGACCCCATTCATATAACCAAGATAACCCCAAGCCTAATAAAGCCTCCCCTAACACTGTCTCCTCCCTAATAAGTAAAGATGGTCTAGAAAATTTAAGGGCCCCCACTAACAATCTAGATGTGTAGGACAAAATGAATTCTCTAGCAAATTGCAGTAGGAATCTAAACCTAGGTAATACAAAGGATGATGTTGTTACTTGTAAAGAGATACAAGAACTAAAGGATAGGTGCAATGCACTAGAGGAGGGCTTCATTCTTTATCCTCTTCTCAAAGTTCACTCTAAAGGTGACCCATGTGGCTACGAATGCTCTTTAGCTTTTGGCTCACAAGTTAGAGGAGGAGGACCTTGGGAAGGAGGATTCAAAGTTGCTCTATAATTTCCTCGTTGAAGACTGGGCCAAAGTTCTCCTTGCTGGGAAAGGAATGCAAAAAGATGCTAGTTAGTAGTGTCCTGGTGCCTGGTGTCTCTTGGTGCCCTAATAGTTTTTACTCTACATCCTCTAGTGATGGTTTTGTTTTTCTATTGAACTTGGATTTTGGCTATAGGTGGTATGATGTGATGACCATCTACATGCCTTTTATTAACTTGTTAAAATTTTCTTGTATGAAGAGTAGGAACTCTAGAATTATTATTATGTTGTTACTTGTGTTTTTGATGTAAATCTTTAGGGGGTTTTTGTGGCTATCTGCTAGTTTTTGCTGGTTGTTTGACCATTGTTGTAAAGGGAAAGCCCCCTAGTTTGGCTACTTTTATATCAAAAACATTCAAAGTTTGATTCTACTTAAAATTTGGACTCACTTTTTCCAACCCTTTTTTTATTGGACATGTATAATATTAATCTTGAAATCTATATTTATTATATTAGTAGATACATACATATAACCAAAGTATAATCTATCCAACATGAATAATAATAACCTATGCACACAGATTACAATTGAAAAACCACATTAAATAAAATATACTTTTGAAATTGCAACTTGTAAAACTTGTAATGAAAAGTGAGGTAGTAATATAGTTTAATGGAAAGTTGGACATCATCCACTTTGATACCTGGAGTAGTTGGACATGTCCCAATAGCACAATTATTATCAGAGACTCCACCTCACCATCCCATACTTTCTAAATTTTGTGTTAATTGCAAGGCAAAATAAAAAACAAAGGCCATAAATGCCACTACAACATCCAATGCCATTGATGTAATGTAATTATACTTACTCCACCTTTTTTTATGCCTTTTAAAAATGATGTATTTGAACAAAAATCCCATTGTGATCCAACAAATATAGTTTACTACTCTCACAAGTGGAATGACAATTAAAGGACCTAGAATAAGGGTGTGGTCCTATGGAAGGGGGCTTCCTAAAAATATTCAACAGGTGTTCTAGATATTTTTTAGGACTATTTTAAAGTGGGAGGTCCTGTGAATTTTGTAGTGAAGCTATTTTAAAAATGTTTAAGCCCCATAATTTATGGAAGTAGTGGTCTCATGAAGTGTTTTTATTTAATAAAGAAGTTAAAAAAATTTGCTAATAAAGAAATAGAAATTAGTATATGATTGACAAGTGGTAGAAGAAAATCCTAAGCTGGTGGAGCAATTTCTAGCCCTCTACCTTTTCCACCCACTCAATTTTGCACTTTGAAAAGTAGGGGCTATTATTTTTTAGGAGAAGATTCCAATTAATCCTATAGAAAATCATTTTTTGGCTTCATGGGATCACATTGTCCATAAAAATAGATCATGTAGCCCCCCTCATGGGACCACATCCTAATAGGCATGTTTATGTATGGAATCCATTTTCTTTTGGGGAACAACTTTGAAAAACAACAAATAGGTAAAGGTTCAAGGATGCCTAGAAAGAAGAACTAGTTTTGTTTTCTATATAGACCAAGATTACCAAATATCCTTTGTGGACTAGATACTCCCTATATAATTGACACACTGAAAAAAAAGCATCATCATCAGGACATTTCCATGGACTCCCTATAGGTAAATTTTCTCTATTACAAATTCCTTTTATTGAGTCCAGTAACCACCAAGCTATTCCAAAATATGTAGAGGTTGCAATTAAAGTTCCCATGACCTAAAAATCAATAAAAAAGAAATCATTTTTTTAAATCATTTTAATATAAACATAATTATACAATCCCTCGGTGGTGCTATACAACTAGCCGTTTGAGGAGAAAACATGGGAATAAATAAATGGGAATTTTTGGGCATCATTTACATTTGTCTAGTAGGTGATTAGGAGGATGATGTAGACAATAAGGATGAAATTTACCATAGTTTTGGTTAAGGAAAACCATGGCATATGCAAAGGACTGTTTAGAAATCCCACAACTATTGCCCAATCAATGGTGAAGGATCCAATCTCAAGCCCATATAACCCTGACCCAATTTGTTGTGCTTTCACCAAGTCTTTCCATATCTAACAAGCTATGGACATGGTAGATGTGGAAGGGAAAAATAATGTGGGCACTATGTAATATGAAAAATTTCATGTTAACACTATGATGAAGTACTCCAACCTTGTCATGCCTCCTTTTTCTCTCTTCTCTTCTTTATGAAGTGCCTTGGATTATAATTAAATATAACATCATAATCATACTATCCAACATGTTCTAAAATATTTATCACCTTATTATCAACTGATAAGTATAATCACAAGATCTAAACATGTAGAATAGTCTAACAAGTCATTATGTAAACATACACCAATCAACTATCATAATTGTTGATGCAGGAGCATCCAGAGGTATAAGGGCAATCCTGTGTTACCCAAAAAAATGTACTTAGACTTAGTTTCTGTTTCATGTCTTTTCATTTTTGGATACCCATTTGGGTCAAATAAAGGTTCCAACTTTCACAGTTTCGCTATCAATGTGTTTGAAAATCTTGAAAAAATAAGAGCATGTAATTGGGCCATCATTTTGGTGACCTAGAAGGTGTAAATTGGATAGATGAATGTAATTGTGATTTAGAGCATTCTAGAAAAAGAATTAGGTCAAAAGGCCCCACGGTTTGAAAGTTATTGCAATTTTTTGGGTTTTGGAGACCTCCTAAGAATGCTTCAAAGTCAGGTTAGGGGCATTAAATGAACTCAAAAAGTGCAAAAAAATGGGGGACGAGTGAAGGCTGTCCATAGGGCTATAGAGCACTTCGAGAGCTTTCTGAAAATGTAAACGGTTTGTCAATCGAAGCTACGGTTCAAAAGTTATGCCTCCCGGAAGTTCGGCTACCATTTCTGGATTCTTCTAGATTTGCACCGACTTCTAACGCAGCTTCTGGAACCTTCTATTTGGTCAGTGGATGCCTACTAGCACTTTCTAGAATGTAATCCTAGTCCTTAACCCTCCAAGGTCTATTTAAGAAGATTTCTGGCATTGTAAAAGGCAGTTCAGAGTGGAGTTTGAGAGGAGGTACTGAAAGGAGAGATTATCTCCAGATTTAAGCTATTGTAAGCCCTTAGGGCATGTTTTGAAGTTTATTTTATCTGTACTGTTTGTACTAGCTTATTTTCTTAGTTAATATATTTTCTCCTTTTTTGTTGTGTCCATTTTGTTCTTGGGTTGTGTCCCCATCAAGTGGTATCAGAGCCTAGTTTTCTTGAGTGTGTAGATAGAGCGTCGATTGTGAGGTAGTTTGCACCAGGACTGCATGGTTGTGGGATCAAGTTAGAAGATGCCTCCATGAAGAGAGTGTGGTGAAAGGGATAGAGCTATTAATCTTGAGGAGGTTAGAGCCCTCTAAAGGCAGGTGCAGGCATTGCAAGAGGAGCTTCATAGAGGAGCAAATGTTACCATAGGTGACAACAGTGAGGATGAAAATGAAGAAGAAGTAATGGGGCCAGAAGAGGAATTTGACGGGGAAGTTTTGAATCATGTAGAGGAAAGGCTTTTTAGGGCCATTACTAAGTTTGGGAAAAGACCTATAATTGAAATGGGTGTATTTTCAAGAAATCTGAAACCAGATGAGTTGATTGATTGGATCAATGAGCTAGAAGAAAACTTTGAGTATGAGGATATAAGGGACCCGGATGGGGTGAAGTTTGCAAAGGCCAAACTGAAAGGCCATGCCAAAATATGGTGGCAAAAGGTTCAATTGGAAAGAAACAAAAGAGGAAAGGAGAAGATCACAAGATGGGATCGCATGGTGGACAAATTGAAGAAGCAATTCATTCTTGTGGACTACAAGCTTGATTTGTTTAAGAAGATGCATGGGTTAAAGCAAGCAGGAAGATTAGTCCAAGAATTTATAGAGGAATTTTATAGACTCTTGATTAGAGTGGGGCATACAAAAGCAAATATGGAGAAGGTTGCTCATTATATTAGTGGGTTGCAACCTAGCATCCAGGAGGAATTAAGTCTGGTAAGAATGACCAGCATTGAAGAGGCATACCAGTTTGCCCTACGAGTTGAAGAGAAGCTAAATAAAAAGTTTGAAGGAAGACAAAGAAGGCGAGGTCAAGGAGGAAGGGGAAGTGGTAGATCATCTAGAGGCCGCAATGAAACCCAAAAGAAAAATGAATATGTGGGTACTAGCAGAAACCAAAGGAATGAGGGTTTCAACTGCTCCCAGGATCAAGACTTTGGAAATCAAAGAGGAAGAGGTAGAGGATGTGGACAAGGAAGAGGAGGCTTCTGTGGTACCTGTTTCCATTTCAATGAAGAAGGTCATTGTGCCTCTGAATGCCCTCAATGACAAGGAAGGATAGACAGGAGAGCTGAGGGCCAAGCTAGGGTTGCTCATGTGGATGGGGATGCATAATCATCACATTTAGAGGATGCATAAAGAGGAGAGACCTTGGTAAATAAAAGAGTCCTACTAAGTGGTGAGATTGAACTAGGACAACAGAGGAGTTTGTTCTGTACCAGATGCAAGTGTGAGGATAAATGTTGTGACATGATCATTGACGGTGGTAGCACTGATAACTTGGTATTAGAAGAGATGGTCTCTAAGCTGAAGCTCAAGAGGGAGAAACATCCCTAGCCTTATTGGATTGCTTGGGTAAAAGATGATCATAAGGTCCTGGTAAGTGAACAATGTTTAGTGAAATTTAAAATTGGGAGTCACCATGATGAAGTTCTCTATGATGTTATTTCGATGGATGTTTACCATCTATTTTTGGGTAGACCATGGCAGTTTGATAGACATGCAGTGCATGATGGACATGCAAACACATACTCTCTAACAAAGGATGGAGTTCGCCACAAATTGAAGCCCATGAAAAAGGAAGGTGAAAAGGTATGTAGCAGTGCTAGGATTTGTCTTGTTGATGGAAGGAAGTTTTTAGATGGCATGAAACATTAGCATATGTGCTATGCTTTGATTCCTAGGAAAGATAGAGAAGGTAGTAGTGAAATACCACTTGAAGTTTCAGATTTACTAGGGGAGTTTGGAGATATTATCTCTGATAATATTCCAGATGGATTTCCACCAATAAGGCAAATTAGTCATTAGATAGATCTGATTCTAGGAGCTAGTTTTCCTAACAAGGCTGCTCATAGGATGACTCCTACTGAAACAAAGGAGCTAAATAGACAGGTTCAGGAGCTATTGAGGAAGGGCTTGATTCGAGAGAGCCTGAGTCCATGTACAATACTTGCAGTACTCACACCAAAGAAGGATGGAGAGTGGAGGATGTGTACAGATTCTTGAGCTATAAATAGGATAACCATCAAGTACCAATTTCCTTTGCCAAGGATGGATGATCTTATGGACTGTTTGAGTGGAGCTCAGTACTTCACAAATATAGATCTGAAGAGTGGTTATCATCAGATATAGATTCAAGAAGGAGATGAGTGGAAAATAGCCTTCAAGACCAAGGAGGGTCTTTATGAGTGGTTAGTCATGCCCTTTGGATTAACAAATGCCCCAAGCACCTTCATGCGGCTCATGAATGAGGTACTTAAGAAGTTCTTGGGAAAATTTGTTATTGTTTATTTGGATGATATTTTAGTTTTCAGCAAGAATTTGGAAGAACATTTACTACATATTCGTAGTGTCCTTGAAAGGCTAAGGGAAGATAAACTATTAATTAATCTGAAGAAGTGTATCTTTGCAAAAAGGGAGTTAGTCTATTTGGGGTTTGTTAATGGATCCAGAGAAGGTAAAATCCATCTTGGAATGGCCTACTCCAAGGTCTACTACTGAGGTAAGATCATTTCATGGTCTGGTTAGTTTTTACAGGAAGTTTATTAAGAATTTTAGTGGCATATGTGCACCCCTAACTGATACAATAAGAGGGGACAGAAAAGAGTTCAAATGGACTGCAACAGCTGCAAGAAGTTTTGAATTGCTAAAGAAGAAGGTGGCAGAACAACCTGTGTTGGCACTTCCAGATTTTAGAAAGGTATTCCAAGTGGATTGTGATGCTAGTGGTAGTGCTATTGGGGTTGTATTAAGCCAAGAAGGTAAGCCTATTGCATATTTTAGTGAAAAATTGAATGATGCAAAGAAGAAGTATTCTGTTTATGATCAAGAGTTCTATGCAATAGTTCAGGCCTTAAAGAAATGGAGGCATTATTTATTGCCAAAGGAATTTGTTTTGTATACTGATCATCAGGCATTATAGTACCTAAATAGCCAAGGTGAATTGAATCAGAGGCATATGAAGTGGGTAGAATTCTTGCAAAGTTATACATTTGTGTTGAAGCATAAAAGTGGAAAATCTAACAGGGTCGCAGATGCACTAAGTAGGAGACAGTCATTGCTTATAGTAATGCAGGTTGAAGTAGTTGGATTTGATGAACTCAAGAATTTGTACCCTGAGGATCCTGATTTTGCTGAAGTATGGAAAGCTTGTAAAGAACCTGTTGCTGTAGATAGAACCAAGTGGTTAGACTATTTGATTCAGGATGGCATGTTGTTCAAGGGTAGTCAATTGTGCATTCCAAGAAGTTCCATGAGGGAAAATTTGATTAAGGAAAAACACAGTGGAAGGATTGTAGGACATTTTGGTCGAGATAAGACCATTTCCATTCTTAGAGAACATTATTTTTGGCCTCAAATTTCACAGGATGTGAAGAAGTTTGTACAGAGTTGCCAGGTTTGTCAAGTTGCCAAGGGGTTTAGTCATAATACTAGCCTATATCAGCCATTGCCTATTCCATCAAGGCCATGGGAGGACATAAGTATGGATTTTCACCTTGGATTGCCAAGGACACAAAGGGGTAATGACTTAGTATTCATGGTGGTTTATAGGTTCTCCAAAATGGCACATTTCATTCCATGCCACAAAACTCATGATGCTGTCCATATTGCAAACTTGTTTTTCAAAGAGGTGGTAAGACTACATGGTCTTCCAAGGAGCATAGTTTTTGACAGAGATACTAAATTTGTGGGGTATTTCTGGAGGACATTGTGGAAAAAGTTAAGAACCGACTTGAAATTCAGTTCCACACATCACCCACAAACTGATGGCCAAACAGAAGTGGTAAACATAAGTCTGGGCAATTTGCTGAGATGTTTAGTTGGTGATAAGCCCAAGGGATGGGATTTGATTCTACCACAGGCAGAGTTTGCTTATAATAACTCTATAAATAGGAGTACTAGAAAATCACCATTCCAAATTGTATATGGGAGTAGCCCAAGGACTGCACCAGAGCTAAAAAAGATAGAACAAGGGGAGAGGACAAGTGCTGAAGTTGAGGAATTTGCTAAACATATCAAGTGTCTACATGAGGAGGTTCAAGCACACATTACCAAGATGAATCAAGAGTATAAAGCTAGGGCTGATACAAGGAGAAGACAAAAGGAATTCCAAGTAGGAGATTTAGTCATGGTGCACTTACGAAAAGAAATATTTCCAACCGGTACTTACAACAAGCTGAAAATGAAGAAATTTGGCCCCTGCAAAATTTTGAAGAAACATGACTCGGGAAATGCATATGAAGTGGAGCTGCTGGATGGTATTCAGATTTCTCCCATTTTTAACATTGCAGATTTAATAGAGTATCATGATGATGGTGCAGATGAGGAGCTGGTGTTAGAGCCATGTCCAATTCCTGCTTCTAAGAAGGAGGAGATAGAAGACATTCTAGATCATCGTGTGGGTAGGAGTACCAAAAATAGGCAGTATGAAGAGTATTTGGTCAAATGGAAAGGATGACCGATCGAGGACTCAACTTGGATTTCAGTAGCTGAGGTTTCCCATTTGGGATTTCCTCTACCATTCATAAAGTGATAGGGTCACTTTTCAATCTACCCTGGGTGTCTGATGCAGGAGCATCCAGAGGTATAAGGGCAATCTTGTGTCACCCAAAAAAATGTACTTAGACTTAGTTTCTGTTTCATGTCTTTTCATTTTTGGATACCTGTTTGGGTCAAATAAAGGTTCCAACTCTCACAGTTCCGCTATCAGTGTGTTTGAAAATCTTGAAAAAATAGGAGCATGTAATTGGGCCATCATTTTGGTGACCTAGAAGGTGTAAATTGGCTAGATGAATGTAATTGTGATTTAGAGCATTCCAGAAAAAGAATCAGGTCAAGAGGCCCCACGGTTTGAAAGTTATTACAGTTTTTTGAGTTTTGGAGACCTCCTAAGAATGCTTCAAAGTCAAGTTAGGGGCATTAAATGACCTCAAAAAGGGCCAAAAAATGGGGGACGAGTGAAGCTATCCATAGGGCTATAGAGCGCTTCAAGAGCTTTCTGAAAATGTAAACGGTTCATCAATCGGAGCTATGGTTCAAAAGTTATGCCTCCCAGAAGTTCGGTTACCGTTTTTGGATTCTTCTAGATTTGCACCAACTTCTAACACAGCTTCTAGAACCTTCTATTTGGTCGGTGGATGCCTACTAGCACTTTCTAGAATGTACTCCTAGTCCTTAACCTTCTGGGGTCTATTTAAGGAGATTTTTGGCATTGTAAAAGGCAGTTCAAAGTGGAGTTTGAGAGGAGGTACTGAAAGGAGAGATTATCTCTAGATTTAAGCTATTGTAAGCCCTTAGGGCATGTTTTGAAGTTTATTTTCTCTGTACTATTTGTACTAGCTTATTTTCTCAGTTAATATATTTTCCCCTTTTCTGTTGTGTCCATTCTGTTCTTGGGTTGTGTCCCCATCAATTGTTAGAAAGTCTCATTGTGACAAGTTTATTAAGCTGAAAGCCTCCTTTAAGGACTTGGCTAAAAATTAGGAGACATTGTACTAGAAATTTAACTCCATTTCAAAGTACATCAGCAAGGTGATGCATTAGGTGGCCACTACTCTTTATCTTTAATGCGTGAACAAAGATGATGCAAAGGCTGAAAAAGAGAGAGACCACATGCTAACTCCATAGTTTTGTTGTGGATGACTTGTTCAAGACCTTTCTAGATAAACTTTTCAAGTAGAAGGGCATCAAGGTTTTGAAGGTTGACAAAGGAGATAAAGAGGGGATGTAGCCTTTATTTTTTTTCTTTCTAATTTTTGTTATGTTTTGGTTTAAATATATTTACTCTTTGCCTAGATGGGCTAATATGTATAATTGAACTTCCTGTAGAAAGTATTGTAGTATCCTTAAGGCTATTTGCTACTATGGATTTTAGGCTTGACACATGGAAATTAGGATTAGGATTTACATTTATGCTAGTACTATAGGCAATGATCTTTTTGTGGAGATAAACTATTTTTTGATGTTTAGGAAGGGTGTTGGTTGAATTATTGTTGAATGATTGCCAACTAATTTTTAGCTTGTTGTAACTTGGGGTCAACCCCCCTATCCTTTGTCTCCTTTCTAATACATAAAAAATGAATAGTAATTTTAAGAAAAAAAATTCAAGATGACCAATACTCATAGTCATTAGTCGAGTCCAACAACCAAGTTGACTAAACCAAAATGTGTGGACAAACTTCCTACGAAATAGTACCTCCTTACAAATAATCTAACTCTTCAATATTTATTAGTTGGCAATAGATCTTCATTTCAACTTACCTAAAAATGGAAACTTGGACAAGTGTTGTAGGCCACTACATGTAAGAAGACTCAACCAGTAATCTTCTGGACACCCTAACCATCCAAAGCCCAACATCTGGTTACATGACATCAAAAATAGGAATTTTATCTCACAAACATTATAATTTGAATTGTAGCCATGACAATAGAATGGAATCCACTTGTATACCTTTGTAGTTAGTGCCAAGATCCATGCTACCACAGGATGCATGTCCCTATTGTAGAAGGCCTTAACAATGGTGAGAATGTTTATTTTTTAGACTCCACTTGTTCCCACACTTACAAATATGGTTATGATTACATATTCTTTAGTATTAAAGGTCCCTAGATTGAGAGAAAAATTCCATCTTGTTTTAGGAAGACAAATTATTTTCCTGGGTAATATGTCTTCTATTAAACAACTCACTAGTAGAAACTACAATCTGACTAGTCACTACTATAAGGTTTATCATATTATCTCTGTATGCAAAAAATTGGTTCAAGTGTTACATTAACCCATAAGCTATATATGATTCCTAGTAGCCACACTCAAAATATTAATCTAGGGAGCTTTTGATCATCACTTGTTGCCACTGTTAGACTCACTTATTCTATTAGAGACCAATCATCCACTTCCACTTCATCATCTTTTGACCTCAATCACTCTTTCAATATTTCTCCTTTTCCTGCAACATTAAATTTCATTTGTTTAGTCCTCCTATGAAACAACATTCATTGAAGTCAAGGAAATTGTACAAGACTCAAGATTCTACACAAAACCTATGAATATTTTGTATTTTTCCCTATTTATTACACAATAAAAAGAAAACAAGTTAAACATCACACACTAAGACTTGATTCTAAAAGTGTTAAATAGTCAAAAGGACATTAATTTTCTCAATGTTCACCTCAATTCTCCAATTAGAAATTAAACATAGGAAGCTTAACACTATTGACACCAAAAGAATATTATCTATGATTTAAGTAGTGTTAGGATTATGAATATATTATCATTGGCATCCATCCTCAAGACATAATCTACCAAAAGTCAAATTTTTTTCTTCCTTAGATCTTTGAAAACACAATGATTTTTTTTTTTTCAATTTATGTTGTTGTTTTCAATTACAAAACATACAAATCATGAAGAAAAAATGCTAAAAATTGTTAAGAATAATAAGACATTGCCTTATTAATTAAATTTTTTAAATTTAATTATTAAGTCACTTATTATCTCTATTTTACTTAAGCTAAACTTTAGGCATATAATATTAATTCTTTTATTAATTATTATCATGCAACCTAGGTTAGTTATGTGTTAGGGTTTTGATCTCCTTTTATAAGGATTGATCTCTTTATAATTTTTTAATTCACTTTTGATTATAGCAATTTATCTTTTTTCTCATCAAGAATGTCTCATCTTTGAATCTAGGAATTCCAGCTTCCATAGCATTTTCTTCTCTCTTTATGTGATAGGTGTTTGCATGCAAGTGATTCTTGGGAGCTATGGGGTTGATCTTTCATCAACTTCAACATGTTATCATAGCTCCAGATCTTCATGCGCCTACTTCATTTATGAGAAGTTTGTCTTGGTTTTCAGATCCGTGCTTTTTGCTCAGAGGGTTTCATTTTTTAGAGGTTTTTTTTTTTTTTTTTGTATTGAATATGGGGGCAAAATTTTTCAGCACACTTTGAGCTCAAACAGATCTCATTGTTGAGCTTAGAGCACCCAAAAACCCCTATTTTCATATAAAAATGTCAAATTTGGACATATTTAGAATTTGAGGCAAAGTAGTATTGCTTCTAAATTGGACACATTTCTTGAGGTGATGATTTTTTGATTTTGCACATTTCTCGAGGCAATGATTTCTTTTGTTGTTTCACATAAATCAAGATTTTATGGTTCAAAAATCAAAATTTTTGACACATTTCTTGAGGTAGTGATTTTTCAAAATTTGGCAATCAAATCAAGATTTTTCAAAAATTGAGATTTTGCATGTTTCTCAAGGAAAAATTTTGTGATTTTTGATACAAAAATCAAGATTTTTTTGACATGCAAATCATGATTTTTGGGCATGTAGATTGAGAGAGTTTTGAAACAAAACTGACATGCTTCCTGATGTAATTTTTGGTAATAGTGGGCACACTTTTCAAGGCATTTTGGCATTGATCCTAAGGTAGGAAAAAAATATTTTTCTGTTCTAGTACTTTTTAAAACCTACATGTGGTTTTTTGGTCATAACTTGCTCAACCGAACTCTATTTTTCAAAAGATGGGTTAGAGCCTATTGTGATGGTGTAGTTTATTTAGAGATTTGATGTTGTTTGGTGGCCTATTTTGGCTATCAAATTCATATTATCTATTTTGCACTCTAGGAGACATATCTTGAGACATTCTATTTTCTAGATTCTGCTCTAGTTTTTTGCTTTTTTGCATTTTAATGGATATCTTGGTTGTTTCAGGTTCATAGATTGATTTTATTGTTTCAAATGACTTTTTGTGGGTTCTATTATCTCTTATATCAGCCTAATGTCTCTTTTGATCTTTGTTGACATCCTTTTTTAGTAATTTTGCAAACACACCGAGATAAAGTGTCACTCTATTACATTTCAAGATCTTGGACATCATTGTGTTTTTGTTGTACTCACGCTAGATTTTAAAGTTCCTTGGGCAGTTTCATGTTGGCCAAATTTTCCATCTTCCTTTGTGAAGTGAGAGTTCCTTCCACAATATTAGCCTTATGATGTGTCAATGACACATGCCATTATAAGTGTTTGTACTTCTTTTGCACTCTCAATGTTCTTGGTTCTTCTTTTTGAAGGAGATATTGCATTCAGTTTTAGTGTTAATGTCTTACCTCTTATAATTATAGGGGGTTATGTTGGCTCTATTTCTTTCTTAGTTTGATGGAGTGAGTTATGTATTCAATATTTGATCCTATGTATTAGGTGATCATAGTGGCTAGATACCTATGCATTGTAGTGAGATGGATCATTTACCATATAGAAATTCTTCTTTAATTAATCATCTCTTCAAACTTATTCTTCTCTACCTAGTCTTGTTCTATACAGTGGAGGTTCTTTAGATAAAAATTTTAGTAGTATTTGTAGCTTCATGCTTCAGTGGTGTTCTTCATGATCATCCTTTTGATCCTATCTTCTAGAACATTCTTTTCATATCTTTTTGGAGTAGGGTTTTTCCCATGTGGTTTTCTCTATTTCTCCTATTTTCAAAAATTTGGTTGTGCTTGGGTACCTCATCAGGCCTTGTTACTGGGACCCAATTTCCTTTCAGTAGTAGTTTCTATGTTTTTAGCTACTCCCTAAGTTTATCTTAATGGGGTGTGTTAGAAGGTACTACAATATTAATTAAATCATTTTGATATAATTATTAAGTCACTTATTATCTCTAGTTTACTTAATCTAAACTTTAGGCATACAATAATTAATTATTTTATTAATTATTATCATGCAACATAGGTTAGTTACTTGTTAGGGTTTTGATCTCCTTTTATAATGATTAATCTCTTTGTTTTTTTTTTTTTAATTCACTTTTAATTATAGCAATTTCTCTTTTTTCTCATCAAGAATGTCTCATCTATGGATCTGAGAAATCTAGCTTCCATAGCTTTCGCTACTCTCTTTTTGCGATAGGTGTTTGCATGTAGGTTGATTCTTGGGAGCTATGGGGTTGATCTTTCATCAACTTCAACAAAATCCATTATGTTTTCAAAATTTTCAATTTTGGTCAAAGATGCATTTTGTCTAGATGATAGTAGTGTCCTATTATCATTAGGGTGAATGTACTTAGCAAGAGTATCCTCAACATAATGTTTAAGATTCATATGTTTCAATCCTCCTATGAAACAAGATTCATTCATTTATATAAGCAAGTGAAGGAAATTGCAGACCACACAAGATTCTACACAAACCTACGAATATTTTGTATTTTTGGCATCAATTTTCTCTATATTATCCTCAATGCTCTAATTAGAAATTAAACCTAGGAAGCTTACCACTGCCAACACCAAAAATCTTACCACTATCAACACCAAAAGTATGTGTGTCATGCCCAAAAATTCAGGGCAAAAACACACCAATTTTTTTTTATAAAGATAATATTAATTAAACCTACTAAGTTGATAAGTTTAAATTAGTTTAAAACACATGTTCATAGCAAAACAATCAATACAATTTCCCCTAACAGTGTCCTAACAATTTCATAAAAGTTTTATAACAAATGGGTATGAATAGATCGTTAAAACTGAGCATTCATTATTGCTTTACTTTAAAACAAATATACAATTCTCATTTACCTTGCAATAACCCTTGCAAAATTTAACTAATAATTCATTCTAGGTTAATCCAATTATTTGCTTAACATTTAAAGTATATACTAAACTTTTAAATTAAAACTAATTATTTTTCTAAAGGTAAATACTAACATATTTATTAAATCTAATATAACAACATTTATTAAATCCAGGCTAATATTATATAATCAATAAAGTTAATTAAATCATAAACAATAATTCTACATTATTTTAAATCAATTTATCCTCTTTATACTTACCCCATGATTAACCTAATACCAAACAATAATCATAAAAATCTTAAGTTAAACCAAATAATACAACCAATAACAAAGCTAATTAATTTTCAAATGAAATCTAACACTATCATAAATCTAACATTAATCATCCAAATAACATATACTAAATACCCTTTAACTAACACTAAAAATTATTTTGATTAACAACATATCCTAACAAACATCTTAACTAAACTAGAACTAACTATCTCTAAGGGCTTAATAGCTAATGTTTAAAAATAAAAATAAAAATAAATACTAATTAATTAATATAAAAATAAAATAAATTACTAAAATATGAAGCTAACTAAAAAATTAAACTCACCTATACTAATTTCCTTCTTCCCTAAACATTCTAATCTATTCTTTAACTAGTACTATTTAGTAATCTAATACTAACTCATATTTAAAACTTTGTAAAAATTAACACATACTAAGCCTAATGTCTAACACATTAATACTAACTACATACACCAGTCTATCTAACTTGCAAACTTTGATAAAGATATAAACTAACCATAAAAGCTAACTATTAACTAATACTATTAACTAACACTAACTATACTTTATCAACTAATGCCAAAACTATAAAATGACATAGCTAGGCTTAATACTAAAAGAAAACTTTATTAACATTCACTATAATGACAAACCTAAACTAAACTAACCCACTTGACAAGTGGATTCCCTTCTCCACCTACCAAACCCACCCACCCCTAAACTCTCTTTCCAAACAAGCTTGGGGCCGATTCCCAAACTCCCCCAAGAAGTCCAAGGTCTACAAAACGTAGACCAAGCAGACTTGGCCAAGGTACATGGGCAGTACAAGGACAAGTCATTAAAACAATGCCTTCTTCCATGGTAAATGGTAAATGTGAAGGTCTGACTTAATGTAATTTTAAGCAACCACTTGCCTCAAACACATGCATTGACTAGAGTGAGAGACATGGCAGGGTGATGTCATCTCATCATGATGACACTTTTCCAATCAACGCCTAGGAAGGAGGGGGAGACTTTAAGATTAAAAGTTTTCTTGGTGAGAGGAAAGGTAAGAAGTAAAGGAAGTTTTGGAAAAGATATTTTGAATTAATTTTTTTTTATGTATGATATATATATTTCTTTTTTAATTAATTCAATTTTTAGTTTATTCATTTTATTCAAAGAAGCATAGTTAAGAGAATCTTTAAAGATTTTCTGTTGAAAAAAATTGATAAATCATTTCTCCATACAAAATCCAGAGACCTTTTTTTTTCTAGGATAGATATAGTTTTTTTTGAAAGGTCTTTATTTATGCTAAGTATAGATTTTCAAGTTGATATATTACCAAGAGGGGTTATATATTTTTTTTCTTTGATGGGTTTAACATAAAGTTTAATAGTATTGTCAATAATGCAAGATCCATTTTAACAACAAAGCAAAATTGTTTTATTTCCAATAATCATGAAAACTGAACCTTCATTCATAACATCATTTTTGCTTTCAACATATAAGAAAACTTGAAATTTTTCCTAATTGAATTATCATCATTTCATCTTATTTTTGATGTGCATCTATATAACCAAAAATTACAATTAAATTTCATGAGAAGCAATAATACTCAACCACTATTTTATTGGCACACCTGATTCAAAGGCTTAGCCAGGAAAGAACCAGGAAGAAAACTCGGCATCATTGCCATTACAACAAAGTTATTAAAATACAATTTTCATAGGATTCCAATACTGAAATTACAACAATCAAATAGATTTCTTTCATGTCCCTTATCAAGGGATCCATATTATTTCTTGCAATACATTGCTGATATCATGGAGGGAACAAAATTTGACTAGGTGACAAACCAACATAACAAGGAGACAAAATCAAACATTCGTATTCATACTAGGTTTTCACAATAGGATTCAACAATGAATCAAAACTAGGGAAAGGTGGATTTTTCCAACAGGAGATGTCAGACACAACACCAAACCAGGTGCCCAATTGGGGCTATAACTCAAGAACTTTCGTTCTTCCATTCTTACATGCCAAAACTCATACATGGTTTGTGCTGATAGGTAGGGACCCATAACACCCTACCCTCTCTCCCTCTTCTTGTCCTAAGAAGAGATTCTACACTGTTGGAGTCCACCTAAAAGGACCTTTCCCTAAATTGGCCACTTCTACCCTATCCAAGGGTGAGTAATGCCAAAACACCCATACAAGAAAACTTCAAAATTCAAACATAAACATGGAAGAAAAGCATTCAAGATAACATAGTTTCAATCCTTCCCAACATACCCAACATACATACAAGCATACAAATAACAACAAAATAGCATAAGCATGAAACAAGCATGAACAATCTGAACAAAGGAGATGAAGAACTCCTACCTTCACAAAGAGGTTATGGTAAATGAACAATTTGAGAAGAGATTTTCCTTCCTTGCCTTCAAACTTCCAAGACTCCTCTCTAAAAGTAGAGATTGGGTAACAACCAAAACTACTCCAAGAAGGGCCTCTAAATAAGATCCAAACTCGACCACCAAAAAGGACAATAACTTCCCCACTCACCTACAAAACCTAGAAATTTCTAACTCAACCAACCCTTAGGTTAACCACTAAGTGGAGTTGAGGTTATGCAACTCATGGTAACCACCTTTAAATTTTCGCACAAAGGCAAAAATAGACTTTTTGAGTGACCTCAAAAGTCAATAAAAGGGGCTTAGGGGGTGGAAAATGCCCCCAACCCATACCCATACCCCTTGGGTATAAAGATTTCATGTTTTAAGGCCTTAGGAATAGATTTGGGGCCCAACAAATCCTAGGAATAATTTAGGACTATCTAACAACTCCAAAATGTAGATTAAGCACTAATTTGAGTTAGGAGTAACTAAACTTGATTAAGAAAAAAATTAGCAAAAAGACACTAACTTAATTTGACAGGTTACACAGTTAACCCTAACTAGCATGGTGGAATGCATATGCAACATCATGAGTGTCAAGTGACACTATAAGAACATAATTACGAAACATTAACATTTACTGATCACAGAAAAAAAATACATTCATACATCTCACAATACAATAAAATATGAACAACATGGTTTCCACAAATGACACATAGGGATCTGTTCTGTTGCTCCATCGGGTTTCTCGACTAAAATATCCTACACACTCATTGCACACATCAGTAGTCCCATAAAATCACATGCACATATGTATATATGTATTAGGAAGTCACATAAATTAAAACATACATCTTTGAAATCAATCAAGGTTTCTTTCATCCTACTCATATTCTTAATCATTGCAATTTCATAATCAAAGTGTTAATCCTACATTTACTTACTTCATCCACATACATGTTCATAATGCATTAAATGACAAACTCAAATATCTGAAAGTAAACATCACACAACATGAAATAACATAACATAATATGTTCAGTGTATCCGATAGAGTCTCGACGTATCGAGTCATAAGTATCAAAATAATAAGGTATCAACTATGCTACAAAGGGTCGGGATGAGGCCTCACAATGTGCAAGATTGGAATGTTATAGATAGGGGGAAATTACCCCATGAATTATCTCATAAAATTGATGACCTTGTTGACTAGGGTATAGTTTTTTTTTGAGTTCTCCCTTTTGTATCTCTTCTTGTCTTAATAAATTTTTTACCCCTCTTTTAGTTAGTTAAAAAAAAGAAAAATGCCAAAAGCATATTTTCTATTATTTAAGAACATCTTATAAAAAAGGATTATGAACATATTATCATGTACTTAGCAAGACTATCCTCAACATAATCTTTAAAACTATTATGAATATAATCATGAAATATGAGCTCATTACTCAATATGTAGCAACATTTTTCAAACCAAAATATATGAATTTCCAACTAAAATTTCTCCATAGTATATTGAAATCAATTTTATTTTGATCATTGGAAGGATTAAATATCTGATTATAAAAAAAAACCATCCATGAATGATACTAAAGCTTGGACCACTATATAATCTAATATCATATGGATGTAGTTGTCAACCTTCTTACTTCAAAGACACTTGTAGATGTTAGTTGGGACCTAGCTTCAGTTCTGAATTAGATTCTTTTCTTGTGTAGATCTTTGAAGTCTATTTATTTTACATACATTCCTTAGGAATAGAATGGAGTTGATGATTGTTTGGCTAAATGGAATTTTGATCATGTGCAAGATTGAAATATTATGGATATGGGGTAACCCATTGATTGGCTACTAAATTTAATGATCTTGTTGGTAGGGATAGAGCTCCTAGCTGAGCTCCCTGTCTTGTATCTCATTTTTTGTTTTAATAATTTTTTACCCCTATTTTAGTCAAAAGTGGAAAATCATCTATTAAATAATTTGAGTTATAGTTAAATGAATCTCTTAATTTGGTCTAAACTAGATAAAGATACAAATAGAGAGAGGATAATAATATTGGTAACATTAATGACAATAAGCTACAAAACTTTAATCTTGGTAATAGTGATAACAATACGTTACAAGTAGTTTAATCTAGATAACAATAATAACAATACTATGACTTAACCATCATGTTATGAGACCAATTTACAATAATTTATTAATAATTCAAACCATTTCAATGATTCATAATGTTAGCATGAAAGTTCAAACATATAAGCTGAAGTTATATATAGTATACTCCATCTCTTAAATTTAAGTTTACAATCACAATAGCCCAACAAAAGTTTAATCTTGGTAACACTAATAACAAAACTATGATTTAACCATCATGTTATAAGACCAAGTTATAATTATTCAAAAATCCAAAACATTCCAAAAGAGAAAAATTTAAAAAGAACTAACGAAATGAAATAGAGAAGAAACCTTGATTAGTTAGTTCCAGTCCAGTAGCCATTAAACCACTAGATTTTTTCTATGTTATCATATAGATTGTCTCTGCAAAGATACTATTGTCTGAAGAATTTCATTCATATAATTTCATGTTTCTTACTTGTCCTAATTATTTCATAGTATAGATGATAGATTTATATTACAAAGTTTAGAATAAGGATTCAATGAACCTATACCCAAATCTGGCAAATGCCCTGACCCGATAGAATCATGATGTGTACAAATCATTATGATTTCTAGAACATTCTACAAATTAATTAGGATTCAATGAAGAAATTACTAATAGGCACTCATGTAATGATAGTAATGGCTTCTCAACAAGTGTTGAAATGTCAAAATCTTAGTTGGTGAGTTTTATATAATAGAATGTATATCACTATTATAAGTCTTTTCATTAATGTTTCTTTGGAAAATGACAACTTGAATTGACTGATTCCTTTTAATAGTGGAAATTCATCCCAATTTAAGGGTGAGTATGATGATAATAATGGATTTTTAGTTAAAATTCCAAGGTGCATTCACTTTCCATGCGAAACCTATTTCAAACATCTAGTATTAATTTAAATATCTAGACTATTGTTTAGTTTAGTTTATTAGTTAGTCCCTTAATTGAATATCTTATCTCATGCCAAAATTATAGCTATGGTAAGCAGAATAAAAATTGCTTGTTTATAAATCAGGCTTAGAGCCCATGAAATTTATGTTTTTTTCTAAGCTTTCAAACTATTGTTTCAATTAGTTGATTCTTGTTTGAGAAGGTTTTAAAATTGGTATTATTTTCCTATGTATCTAATTTTCATTTTTATGCTCTAATTAAACTTTTTTGACTGCCATGCTCTACTCTAAACAAAAGCATTGTACAGATTTACTTTTCTTGATTTTTGTGTAGGCTATTTTAATATTATTATAAAAAAATTTCTATCATAACTATTATACATTATGTACTGTTAAATAGTGTAGATATCATTTTGAGAATTTCATCTTCTTATCTTGACATATTTAATTCTGAACTGAGATCCCATGCCAAATTTAAATAGACCTCTCTTTTCTCTTTAAATGATTATGTAAAACCCATTATTTTGTTTTGTTGAATCTAGCTCCACAAACTTATAGAATTTTTTAAATTGGTGGCTTTCAGATCCACTTATCTCATGTAAGTGTAATTTTTAAGCTGATAGAGAATATATAGTATGGTATTTTGAAGGTATGTTTCTTGTGAGGCCTCGCCCTAACCCATCGTAGCATAGTGATGCATTACTATTAATTTTTTGATATTCATGACTCGAGATGTCGAGACATTATCTGATGCTTAGAACATATTTTATTATTTCATTTTGTGTGATGTTATTTTTAGATATATTTGATGATTGCCATTTAATGTTTCATGTATATGTATGTTGATGAAATCAGTAAATGTAGGATTGAGACTTTGATTTAAGAGATTTCAAATGATTAAGAATTAAGTAGGATAAAGAAACCCTTATTGATGTATGTTTTAATTTATTTGAATTTTTGAATACGTATACATTTATGTACATGTGATTTTACGGGACTACTGATGTGTGCAATGAGTGTGCAGATATTTAGCCGAGAAAACCTACAGAGGAACATAACTGATCTCTTTGTGCTAATTTTTGGAAGCCTTGTTGTTTTTAATTCACATATTGTATTGTGAGATATATTTATGTATCTTCTTTGTTCAGTGAATGTTAATGTTCATAATTATGTTCTTTCATGTCGCTTGACACTCGTAAAATGTTTATGTGCTTTGATGTGCTGTTCAGGGTTAATTGTTTAACCTTTGGACCAAGTTGGTTTAAGTTAGTGTCAGATTTCTATTAGGTTCTTATTTGAGGTTAGTCATCCCTAATCCGGATTAGTGCTTATTTGCATGTTAGAGTAGTTAGAAGGTGCTATTTTATTTCTAGATTTTATTTGGCTCTAAACCTTTTTCCTAAGGCTTAAATCATGAAATTATTCTACCCAAAGGGTATGGGTATGGGTTAGGGGTCTTTTCCAACCCCTAAGCCCCTTTTATTGACTTTTGAGGTCACTCAAAAAGTCCCTTTTTGCCTTTGTGCGAAAATTGACCATGGTTATCTTGAGTTACCTCACCTCATCTCCACTTAGGGTTTAACCATGTTGTAGGTTGAGTTAGGAGTTTCTAGAATTGCTAGTGGGTGGAAATAGTTATTTCTCCTTTTGGTGGTTGAGTTGGAGGCTTATTTAGAGGCCCTTCTTGGACTTGTGGAGGTTGTTACCCAATCTCTACATTTAGAGAGAAATTCTTGAAGGTTGAAGAAAGGAAAGGGATACTCTACTCAAACTTGTTCATTGCCATTACCTCTTTGTGAAGGTAGGGAATTCTCATCTCCCTTATTTAGTTTTTATATTTTGTTTCATGTTCATGTTACCTTGTTGTTGTTTCACTGTTTGTATGGTTGTGGGTATGTTGGGAAGATTTGAAAACTATGTTATTTTGGTTGTTTTCCTTTCATGTTTATGTTTGCAATTTTGAGTTTTTCTTGCATGGGTGTTTTGGTATTACTCACCCTTGGAGAGGGCAGAAGTGACCAATTTTGGGAAAGGTCTATTTAGTCGGACTCCTACCGGTGTAGAGTCTCTTCTCAGGATGAGAAGAGGGAGAAAGGGTAGGGTGTTATGGGCCCCTACCTATCAAGAAAAACCTTGTATGATTCTAGTATGTTGAAATGGAAGAACGGAAGTTCTTGGTATATAGCCCCGATTGGGCACCTGTTGGTGTTGTGCTTGACTTCTCCTGGTTCGAAGAATCCACCTTTCCCTAGTGTTGATTCATTGTGAATCATATTGTGAAAACCATGTATGAATATGTATGTTCGATTGTCTCTTGGTTATGTTTTGTTGTCACCTAATCAAAATTTTGTTCCATCCATGGTTCTAGAGATGTGTTGCTGAAACATTATAAATCCCTTGATTTTTGATCATGAAGAAATTTCAGTTAAAATGTTGTAATTGGGATTGATATCCTATGAAATTTGTAATTCAAACTTTGTTGTAATGGCAATAAAGTCGAGTTTTCTTCCTGGTTCTTTCCCGGCTGAGCCTTAAATCAGGTTGGCCAATAAAATTGGTGTTGGGTATAATTGCTTGTCATGTGATTTAATTGTAAATTTTTAATTTTAGATGGATGAATTTTAAAATTTGGATGGAATTGATGATGTTCAGTTTGGCATTATATCAAGTTGTTCATATATGTTGAAAATGGAAATTTATGTTCATTCATGTAAAATTAGTTTTTATGATTATTGGATATTAATCAAACTTGCATTATTGAGTAAATGGTTAAATCTATGTTTTAATTCTATTCCAATTATATACACAAAAAAGAAAAGAAAATGCATGACTTTAACTCTACACTTAGAAAATTTTCAAAAAAAAATGTGGCCCAAGAGAGTAAGAAAACTCTCTGCCTTTTGTATGGGCTTGACATTTAGAATTTTATGGAACAGAGAATATTCTTTTAAATATCCTCTTTTAAATCATATGTTAAATCTTGTAAAATTAAATTAGAATTATAATGATTATAGAAATGGTGTATAGCATAAGAAAAAAAAAAAAAAAAAAATCTTCTCTTACCTATAAAACTTTATACTTAAATGCCTTATCTCCTCCCTTAGCCGTCAGCATGAAAGGAGGAATTAAAAAGTTTGAAAGTTATTAGTCATCATAGCGATGATGTCACCCTATCACATCACATTCCTGCAGACCATGGAAAAGTTTTTATAAAAAATTAGTTGGGAGCTTGTTTAATTTGTTTCCTTAGCAATTTGTTTTGGGCGCCTTTTTCTTAGGACTGCGTCTGCTTTTTTTTGGGGCAGAGCGCTGCCCCTTGGTCAGCGCTTGGGTGGCACTTGACCTTGGGAAGGGCTCACCCAAGGTAGGGGTAGATGGGTTTATAGGGGCAGAGGGTTAGTAGGTTAGAGTTAGCTTGTTAGGTGTAGGTTAGTTTGTTTTAATTATTTTAGTTTGAGTTTTATTCAATGTTTTAAAATTTTGATAGAATGTTAAGGGGTTAGTTTAGATGTTAGTTAGGATAGATTAGTTGTTTTAGTAGTTAGTTTGTTAATTTAATTTGGGTTTTATTTAATGATTAAAATATGTTAGTGATTAAAATTTTAAATTAGAGTTGAGTTAGTATTTTAGTTAGTCATTGCTTATGATGGGTAGTTATTATTGTTTAGAGTATTATAAATATTTATATTTATATTTTAATAGCTTTAATTTAGTATAGTTTTATTATTTATTTTGTCAATGAAATTTGGTTAATTCTTCTTTTAATAGTATTTAATTAATTTAAAGATTAGATTACGTTAGATGTAGTTAATTTAGTTTTACAATTAATTTAGTTGTTGATCAACTTAGAAAATCATAACGTAATGATTAGTTAAAAGATTAGTTGATTTTGAATATATACTTTCAATGAACCTAAACTCTAATGCTTTTCCATTGCCATTTAAATAATTGTTTCTTATTGTTGTAGTTAATGTAAGAACAAAAGTTATCGATATCAATCTTATAACAAAAGTTTCAAAACTTAATAATATAATCGTCCTCATGTTATAATCTTAGACATCTTGTAGAGAACCTGTACGTAAAATGTTATCTCTATCATTTCATCTTTAAGCACTTTATTTAATAACTATATCGAAAAAAAAAATGTGTGTATTTTTGCCCTCGTAGTTTGGGCATGACATTTCTATACAACTAATTTGTTATATAATATTAAAAAATTAATTTTAAATTAATAAATTTAAAAAATGACTTTTAATTTATTTGTCTTAAAAAATATTCTACAATTTTGCTCTTATTCATTCAACATGAACTAATGTATATATTACAATATTACAAATAACCTATTTTCTATAAAATTTAAATTGATATGTCATAGTATAAGAAGGATTTTTATAATAGATTTTGTTTAAATTAAAATTTATTATTTATAAATCAAATTTAATTTAAAAAAAAATCATTATTATTAATTATTTTAAAATATATTATTATTTAAAGTAGTAGATTGATATAAATGACATGTCATAGTTTTGGAAGGGTTTATTTTGTTTAAATAGAAGGGTTTTATTTTGTTTAAATGAAATTTATTGTTTATGAATGAAAACTAATCATTTTTAATTAATATAAAATTAAAGTTTAATAATTAAAACTAATAACTAATAATTTCTTGGCCATGGGCCTATCTTTTGGTTTTGGCTTTTTATAAGTAGATGCATGCTAGCTAGGCTTTACTTTTAATTTCTATTTCAGATATTATGTAAAACATTTGGGTTTCAGGATCCCTGTAAAACTTGTTTTACTTAATCAAAATCAAAATCAAAAAATAATTAAAACTATATAAATTTAATATAAAAGTATATCTTTAACTATTTTTTAAAAATATTGCTTCTTTAACTATTTTAATTGAATAATATATAAGTTCTTATGTATTTATAAATTTCAATAAAATAAAATATTTTAAAAATACAACCAATTAATACATCTTTCACTATTTTTAAGTCAATTGTGTAAGGCTCCACCAGGGAACCCAAAAAAATAAACCTATAAAGACACTAAGTTTGCTAAACATATTTTTTGATAGATTAAAATATTTAAGAGATAATTTAAAATAGAAGCAATAAGTCAAATACACATCAAATACATAGATAAGTAAAGCAATAATAGTTACATTTCTCAAGGGTTCCATAATGTTGAGTCACATATATTAGTTTTATTAAGATTAAATTTAATAATTAAACAAGTCCATGTCATAGGAATAACCACATGCACAAAATCTTAGAAATGAATATACAATTGCAAAAGGTGTATACTCATCTACTGCACATGTCACAAGGTATGAAATGTCAAAAGAATATACATCATAGTAGGATACATCATCTCGTAGGATCTCATCAAATGAATACAAGATATTAGAGTATGAACATACAACATAATCATTAGCTAGAAAGAAGAGAAAATTTACAACAAGGTACATCCAACATCGGTATCCAACTATTATATCTCAATGACAAAATAATCACTACCACTTCACCTCGTAGAACCAAATAGCCCCACTCCTACCATGCTGAGGAGATAATCTCAACTCTCAAATGGATAGTAGTCCAAAAGTCACAACAAGAATCTAAGTCTTAAGATCTTGAAAGTATTCTATCTTAAAGGTACTAAGTACATAAGGTATCATCTACTCCTAGAGGAAAAAAGACACATAGGAAACCTAATATGCATATGCACAAGTTTCATCACATGTGCTAACTCTAAGGTTATCCTGGCAATCTCTCTGACCCCGTAGTGACTCTATGTGGCATTAGTATCCTTTCTTATAGACAAGGCATAGTGATGAAGCAAGGTTGCAACCAAATATGTGTTGGAAATTTTCCCAGCTCTTCCCTCGAGATTCATGATAAGGTCTTAACCGCCTCTTGTGTACTATAAATTGAGTGGTTGTATCAAGCCTTGATTGATTGGTATTTTGGTGCAAAGGTAATGCCACTCTAACAAGTGGTATCAGAGCTTGGTCATAGGTTTGAATCCTTAGACCCTTGGGTAACGCTGAGGGGGAGATTGTTGGAAATTTGTTCAGTGCCCCCCTCAAGATCCATGACAAGGGATTAACTGCCTCCTATGTACTATAAGTTGAGTGGTTGTATTTGGCATTGAAAGATCAATCTTTTAGTGCAACAACAACCCCACTCTAACAACATCCTATCTATTGCCATCCTAGTCTATACTAGAACTCAAGGCATTGAGGTATCAGACTAAAACTTGTTAATTCATTTTAAACCCAATATTAATGAAAATAATATCGCTTATTAATATAATTTACAATGAGTTACCCAGGCTACCTCTTAAGGGCTCTTACCACCATTGCAAGTCACTTCCCAACATATTTAGATCACCTACCCTAAGCTCATAAAAGTACATCCCATAGAATGACCATAATATTATCAATTTTGTATGAGCAACTAGAATCAAACATTGATAATAAATCAAAACCTCAAATGTTATGTTAAAAAATCACAATACATGTGCTTACATAAAGTACTAGATCTCATCACAAAAACCATATCAAATAATCAAACCTGATAGAAATCACTGGAAAACAAAACTCAACTTCTCGCCTCTAGTAAACATTCTTATTTGGCTAACTAAAAACTTTCTACAAATCCATCATCAAATAAAACACAATCATCATAAAAAACCATTAAAACACATGTAGTTTTAGCATGTAATTCTCCATTATACTTTCTAGAGTTAGATTTGAATCATAGTTGGAGTTTTTATTTGTGACAGTTTTCCAATTAATAAGATTTGTAAGTTTAGTTTAATCTTAAGGACAAGTTTCATTTTCATAGTTTAAAATCCATATTTATCAAATGAACCATGTGATAGTCTAAGCAGAATATAATTTACTCCCAACAATAATAATATCCACATGAGAACCTATTTTATTTCAATAGTACAAAAAAATTTCTATTTGATAATATTTTAAAATCTAAATATAATAAGAAAAATCAAATAGTAACCATATTTTAAATATGTTAAATTTAATCAATAATAACTAAATGTAATACATTAAATTATAATAAAAGTTTATTTAAAAAAAAAAAACTAAATTAAGTAATATTAAATATAAATCTATTAAATAATATTTAAAATTTTTAATAAATATAATAAATTATACACACACACACACACACATATTAAGAAAAGCAATTAAATAAAAACAAACTTAAATTAATTTTTAAAAAAACCCCACATGGAGAAAGTTCACAGGTAGTCGCATGCGCTGCTAGTAAATACACCCATTGTTGCAACAACATGCATCCATGAAGAGTGGGAGAAAGAGGGATGGGTGGTGATGACACCCGACTTTCAATACATTTAAAAAAAAAATTTATTAAAAAAAAAGTCATTGTTTTCCACTGCAGAAAGCCAATACAAATTGCTAGTATATAAATATGATTACCACAATAACAATTTACTATATATATATATATAAACATGTTTTAATTCTAAAGATCTTACAGGGAGACTAATTTCAATCAACCAATTTTTTGTGTAAATCAAATATGGTTATAGTTTTAAAAAAAAAAAAAAAAAAATCCTAGTTGTGGAATTTTTTTTCTAAATTCAGACTTTCTAATAGGGGTTCCAATCTCTTGTTTTCACATATATTTTTAGACCAAGAACAATCAATTTTCCAATGAGGGCTTTCAATTCTCCTACCAGATTTACGGTAATAATATCAATACAAATTTTCATAGATCTTCTACAATAAATTCTGATTCTCATAGGTATGAAGAAGACATAAGTTTTTGAGAGATTTTCTAAAATATATTTCTTCAAAACCCTACTTGAATCAAATGCTAACAATCTAGTGATTCATCGTGCTCATGAAACTCCCACCTCAAAAGCCCACAGAAAAATTCCCACCTGCTAATTCTCAAGTTGCTCCTCCAAACTTGTGTGTAGAGAAATAAGCTAAAACCCTCTAATAAAGGCCTTTAACCCTAGTTAGGGTTTTTGTTTCTCAAATGGTCTCACTTTATTAATTTATTTTAATTAAATCTTTAATGCACACTTGGTGCCTTTATTTTATATTTATTTTTTGATCAATAAGAGGCCAAAGCCAAGATTCATTAGAATTATTATGTGTTGTGATTAATAATTAATAATTATTAACCTCAAGTAGATTTGAACCCAAGACCTCCCAATTAAGAGGCTCACAATTTACCAGTGTTGTAGGCTCTTGCCTACACTTGGTGCCTTTTAATAAAATAATATTTTATTTGATAATTTTTACTTATTTTAATTTAGCAAGATGGTTTTAGAGAATAATATTATTATTTTAACCCAAAATAATATTTAATGCTCATTATTTAAAAAGAAACTTCTAAATTTATAAAGGCTAAATTAAATAATTTAAATTTTGCAACACTAGATTTTAGCAAATTTAATTAATATTAATTCCAAGATTAGACTTTTAACCAAGTCTTTAATTTTAACAATTTTGTTTAACTAATTTTCAATTAATTAAATATAATATAATAATATTTTCCTTCCTAAAGTTTTTCGTAAAAATATTTATTTAATTAATTTTCTTGGTTGTCCAATTACACTTGAAGCTACAAAGTAGACCACCTACTCAAAAGAAATTGAATAACCAGACAAAGCATAAAAATAAAACTCAAGGCATAAGTTCTCAAATTTACATCACCTTGACGAATTCAAAAGGGTGGAATAATCATATACTTGTCCTTTACCACATGATAAAATAGACTCAAGGTTAGGATTTGGATTTAAAAACTATCTCCCCTCTTTTACCATTAAGATAATGTGCTAGGGCACACTCATCCTAAAATTCAAGGAAGCCGATGTCGGATACCTATAACCTACATAAAAGTTGAGTATGCATATATATATATATATATATATATATATACATATATGTATATACATATGCATATACATATATGTATATACATATGCATATACATATATGTATATACATATGCATATACATATATGTATATACATATGCATATACATATATGTATATACATATATACATACATATATATATATATACATATATACATACATATATATATATATACATATATACATACATATATATATATATACATATATATATATATGAATATATATATATATCTATATCTATATGTATATATGTATCTATATGTATATATGTATATGTAAGTGTATATATAAAAACTAAATAGGCAATAGTGGGGATTAGTACTTGACTGCAACTCCCTCCCTCAACCACATCAGATACGTCAATCAAAAATAAAATAAACATGTACACTATACACATGCAAGCATGGGGTAAGTATCCATAATCCATATAAACATCATCATGAATCTAGCTGTAATCATTATATAAAAGCATTTAAACATTCACACATGAATAGCCATGAATCATAATACAATAATAAAATATCTCAAGTATGAAGTAGCTCATCAAATATATAAGCAAATCATGAAGATAGCATCAACCAAGTGGGTAACTAAGTACCACTACATCAATTAACATAAAATTAAAACTAGCCTAAAGTGTTTAACAATATAACTGAAAGAAAAATGGGGTAGGCACTACATCCTCCTACCTAAAATTAGGCTTACTCCTATGAGTCTACAAACAAGTAGGGATATAAATCACATAATCTAGCTACATCCTCCCAAGTAGTCAATGACTCATCAGCAGGGTCCCATTGGACCCTTACTTGCTCTATGACCCAACACCTGAGGGTCAATTCTCACTGTGTAGAATGTGCATAGGCTCCAAAGCTAGCTACCCATACTCTACCTATAATGCATTCCAATCCAAAAAATGTACCACATGAATAAACTATCTAAGTACATAAACATAGAAAACATCATGAATATGAGCCAAGCTAGGGGGTAATGCAAGATGATAGGCAATTGAACCTATCCTCTCAAGAATCTCAAAAATACCCACAAATTGAGGTGCTAGCTTCAAACCTTTTCCATAATGGATCAAACCTTTCCATGGACACACTCTTAAGAATACATTATTCCCCACTCAAAATTGCTTATCTATCCTGTGAGCATCTACATATTTCTTTTGTCTATCCTATGTTGTAGACATGTGCTCACATATGTGCTCTACCTATTGTTCCATATCTCAAAGTAGCTCAGGCCCTAATATAATGTGATCCTATACACTATCCTAGCTCAAAGGTGCATGGAAAGGATGACCATACAATGAATAAAATGATGTAATCCCAATTGAACTATGATATCCATTTTTAAATGAAAAACCATCTAGATATTGGCAATCCTCCCCAATAGTCTGCTGGCCCATGATACACATCCTCAACATATCCTCCAAAACCTGATGCACTCTCTCTATTTAACCATTTATCTCTAGGTGGTATGCTAAAATAAATTCAATTATGCTCCAAGATCATGTCACAATGAATTCTAAAATGTAGATGTGAATAGATGATCCCTATCTGAAATGATCTTTTAGGGAATACCATGTAATCTCACAATATTACACATACAGACTCTAGATACTAAATCCACTACAAAGGATGACTTCATCGACAAAAAGTGCACCACCTTAATGAACTGATCAATGGTGACCATGATAGCATCATGTTTAACAAGGAGTCATAGGTAATCCCATAATGAAGTTCATCAAAATAATATCCTACTTCCATATAGAAATGAGATCAGGCTAAAGAAGCCCTACAAGATGCTTGTGTTATGCCTTAACTCTTTGGCAGTCAAGATGCCTAGCCAAAAAATCAAGGATGTCAAACATCATCCTTGACCAATAATAGAATTATTGCAAGTCTATGTGCATCTTCTTAACATCTAGGTGTGCTGAGTAAGGTGCATGATGGGCCTAGACTAGAATCAATGTTTGAAGATCATCTAGTGACAGTACATAAATCCTCCCTAAATGACACAAAAGGCCATATGACTCCAACACATAGCCCAAAAATATGCCCTATAAAGGTCTACCCAATTCAACCTCTACACTCACTTTCTAATACCATGTATATGTAGGAAGTGCCTAAAGTATATGTCTCCTCAAATCAACACTAAGAGTCAACACTGAAATCTTATGTCTCCAGTGACTCAAAGAATTTTTGATCACATTCTCCTTCCCCTGAATCTACATCACCTTGAAGTCATACTTGCACAAAAACTCCATCCAATGCCTTTTCCTAGTATTTTGATTGGGTTCCATGAAGATATACTATATACTATGATGATATCTATGAAGCTCAAAAGGATGCCCCAACAAAAACTGTCTCCATCTCACTAAGGCATGAGAAACTATAGCTAAATCAAGATCATGAGTGGGATATTTTAGTTCATGATCCTTGATCCTATGAGATTCATACACAATCACCCATCCTTCTTGCATTAGGACTACCAAAATCCCTTCTAGGAAAGCATTGATGCACACCATGAAATCACCTACTAGATCAGGTACTGCTAGAATAGGTGCACTAGTCAAAAGATCCTTGAGCTTATGGAAAGCATATTCACATTCCTTTGTCCAAATAAACTTCTTCCCCTATCTCTAGAAGGAAGTGATAGGATAAGAAACTCTAGAAAAGTTTTGGATAAATTTGCAGTAGTATCCAACCAAGCCCATGAGACCACAAATCTTGGAAACATTAGTAGGTGTAGGCTAATCCACTATATCTTGGATCTTTGTTAGATATAATGGGATACCATATCCTAAAATAAAATGCCTCAAATATTATACCTTAGACTAGAAGAACTCGCAACTTTTTGGATTGGCATATAGCTCATTGTCTCTAAGGCACTATAGAACTAACTAAAGATGCTCCTCATGTTGCTCTTGAGATCTAGAATAAATCAATATATCATCCAAGAACACAAGTAAAAATCATTCAAGGTAAGCACATAATAATTCATTCATTAGTCAGATGAATACTGATGGAGCATTTATCAAACCAAATTGAATCACTGTAAACTCATAGTGAGCATAGCAAGTACATAAATCTATCTTATGGATGCCTACATCATGAATACATAACTGATGGTAACCTAACTTAAGATCAATCTTAGAGAATACCTTGGCTCCATTTATCATGTCAAATAAATCATTTATCCTTGGAAAGAGGTATCTATTCTTAATTGTTACCTTTCTTAACTATCTATAGTCAATATATAAGCATACCGATCCATCCTTCTTCATTACAAAGATAAAAAATGCTCCCCATGGAGAAAAACTTAGTCTAATGCAACCTTTAGACAAGAAGTCCTCTATCTACAGTTTTAACTCACTCAATTCCTAAGTATTCATCTATTAAGGGGCTTTTAATATGGGCTCAACTGCTAGAACAATATCAATACAAAAATCAATGTCCCTCTTTGGTGGCATGCCTAGAATCTCACTATGAAAGACATAAGTAAACTTCTACAAAATGTGATTATCTAGGGTCTTATCCTTAGGTGCATCTTCCTCTTCTAGTTTGCTCACAGTAATGGAGAACACCTAAAAACCCTTTTAGATGATTTTCCTAAGCTACATCATGGAAATCATGCAGAGGGATATAGGTCTCTAAATTCCCATAATCTCTGTGTCCTTACTCTCATCATCCTTACACTAAATGATCTTCCCCTACAACCAATCCATACCTAGCACCACATCATCATACCCAAGTGGAATAACTTGGAGGTCTACTATAGTAGTGATTTCTCCTAGGCCCAACCCACATTGATGGACTAGAGAATCCAAGGCTACCTTGGCTCCTAAAGCTAGTTCCATTTTCCAACCTATGTCTTTATTAACTACCTCAAGCTTGTACTTGGCTACTAAAGAAGGTGATATGAAAGATTCTGTAACACTAGAATCAAATAAAATAGAAAGAGGTGTACCTTTGATAGTTCCTATAGTCTCGACAATGGTACCTCGATGATCCACCTGATGGTGGTCTACCATTGCAAAGAGCCTATGTGATCTCCCCATGACCCATTTTAGGCTTAGAAGTTGTGGGACTCTATCCAAAATATTGTGAACCATGTTGTGGGAAATTTGGTGCAACATGCTAAAACTATTCACATGAGAAACACCTTGTACCTCTGCCTCAACCTCTACTATCTAGAGGTGCATTGGATTGTTGGTGGCTTCCCTTACTAAGTAAAAAGTGGGTACTCTATGCAAGCTGATTGAAATGATTATTCTTATTATGGTGATAGTTATGGAATTTTTTAGAGTTGGGATAACTTCCACCTCTCTAAGATGACTAAAAAGATTCCCTCTATTGATGCCCCTAATTGCCCTTGCAGAAAGGAGGTTTCCTATTACCTCCTTCTCCTTGGTTTTTTGTGCCCTTGGATCCTAAAGATGTGTGTCCACTAGTGGGTGCCCCTATGAAACCACCCTATCCCAAGGTAATGTTTTGCTCCATAAGTATAGCCTACCAAACTGCATCCTTAAGGGTCTTAGGCTGGAATACCTTTAACACCCCCAATGATATACATTTTTAGCCCATGAATAAAGTTTTTAACCATTAGTGGTGAACTATTGCTGATCCTTGCATATAACACGAGCTCAAAGAACTTATGCTCATACTTCATCACTGATGTAGGAGCATCCTAAGTTTCTTTGTTGTCCTACTTGGTGGTGTTGCACTTAGTGATGCTTGTGGACCTGCTCAATGACTTTGTTTCTATTTGGCTTAGTGGATGTGTTATTTTCTTCCTTCACCAAGTGGCTTGAGTTCTTCTTTTATTGAGTATTTTTGTGTTTTTTCTCACTGAGTTATTCAGTGAACTTTGTTGTTGTTTAGTGATGTCTTTCGCCAAGTTTTCTATTTGGTTCTTATTTTAGAGCTAACTCATGTATTTAATTTATGTTAGTTATTTAATGTCTTGGATCAATTATTTGGATGCATGTAGACCATTATGTGGTCATCCTTCTCTATATCATGATCTAGAATTCTATAATCCATTTTGGAAAGTATAAGTAGTGGATCATGGTTTAGATCTAGGTATCAACGAGGGGAGTTAGAGTTCATGAGTTAGAGTTTAGATAATATATCATAGATATTGCATGTAGGATGCATTTTGATGTATATCTAAATCATTTTATTGGTCATAACTTGGAAGGCCTCACAATTGGGCATGTGTAATGAAAAATTGATGAATCAATTAAATATTTGGGTTCTCTCTCCTTTTTGGCATTATCTCTTGTGAATTAATTCTATTTTGTTAACTCTACAAGGCTAGTTGATTGCTAGGTGTTCCTTTGGCCCTAGTTTTCCACCATTTCCTTGTGTTATGTGGTATTAGAGTGAGGTTTTTTCATGGGATTGGACCAGGTGGAACCTTAAGTTAGTTTTGTTGTATGGTGACAAATTAGAGTTTGATTTATAACTTGTAGAGGGTTATGATCTTGCAAGAATCTATTATCAAAATGGTTTTTGATAAAGGAAATTTTGATAATCCTATTATGGATGTGTTGAGACAAATTGTGCTAGATTAGATGCTGTTGAGACAACCCAAAGGAGAGAAGAACATCTTGATGATGTTAGTGATGATGAAGGAGCACTTAGATGTTAGAATATTTAAATGTCTTATAGGGAGCTGAATCAATTATCCTTAGGTCTTGATGTATATATCAAAAACTTAAAAATTCAACAAACTTAACCCAATAATTCACTGATTAAAATTGTTCACTGTAATCCAACTTATTCATTCCATTACAACTTTTTCTTCTATATCTACCAACTTGTGGGAACTTATCACAATCAACAATAAACTTAAACTTAAAAATGGAAAGTAGCATAAACATAGAACAAACATCCACACAATGTTTGAGACTAGGATTTAACATGGAAAATAATTTGATAAAAACCACTAGTAACATGCTACCACTTTTTCCCTCTTCTGAAATGAGTGTTGTTAGGAGCAAACCCTATTAAAGGTTACAAAACATACTATTAGGTGTCAAAGGATTTAATCATCCTATTAGGAGTGGCCTTGCTAGAGTACTTAAGAATATTCAATTAGAATGTCACCTTGATTAAAGGTTACAAATGATAGTTAGGTCAAATTTATCAAAAGGATTTTATTACTGCCATAATGGTTAGAAAGTCACAACAAAGTTTGATATGATAACATACAATTAAATTTTCAATTTCAGATCTCTGATCAACTCAACTCTGGTTCATTGGCTGGACTCCATCATTCTCATTACCTCAGGTCTACTTAGCAACTATTCAAGAAATCCTTCACCTTAAAAATTCTTGCAAGTCTATCCACCACTTGTCTTCACAAGTTTCCAGTCCAACTACCCAAAAAACATATATGATACCTCCTTAAATTCATAGCTTGGGGTAGATCTTAGGACTTACAATAAAATCTTAAGCATTCAATGAATCTATCCACCTTCTTGTTCTTCTTCTCACTAAACAGTGCTAGAAATATCTTCTCAAATCTTAGCCTTTAACCACTCAACTAATTCTTTCCTCACATTAAATAATACATTTCATCAATCCTTATTGTCAACATGTTTTGATTATTCCAATATTTCAACTTTGTTAGTTATGAATCTTGATTCTCTCATAAACTATTACTTTATTTTCATTTAGTCATCACTATGTTCTTCTCCTTAGTCTTCACTAGATCACTTGGTCATCACTATGTTCTTCTTCTTGTTCTTCATTGTTCAACTTAGTCAATACTATCACTCAACAATCACTATCACTTGACCAACATTGATACTCAGACAATACTATTCTTCTTTGTAATGCTTAAATTCCTTAATCTTTTGCTTCAACTCCTTCATGACCATACAACACTGCTACTTGATCAAGCTTATCCTTATGACTTGTTTCAACTTTGAAATTCATCCAACCATCATATTCACTTTATATATTGATTAAATAGTAAATTATCTTGTCAAGTACTAACTTATCAAGTGTCCATTGTTGTTCCATCTCACTTACACATCTCAACTCAACCTTTCACTAGGTCATCTCATGATCTACTATTTTCAAATCCTCTTCATCAATCAAATGATATGACACTCTACACTATTAGTGAATTTCTCTCTAGTAGGTTTGACACTTTTCTTGCCAATAAATTTGACATTGATGACAATATACCAATTGTTCCAATTAAGCTCTCAACAATTATAGCTCCAAAAATCTCCCTCTTTTACATTTATGAAAAAATTCTTAAGTTACCATACAATCCAAAAATAAAATAGCATAAAACAACACCTTAAGTGTTCAACTACATTTCTCCCTATGTGTTCAATCAATAGATCTTTAGTAATATCCTTAGTTTCATTCTTATTCTCATTTTGATTCTCATCTAGTCAATTTCAATGATAGCACTAGTCTTCAACTGTCTTCATATGATTTTCCATCTTCATCTCCCTATTTATCTTCATCTCTCTCTATGGTAACTACCTACATTCTTCATTATCATCTCTCCCTCTTTGACAATAATGCCATAGACATCTCAGTCACCATAACAACATTATATACACTTTCATATATCTTTTCTATGTAGATATCATCAACATCACTTGTATATTTTCCCCCTCTACCATCATATTCATCTTCAAAATCATCTCTTTACACCATTTCATACCTTTAAGAAGATCTTAAAGTGTGATATTCTTCATCAATGTGTATGATATTATGATAATAACATTGATGCAATGCCACATGTATCCTTAGTTAAAAGAAGAGATGGGAACAACCCCTAACTTGTCTCTCAAGTACTCATGTGCTTCCTTAGGTAATGTTTTGGTAAATATGCTAACTATTTGTTCCTTTGTGTTCACATATTCAGCCTCAATTCTTTGTCTTGAACCAATTCTCTCAAGTAATGATACTTGATCTCAATATTTTTTCTCTTAGTGTGCATCATAGGATTCTTTGAAATATTTATAATATTTTTATTGTACCAATAGATCACTACAAGATTAGTAATCTATTCTTTCATACCTGTTTTGGTAGATATGTTAACTATCTACTCCTTTGTGTTCGCATATTCAAGCCTCAATTCTTTGTCTTGAACCAATTCTCTCAAGTGATGATACTTGATCTCAATATGTTTTCTCTTAGTGTGCATCATAGGATTCTTTGAAATATTTATAACATTTTTATTGTACCAATAGATCACTACAAGATTAGTAATCTATTCTTTCATACCTGTTTTGGTAGATATGTTAACTATCTACTCCTTTGTGTTCACATATTCAAGCCTCAATTCTTTGTCTTGAACCAATTCTCTCAAGTAATGATACTTGATCTCAATATGTTTTCTCTTAGTGTGCATCATAGGATTCTTTGAAATATTTATAACATTTTTATTGTACTAATAGATCACTACAAGATTAGTAATCTATTCTTTCATACCTTTAAACAATTTCTTGATCCAAAAAATGTTAAAAGAATTTACTACTACAACATATTCAACTTCTATTATGGATTGAGAAATGTTCTTTTGCTTCTTTCTTGTCTAGGAAATCAATCTCTTTCTAGGAAAGAAAATGCCTCCACTAGTTATCAACATTTCCAACCCAATCTGCATAAGTATAAACTTTCAACTCAAATTTATCAAACTTCTTATAACAAGCCGATAATCCTTTGTTCCTTTTAGATATCTCAATATACTTTTCACAACTATCATGTGATTCTCCTTAGGATTAGTAGAAAATCTTGCAACTATTCCAACTGCTAATGTAATGTCTAGTTTTCCATGAATTACTTACTATAATATGCCAACCACTGACCTATACAAGGTCTGGTTAACCTCTTTAGAATCATCATTATTTGGAACTTTATGTTCAGTAGCCATAAATGTTCCAACTAGTCTTGAGTTTTCCATACCAAAAGTTTTTAGTATCTCCTTGAAATATTTTGATTGTATAATGTAGATGCCTTTCTATATTTGAAATACTTGCTAGCCAATAAAGAATTTGATCTATCCAAACATAGACATTTCAAACACTCTCTTCATGTCATCAACAATAATTTACGCAATTCATCTTTTCCTCCAAATATGATATCATCTTCAAATAATTCTGTCTCTCAATTTTCTATAACAATTCCTTGTACTTATAGAGTTTTCATATAAAAGAAAATAGTTTCTAAAGCATCTACATTAAATGTATCTACAAATTATTTTAGAATCTTCCTTTATGCACAAATCTTGCATAAAAAACAAAGAAAAGAGAATAAATCAATAGAAAAATGAACTTTATGATTTTTCTTCTCCAAGTCCATCCTTGTAGAAGATTTCATCTTCATTGACATTTTTATTAAAAGAATAAATAAAAATAGCAAATCAAGATAAGACCATTCACCTTATCCCAACAATCTCACACAGGACAAAAACCTTATAGGAGTTACAATATTAGAGCATAGGCTTGAGGCCCATAGAATTAATACACCATCTGAACTTCTCCATGCTCATTGGATTTTTCAATGCATCTGCAATGTTCTCCAAACTAGCAACCTTTTCCAACTCCACATTTCCATATTCCACCATATCACAAACAAAATGATAGTATACATCAATGTGCTTTTTTTTTGGCATGTAAAGTAGAATTTGGTGCTAAACATATAACACTATATTTGTCACAATAGATATTAAGTTGTGCTACATCAAAACTAATGTTAAAACACAATCTCTTAATGAAAATGACCTCTTTAGAAGCATTAGTACCTACCATGTGCTCTTCTTCTATAGTGGATAGAGTAGCTACAACCTGTTTCTTTCTCATCCAACTAATTGTGCCACCAAACATCATGAAAACATATCCACTGGTGGATCTTCTACTGTCAATGTCACCTGAACAATTTGAATCCACATATCCATGAATGTAAACAAAATATTGAGATATAATAAGATTATGATGAAAGCATAAAAAATACTCAAATTTTCCCCTTAGATATCTAAACATTACCTTAATTGCATCTCACTAAACCCTTCCAAGATTAGCCATATATTGACTAAGGAGTCCCATTGCTTGGGAAATGTCTGGCCTTGTACATATTATAGCATACATCAAACTACCAAAAACACTCATATAAGGTACATGAGACATGTCATCCATCTCTATAAGATATATTGGACAAATCTCCTTAGAGAGCTTTATTCCATATAACATTGGAACAACTAAATGCCCACAAGATGTCATCCTAAATTTCTCATGATCTCAATTCTAAGTATATATTTGGGTGTACCTATATCTTTCATTTCAAACTGTGCTTCTATATGAAACTTTCAATTTGAAAACATTCTTATACCATTCCCAGTAAACAAAAAATCATCCACATACAAGATTATGATAATAATGTAATCATTTTAAAATTTATAATATACACAATGGTCAGATTTAGATCTCAAAAACCCAAAGGACAACACATAGGTGTCAAAATTTTGATACCACATTCTACTAAACTACTTCAAACCATATAGATTTCTTCCACTTACAAACAATATTTTCTTTACCTTTCTTAACAAAATGTTATGGCTATGACATATAGCATTTTTCCATCCAATCTTCTATCCTTAAGGAAAAGATACCAAATCCCATGTAACATTTTTCTTCAATGCTTCCATCTTGTCATTCATGGCTTCCATCCAAGATTTTGCACCATTTATACCCATATACTCTCTAATAATCTTAGGCTCATCAGTGATATAAATCAAATAAAATATACAAAGAGAATCCAATAATGAATATTCAAATGTCTTTGGTGAATAATCATATCTATTAGGTTATTTTCTATCATGAGTAGATCTCCTCAAAGTTTAAGGTGTAGGTTCTTGCTCTTCTTCAAAAATTTCAAAGCTTCTTATGATATCCTCATTATCAAGTCCATCAAGAGCTCATAGCTCTTCTTTCTTAGAGGTGGTATGAATATTAACTACTTCCTTTTTGTCTTCTCTTCCTTCTCTAGATATAAATCAATTATGGAAGGTTTCAAATCACAAAATATCACACTTCTACTATAAAGCACCTTCTCTATAGCTGGATCCTAAAGCTTGTAACCTTTTGTACTAGTACCATAGCTAATAAAAAAACACTTAACTACTTTATTATCCAAATTTGATCTTTTCTAAGCTGGTACATGAGCATATGCCTCACAACCAAAGACTCTAAGATTTCTAAATGAACGATTCTTGCTAGACCATACCTCCATGGGTGTCTTCTCAATAGGTATTGAAGAAGGAGATCTATTAATTAAATGAACATGTAATGGCTATAGCTTTATCCTAAAACTTGTGTTCAAGGCCATCAAAACTCAACATACCCCTAGTCCTCTACATCAATATTCTATTCATCATCAAACACTACTTTTTCTACCAGTCTAATTTTCAATCGTGGATTTAAATTCCTTACATCAACTAAAAACTTCAGATTTAATTCTAAGAAAATAAATAAATATCTTTCTACTATAACCATCTATGAATGAGACTAAATAAAAAGATTTAGCTATCCAAGGAACATTAACTGGGCCAAATACATGTAAATGAATATACAACCGCAAAAAACTTATGAGAGATAGAATAAAAGGAAACATGGTGATGTTTACCATAAATATAATGTTCATAGAAGTCAAATTCATTACAATCATCAAGGCCTTCAACAAGGATCATATTTCTTAGGGCTCTAAGACCCATCTCACCAATGTGACAAGTCTTTAGTGCAATAACATTGTATTCTTAATAGGGAGCTTCATTTCCAAAGTATTAGCACCCTTAGGTACCCAAAAAGCACAACCACCAGATGTAGAAATACTAGTCTTCTTCTTTTCTTAAATTGCTAGTGAGGATGAAGAATCTAAAGTCCTTTACATGGAATTCATAGTAACATTATGTACTAAATTATACATGCATCCAGTCTAGACAAGGTGACCATCCTAACACCCTTAGGAAGCACCATAGATTCTCTTGTCATCTTGCATCCGTCACTCGAGAAACAACCCATGCACTCACATCCCAAAGATTGATGACTAAAAGTAAGTTTCATGCCAAACCAGGGATATGTAGTACATCATCAATCCATTTCATTCTACCATTAGGGAACCTAATCTTGACTCTACCATGACCAACAATATGTAGACCATGAGAGTTATCACCTAGATACACCTTTCCACCATCAAACTCTTCATACTTTGACAACAAATATCTATGATATCTCATGTAGAAAAAAGTACCTATATCTATCAACCACACATCTTTTGATCCATGTGTTGCCAATGCTGCAACAAAAGCATCTACATCATCATGAGAAGATTTATCAGTCTTAGAATTAAAGAAATTAATTTTTACCTTTATTTTTCTTCTCCTCCTTGCAATCTTTATGAAGATGACTAGGTTAATTGCATGTCCAACATTTTGTCTTGGAATATTACTAGGAGACGTAGATCTCCTTAGAGACTTGGATTTTACCTTCTTATCCTTTTTCATGGTAGGGTATATTTTATATAGTTTCGATGAAGTGCATGTGCAAATCTAATCCCTCCTAGAAATAACAAGTTTTTCTAATTTTTCTTGAAGTTTCAAAGGTTGAATATTTTTTAGAAGTCATAGGTGGGGAATCATTCCAATTTCAATGACTCCATGCCCAATGGATTTCTTAAGGCCATTGGTCATATGATTACAAAGAAAGAAACCCCTATAAGTCAGCAACAATGTTGACTATTTTTTCCAACATTCACACCATAAAAAATAATTGACATGGAATATTTCATCATGGGAAAATTTCTATTACAATGGGTTAACATGTCAATATTTTTTATGGATGAAAATTTTTAAATCTAAAATTACTCATTGATGATCCATAAATATGTGGGGTAACAACAATATAGTGTGAGGAAACTTGGCAACAAAAAATATAACCATTTCCACATAACCCATAATAGATCTGAAATAAATCACGAAATTAAAATCCACATGCAAGAGAATAGACAACATACCCAAAAAATGTGACACAAGATATACCCTGGGAAACCCTCATTGAGGGAAAAACCCAGCCTCCAAAAGCATCTATCACCATGTATTATTCAGCAAAAATACCATTTCCATACAACCATGGAAGCCTTCATGGCCATAGCCACAACCGAGAAAACTATGTGAACAAGCATGAATCCACACATCCCATGCCATGCTTTCAACCTTCAAAAATGCTCCCTTGGCTAACCTATCAAGCCTTGTCTCACTCGACTCTTACCTTTTTTCCCTCTTTCTCACTCTCATCTACAACAACTACCCTTGTGGCTGCTTATATAGTAGCAAGTCCCACAAAACTACTAAGTGGTATTACATAAACCATGTGCTAAAACCATGTGCTACCTAACCCACTGAACCCACATTTAATATTGGGCATTTAATTCTTTTCCCCAATATTAAATAATTACATGAAATATTTTCACAATGTTACAATACAACTTATCAAGAATATTCCATGGGAATCTTTACATGTTGCATATCCATCTAGGTACAACATTACATAATAAAAAATAAAATAATAAAATAACAATATTATGCAATGTGTGCAACACCCATTATCTCAACAATCTCCCACTTGTTGTATACATTGCATAGGGTCAATCCGTAGCCACATAAATGAACAAGGGAACAATCCCTCCCAGCACATCCACCATCATGGATCAAAATACACCAAGTGCTCCATCCTAGTACCCGCAACAAAATCAAAGTATCCAGCATCTCAAACATGAATGATCTCACCTCCTATTATGACACTCCCACTAGAATACATAGAAGCCATCCAAAGAGAAAACCACCCAACCTATCGCATTAGAAGATCATAAAATCCTGTACCAACTAAAATTCCAAGCACAAAAACCTGATCCAAAGGTAATCACATATATCCGTAGTTGTCAAAATATCCATAGCTGAAATAGCACCCACAACAAAGTGCCAAACCCATCCAACTATCCATATCTCAAAGGTATAATAAGTGAATTCTCATATCATCAACATATCTAATCTATAACTTGCAATCATAAGCCTCAAGAGCAATACCTGCCACATATATACCAAGAAGCTCCCACTGCAAAAGATAATGTCAAATCTATAACCAATCCACTCAACACATCTCAAAGAAGTGAATCCATGTAGTATCAAGGACATCCACAATACATAAACTAATATCCTGCGAGAACAACTCTCATAACAAGTCTCCAATGCTCTCCCAAGTTCACCACAACTAATAGAGGAAAGAGAAAGAAATAACCATGTCATCTCTCACATGACATACATGAGCACAAACCTGTGATCAAAATCTCCAACCAATCTCAAATCCAATGTAAGCAAAACTTAACATCCAGGAAGATAACCAAGACCAGAGAAACCATGCAAATCATAACCTGTATCATGTCCTTCTACACACACCTCTAGATGTAAACTGTGCAAGCTAGATCTCCTCCATAAAACCCCAACAAGAAGCCTCAACAACACCCAAACCATACCATATAACTAATCATGGATGTAAGCCTCTCACAAGAAGATCAAACTCAATAAACCATTCCTAAATCAAGGAAAATGCCCAATGTAAAACCATCTCCCAAACTCAACTAGAATAACAACATATGCACATGGAGATAACCAATGCTAAACCATCTCTCAAATGAACCCTCCAGAACTAACTCATGTACCATAGCTCAAGATCCATATCCATGAAAGACAAGCATAAATATAATGCAATTGAGAGAAACAATGGGCTATACCTCTCAAGTAGAAAACTGCCAAGTAGACCAAGAGTGGGGAATGAGAATGCTCATCAAGATACCCAAGTCTCCAACCAAGACTCATCTAAGAACAATCTCCTCTCAAGTCCATATCAGGTGACTGCCCCTCGAACTTCCTGTTGAAACCATCAACCGTCCCAACAAATACTTCTCTAATCCAAGAGAAATCAGCGTCACCACCGTCTCTAAGTATCCATGAGCACCTGTAACCAATCAATCCATGCCAACTCCAAATGCAACATAGCAATATCATGAAGTATCTAGCTTATGATCAGTGTACTCAATACCAAGAAACTAAACCAAGATCAATGTCAAAGTTCCAACCATGGCCTCAGGAACATAAACATGACAACATGATCTAACCATCTCAACCAAAGAGATAACATGCTCCACATGAACATACTATAACATGTCACAACTCTAAATGCGTATCAAGAGTATACCATAACATAATAATGAAACCATCCTCATACCAAGGATAACATGCCAAATAAAAAATATAAACCACACTTTTGCCAAGAACCTTGTGAGTCCTCAAGATGCAACCATCTCCACACACCATGAAGAAAAAACCATCTCCACATACCAGGAAGAACCATCTCCACATACCATGAAGATAACCAAGAACTCTATGAGTCCTCAAGATCTAACCATCTTCACACACCATGAAGATAACAAGTGCACCATGCAAATGTCAAAGACGCTTCTGCAGCAATAGGATCTAAGACAAACCTCCAACATCTGTAAACACTCAATAAATATATCAATGCCAAAAAACTCCCACTCAACCGTGGTACCAAGTCACCTATGGCATCATAAAATCCATCCTCTCCAAACTAAGAAGATATAAACCAAACTAGGAACTAATCCTGCACTGTCACCCCATCACTGTCACAAGCTCCCACTAAACCATGTATCCAAGCTATCCATGACATCATGATGAAAAACCATCCTCTAACCATGAGAATCAACCAAGGCATCAAAACATCAAAGAACTCAAAGTGCACATTATGAGCTCCTCAAAAGAAACCAAATAACCATGATCCTCAACCAAGAAGATATACCACCATAACTAAATCAGAAAATCCAAGCTAATGAACGTCAAGGATGTACCTGTATAACCAATCATGTCATGCCAAAAATCCATGACACCATGATCACATCCATGAACCGAGCATCTGGGTCTCAATATGTCCAACCTATCAACATAGTCAACCACAATCCTCTGCTATGACTGTACCTGGTAACAACATCTCATCCCTTCTACATGAAGAAAATAGTAGATCATGTGACTTAGGGCATAGACAACCCAAATCCAAGCCACCAATTTGAATATGCATCAATAATGAAAGATCAATGGGTAAAGACAACCCATAACCAAACTATAAATGCAACCTATAAGTATAGACCGCTTACAACACTGCACAACTTGTAGACCCAACAAGTCATCATGCATATCCAAACCAAACACTGATAACCATATCATCATGAGACCAATCTAAAATATGAACTAAGTATACAATGACATCAAATCTTAAATCTCCAATGCCATAAACTCACAATGTTACCATAGTCAAAATATATACCATAAACTATTTAGATCAATATATCAATAAATAAATCATGCCAAACTTGCACCAAATCTAAACCAATGTGTATAGCTCTCCAAGAGCTTTCTGTTAACTACTCGAAGTCCAAAATCCGACTCCGTATGCCCAAGTTATGCCCCAATTCGTGCTCAAAATAAACAACATCTAACTTTAGGGCTCTTAAAACCTGACAAAATTTCAAAATCATAGAACCAAACCTACAACATCTTGTAGTGCTCTGAATTAGCTTTCCAATGCCTATAAGAACTCTGAAATCTGATATTCTGAGAGAAAGTTATGGCCATTTTACTAAGACAGTCTTTTTACCATTTTTAGTACGATTTTTCATTTTTTAATTTTTTTTCAGTGACGAAAATTCCGACAGGATTAAATTTGACGGCCATCATGGGCTGAAACCAAAAAACTCTTTCATTTCCTCTGAACATGGCCAAACTAGGGCATATTATATATCAAAATTTATGGAAATGTCAACCCGGATCCAATGGTGAGGTCTGTTTTTACCCAGGAGGTCATTTATGCAAGCTACCCCCAAAACCCTCATTTAAATGAAACATCCAAAAAAATTGTTTTCTCCAACAATTTCACATGCCCAAAATATTTTAACATCCCATCATAACAGCAAATCCAAAACCCTTAGATTTGCAATAAATCATTCATATATCTTGCCCTTTCTTTTATCCTCTCATGCATTCCCATGGATTCAATCTAGGGTTACAATAATAAAACCATAGCTCTGATACCACTTGTGAGGAAACTTGGCAACAAAAAATATAACCGTTTCCGCATAACCCATAATAGATTTGAAATAAATCATGATATTAAAATCCACATGTAAGAGAATAGACAACATACCCACAAAATGTGACACAAGATATACCCTGGGAAACCCTCATTGAGGGAAAAACCCAGCCTCCAAAAGCATCCATCACCATGTATTATTCAGCAAAAATACCATTGCTATACAACCATGGAAGCCTTCATGGCCATAGCCACAACTGAGCAAACTATGTGAACAAACATGAATCCACACATCCCATGCCATGCTTTCAACCTTCACAAATGCTCCCTTGGCTAACCTATCAAGCCTTGTCTCACTCGACTCTTGCCTTTTTTTCCTCTTTCTCACTCTCGTCTACAACAACTACCCTTGTGGCTACTTATATAGTAGCAAGTCCCACAAAACTACTAAGTGGTATTACATAAACCATGTGCTAAAACCATGTGCTACCTAACCCACTGACCCCACATTTAATATTGGGCATTTAATTCTTTTTCCCAATATTAAATAATTACATGAAATATTTTCACAATGTTACAATACAACTTATCAAGAATATTCCATGGGAATCTTTACATGTTGCACGTCCATCTAGGTACAACATTACATAATAAAAAATAAAATAATAAAATAACAATATTATGCAATGTGTGCAACACCCATTATCTCAACATATAGGCTAGGGAATTTGCACCAAGGAAGATTGATGGAAATGTGTGAAAAATCATAGGAATCTCATATGCTAGGTTGTAGAGATAAAAAAAATTGACACTATGGGGTGGGATAACATGTTGTATTATCCATTTTTGTATTTTTATTAGGAGAAAAATAATAACTTGCAAAATTGGAAAAAATTCAATTTTGTATTTTTTTCCTTGATATTTTTTGTAACAAAGTCATGCCATTTGTTTAGTCAAGGAACTTTTTATCAATGATCATGTTTTAGTCTTGTGTTGATGAATTTTTGTGCTACATATGGCTCATCCATTCCAATAAAAATATTCTTTGAAAAATATTATTTTTATCCATGGTCTAGGTCTATTTTTCATCTGTGAAGTATTTTTTTATTGGTGTTCAAGATGTGATAACATGTCATGTTATCCCATTTTGATTGTTTTCTACCACCATAATGCTTTGATTGTTTGCAACACAAAAATGCTAACATGATTGGTTATTGAATGTTGGATAACTTTTTCTACCTATATCAACGTGACACAAGTGCATCCCCATACTTATTTATTAATTTTTAAGGATACTTTTAGCCCTTGTAATTGTCATATGCACTAATTTGGATTTTACTATCATTTCCATGCATCAACTTTCATACATTATCAAATCTATTTTGATATTTATTTATTTATGTATTAGTAATCTAACTCCACTATGGTTGGGGTTTGACATCATGTAAATCTGAGTTTTTTTGAACTCTATAAAGGTAATTTTTGTACATAATTTATGAGATATTCTTTGACTCTTTTTTAGTAGTATTATATTCTTTAGATTTACTATTTCCCTCTTACCTTACATGAATGAAAATCGTCATTTTATCTTTCCTTTCAATTTAGCTATCTTGTGTAGATTTATGCCACATGTTTTTCGTTTCTTTTCTATTTTCCTTAGTGTGTATGTTGTGTTTTTTTTTCTTGTAAATTTTATATTGTAAATATTTTCTTTCTTTCAACATCTCATTAGTTCTAACTTGCATATTTCTTAGGAGATATATTAGAGTTTAGATTTGTGTAGTTGGATGCTTCATTGATGTTTTTGCAATTCTATATAAAGATAGTAACTAAAGTTTCAATTTTAATGCATCACCACACTTTCTATTTCAATATTTACTTCTCATGCATCCCTTTTACCTTTTATCTCAAAGTAGTAGTTTAGGTGCATTTTGATTGTAAGGAATCCAACCTTCTCTAGAGATTCAACCTCAAAGTGTAATTCCCACACTTGGAGGTTGTTTTTATGTTTCACAAGGTTTCTTGGAGAAATGGGTGCAAAATTTTGAGTTAGTTCCTTTTAGTTGCACATAATACTTCCTAATCCTTTTGGTGTTATTATTTGATTGGATTAAATGCGTAGGAAGATAAGCAATTTTTTGTCCAACCTAGAGTATTTTTGCCTTGATGTCATATGGTCTTCATTATCACATGAACAAGTGTATTAATGAGTAATGGATCTTTTTTGTCTCTTTCCTTAGTTTGTGCACTTACTTCCCTTCCATTGTGGAAATTTTTGGAGCCATCCTCCTTGGCTTATGCACATTTAAAGTCTACATGTGTTAGCCTAACTAACTTAGAGAAGATTGTTAGAACTTGTAGAGAATATAAATAAAGGATCAAATCAGTTGAAAGTGTGGGTATACATATAATTTTTTTGCATTTTAATTATACAACCCAATATGTAATGCATATATGAGGTGGTAAACTAAAGGCATATATATATATTCAAAGAAGCTTAATAATTTTCTAGAAGAAATGAGTTGAAGGTTTCTAATGACACAATTGTACAGTGGTGGATTCTTAACTATATTTCATAATAATTTGAGGTTCTACCATCCTTCTATAATTGTTATCATTTTTCAAGGAATAGTGAAACTCTATTTTCACACCCAAAAGTATATATTTTCAACATTGTTTTGCTTCCTTAGGTAGTATCAATTTATTTTTTGTAAACTTATTCTTTATTGTGATATGTCATGAATATCTTTCACCATGGTTATTCCGTTATTTGAACTCCTTCATGTCATTTTTGTGTGATTATGTGACTATTTTTTATTATTATTGTGTATCTAAAAAGTGTTTAACTTGCAAATGATAAAGAGTTTAGCCTTTAAATGGAATACTAATTCACACCACCACTCAATATTATATCATGTTAAACATGAAGATGATGTGATGCCAAAGAGAGAAAGGGTATTGTAGAAGATGTAGGTAGTCGGTGTGGGATGCAAATGTGACTTTCTATGATGTTTATTTTTTTACAAGGATCTATTATTGGCTTCAATCAATTGCCTATTGTTACTTTTTTAATAGTATATACTATTAAGAGTAATTCTATAGTAGGAAAATTTTGTAGTTAGAAACCATATTTTTTGATATCTTTGGGTCTTTTTTATTTGAGATGATAATCAATAGTTTATATTTGTCACCTTTCTCTCTCCCTCTCTCTATATATTCACACACATATGTATATCTATATATGTATATACATATACATATACATATACATATACATATACATATCCACACAAACACACACACACATTACACACACATGTTAGTTAACAAATTTAGACTTTGAAAAATCAACACAATGAATCTTGACACTCATATTGAAGTGCAATTGTTGCTAATAGTTGGATAGATTATCATGAGATTGATAATATTTCTTTAAATTTTATAGGGTACAACTCCCTATGCGAGATCTATAATGAATCCACTACACTACAAACATGTGTTCTTTTAACCCAAAAGCAAGAAAGGAATACAAACATCAATCCATAAGAATGGAATAGACACAAAGAAGAAAACAACTAAGAACAATAGATAAATGGCACAAACTCTAGTTATTCAAGCCTTTAACTACAAGAAAATGAGAGAGGAGAAAGGAATATCCATTCTTTCTAAGAATATGAATGATCAAGGCTTCAAATTTAGAGTAGTTAATATATTCATCAATAAATGAGACAGAGTTGTATTTAGAGAAAACTAAATGTAATTCAAAGATTAATATCATTTAGAAGGTAAGCATCCAAACTCAAAGTTTTGGTTTAATAATAGCCCCTTTCTCCAAATATACAAAAAGATAACAAAAATCTCCTTGCCTCCACACTCAAATTATAGTTGAAAAACAAAATATTCCTCCTCCCTATGTTACATTTCAATTAAAAGCCAAAAGAGATCCCTATGTCTACAACACACAGTCTATAGATGGAAAATCCAATCCTAGAACCATTTTTTCCTCAAACTTTAAAAATAAATAATCTTCATAGTGATATCATTCTATTTTATTACCAAATCTTGAAAATTATTACTAAATCCATCTATATCTTTTTGTGGTCACTATCTTTGGTGGTTTTCGTTTACCCATTTGCTTTTTATAAACACCAAGCATTTACAAACATAATAATTAATAGTTTATAAATACAATTTTATAATGTTTATAAGAAGATTTTGTCATGCCCAAAAAGTAAGGACAAAAACACACACAATTTTTTTTTTTTGAACTAATTAAGATAATGGGGTCAACAAATGTTCTTATGATTAACTAAGATTAAGCAAGACAACATGGTCAAAAAAGTTTTAGGGTTTAACTATAATGGAACTAATCATGATCAATTGTTACAACATTAAGGATGGTCTAATTAACTAGGCCCTTACTACTAAATGAATAACTTGATTGTTGTTACATCTTTAATCCATTGCCCTAGGCTTAATGTCATGAATTAACTTCTTTCAACTTCATTCAGATTACCTTTTTAAAATTTTAAACCAGAATCCAACTAACCTTTACTGTACATACCAAAGAGATAACAACATTAATGATTTTACTTTCTATGTTCTAAATTTTCAAATTTATTTCCTTCATTCTCATATCGATCTAATTAATTAATTTAATGTTCACTATTAAGGTTGGTGACTATGTTAAATGAATCCATATTTTAATCTAAGCTTTATTCAAATTATCGCAATTTAAGTCATATTAAAATTAATCTATGAAGCTCGTAATAGAATAAAACTAATTAATGAGACATCAAATTTGTTTAAATTACTATATTCAATTTCACGTAGAAATTTTCTAACACTAACAACTAAAATCTAAATATAGGTTTTAAAGTAATCCTCAATACAAAATATAACAATCTAACTTATATTAATCTATCTTTGCAATTAAAAACTAAGACTAAGGTTAATTCAAATTCTACAAGCCAACTAAATGTCATTTAAACTACTAACTCTAATTTAAACAAGACTAATACTAATTTAAAAAAAATGTAACTATCATTCTAACATTTAGAACATTGACATATATTCAACATCTAATTACTTTAAGACTTAAACAATATAGGAAAACTAAACTCAATTTAACCCATTAAAAATTTCTATTCATTAAATTTTAACTAACTAATTTACCATCTAATGCTAAGCTTACTTAAAAACTATTCATAAAATTATTTATTAAAACAACCAATTCTATACTATCCTAATCTACCCTAACTACTAACCTAATTCCCTCTAACTAACAACTAATACCATAAGTCATAACAAAATTAAAAATAAATAAAAAACAAAAAAGCTATATTAACTACCCCACCCCGCTAGACTATGACCTACCCCAGACCCCCATCCTATAGGGCCTGCCCACGCGCTGCCCAAGGCCTGCGTGTGGCAGGTCCATCCCCTGTCCTTGCATGGGGGACACATCACACAGGACCTACGTGGTATGGTGGCAGGGGGGAGTCAATCATGTCCTCCCCTATGTAATATTTTAAACCAAACTTAATTGCCTCCCAAGAAGGTCAGCGCATGAAGTGGGGGGGAAAGAATGTTGGGGCATTGGGTAGTTAGGTTTTAGGATTATAATATCTTTCTTACCCTCCTACTTGCGATTTGACACTTGTACCAGGGGGGGAAATTTAATTTAGATGTTGAGTTTGTCTTTTTTTTTCTTTTAAAAAAAAGATTGGACATGATCGCCCAAGCCCCCTGAGCCCTTAGGAGTAAATGCAAAAGTTTTGTAGTTGAGTTAAGTCAACAAGATTTCCATCAAAATGTTTTAAATTTCAAATGCATTAAATTTATAATCTTTAAAAAAAAAAAGATTTAATATTGATTTTTTTGTTGCAACCCAAAGGAATAATACAGAGAATATTCTGTGTGACTTGGGGAAAATTAAAATCTCTCCCATACATTTTCTAGAGGGCCTTTTTGACCTGAATGTGCACATTTTTTTTTAAGAAGCCAATTTTGGCTAAGTGTTGACATGTTTCCTTGCAAAAATTCTTTGATAAACAAGATGAGTTAAACATTTCTAGAGGCAATATGGAGTTATAATCTTCTAAATCAAATTGACACACAAGCATGCAAAGGAATATAATCCTCTTAATCAAATTGATTTTATTCTTTATGAAGCTTAGCAAGGAATTATTATCTCATATTCAGAATTCAAAAAAAAGGTGATGAATTAATCCTTATCAAATTTAATTGTATCACTATTGTAACTTAACAATGAAAGTGCTAGCTTGGTGATCACAATATAGGATTGATATTATAACATGTTAATGTTCAAAACATTGAATTGAAACTTCAATACATCCATTTGCCTTTCATTATCATAATTGAAACTCAGAATTTCCCAATTCAAGACACTTACTATCATTCTAATTTCTCACATACGTATGCCAAAGTTTGGAAACACATGAGAGCATTGCAAGAAGAATTACATAATCTTTTTCTTTCCTCTATTATTCATCTTGGTTCAAGGCTCCATCGGAAAAGAATCAGTAAGAAAACTCGATGTCTTTGCCACTACATCAAAATCGATTACGACTTACAAAATATTACAATTCAATGAGTTTTCTTCAAGGCTTTCACAAGAGAACTTTTATCAAGTGTCTTCGTGGCATCAAGAGAAAAAATGGAAGGGTCAAGAACCAACATGGAGATAAACAACACAAGGAGATAAACAAATTAAACATGCATTCCGACCCGGTTGCACAATAGGTCCAACAATGAACCAATATAGGGGAAAGGTAGATTTTCTCAATAGGAGAAGTCAATCACCATACCTTTACCTAGCCTTTTTGGGGCTAAAACTTCAAGAACTTCCATTCTTTCACAAGGCCCTTTCAAGGCTATATCCACAAGGATTTTCATTCTTTTCCACATTCCAGAATTCTCAATAACAACAAGGTATGGGATGACAAGTAGGGGCCCATACACCCTACCCTTTCTCCCTCCTCTCTGCATGAGAGGATACTCTACACTGTTGAGGTCCAACTAATGCCCTTTCCCTAAGCATGGTCACTTCTTCCGTCTCCAAGGGTGAGTGTTGCCAAAAAAATCCCCATGAAAACCTCTCAAAAACAATCAACACACCAAGAAGGCATATGAATAACATCAAAAGAAAACAAGATAAAATCCCTCCCAAATCCACCCCCAACACACAACAAGAAATGCAAAACTACATAATGTCTCCAACATGATTCAAGCAAGATTCAAAATATGAACACACATGAAGAACCATTCAAGGAGTGAAGAACTCCTACCTTCTTAAAAGAGTTATGGCAATGGTGGTTTGAGAAGAGCTTCCCTTTCTCCCTTCAATCTTCAAGACTTCCTCTAAAACTAGAGGATTGGGTGACAAAAACTAAACTCCCCCAAAAATGCCTCTAAGTATGGTCCTTGACTCCACTAAGCTTCAAGTAACTCAAGATGGAGGTTTGGTTTCACTAACCCAAGTAAAGAGCAACCCATTTTCGAAATCAGCCTATAATAGGGTTTTTAAGAGACCCTAAGAGTCAACCTAGGAGGCTAGAGGGTTGGAAAGTACCCCCACCCATATCCTTACCCATAGGGGTACTTAAATTTAATGTTTCTAAGCCTTTAAAGACTTATTAGGAACAATTAAAAGTTAGGAGAATAGTAAGATCAAATTAAAACCTTTAAAGAATTACAATATAAGGCTAGCACAAAATTAACAAGTAGTTTAGCTCCGCTTTTCCGTTGAGTTGTCTCAGCTAATTTTCTTGCACACTCATTGCACACATTAGTAGGTCCAAAACCACATGCATAATGTGAATTAAATATTAGAGGAATTATAAATTAAAGCATCCATTTCTCAATAAATAGTTGTTTATCTAATTCTACTCATATTTCTAACCTTTTGACTTGCATAACCAAATGTATTAGTGTTGCATACATTTTCTTTATTGTTATACATATTTATACGCATTAAATGAAAAAATCAAATAACTGAAGTAAGCATCACACATCGTAAAAATAGCTTAACAATGTTCAATGTATCCAATAATGTTCTGACATAACAGCATGAGTATTAAAATAACAATGTATCATCAGTGCTAGGATGGGTCGGGGTGAGGCCTCACATCCTCCCCCACTAGGCATGAACTTCCTCCTGGGGTTCATCAAAAAGATAAGTGTACTGTGCTCACATCTATGCTGCATCCTCCCAAGAAGTTGTAACCTCATCGTACTAATCCCACTGGACTCTAACCTGGTCCAAATCTCTACCTCGAAGTGCTAGGGTCTGTCGAGCAATAATATGGATGGGCTGTAGTGCTAACTGGCCATCCGACTCCACCTACAAGGCATCCCAATCTATAATATGAGACTCATCATAAATATATCCTCTAAGTATAGAAATGTGAAACACATTGTGGATGCGTGATAGGCTAGGTGGTAGGGCTAAAATGGTAGGCAACTGGTCCTATCCTCTCTAGGATCTCGAACGGTCCAACAAATCGGGGTGCCAAATTAGAGCCCTTTCTGAATCGAATCAAACTATTATATGGCCACACCCTCAAGAAAACTCTATCACCAACCTGATATTCCTGATCTATCCTCTTCGCATCTGCATACTTCTTCTGTCGATCATGTGCCTCTCTCAGGCGCTGTCTAATCAGAGTCACCTGTTGCTCCATCTCCTTAACAAACTAAGGGCCAATAGATACTCGGTCCTCGATCCTATCCCAACTTAATGGTGTCTTGCAAGGTCTTTCATACAAGGCCTCATAAGGTGGCATACCTATAGAAGAATGGTGCCCATTTTTATAGGTAAACTCGACAAGATGTAGGTATTCCTCCCACTTGACTTGATGGTCCATCACGTACATACACAACATGTCCTCCAAAACTTGATTCACTCGCTTGGTCTACCCATCAGTCTAAGGATGGTACATTGTACTAAAATTGAGCCTAGTGCCCAATACCAACTGTAACTCTCTCCAAAAAGATGAGGTGAATAAAGAGTCCCTATCGAAGATGATCTTACAGGGAACACCATGAAGTCTAACGATATCTCATAGAAATACCTGTGCTATGTTCTGTGCTGTATATGTAGTACGCATGAGAGAGAAGTGGGCAACCTTGGTCAATGTGTCAATTGCCACCAAAATAACATCATGGCGATGAGACGACAAGGGGAGACCAACAATAAAGTCCATAGATATGACATCCCACTTCCACTCTGCAATCTTGTGAGGCTGAAGGAGCCCACCGAGATGTCGATGCTCTGCCTTCATCCTCTGACACTCAAGGCATCTTGCAACTATGTTAGCAATCTACACTCTCATGCCTAGCCAATGATATAACTGTCTCAAATCTGCATGTAACTTCTTGACACTGGGGTGCACTGCATAAGGTGCTTTGTGAGCCTCAAGTATAATGAATTCATGCAATCCCCTAGTGAGGGGTACATAAATACGTCCTCTATGGCACAAGAGTCTGTCGGACTCCAAGGAATACTCTGAATACTTCCCTTCTGAGGGTCTCTGAGAATGCACCACCTGACTAACCTCTGAATAAAGCTCATCCACTGGCAAGTGCTGAAGAATCCTTTCCCTCAAATCAGTACAGATAGTCATAGATGATAACTCATGGCACCTTCTACTTAAGGCATCCGCAACTACATTCTCCTTCCCCTTGATGTAATGAACATCAAAATTATACTCACAAAGGAACTCCATCCACCTTCTCTGCCTAGCATTAAGGTTCAGCTGTGTGAATATGTACTGTAAGCTCTGGTGGTCAGAATGAAGCTCAAATCTATGACCCAGTAGAAAGTGTCACCACCTCACTAAGGCATGAACTACTGCCGCAAGCTCTAGGTCATGGGTAGGGTAGTTTAATTCATGAGTCTTCAACTTCCTAGACTCAAAGGAAATGGATTGGCCATCCTACATAAGGACTTCCCCTATACCATCCAAAGATGCATTAATGCACACCACAAAGTTTGCAGATGGGTTTGGTACTGCAAGAATTGGTGCACTCGTGAGGGCTCTCTTGAGCTCTTGAAAAGCTCTATCACACTTCTCTGTCCACTCATACTTCTTTCCCTTCCTTTGAAGAGATATGATGGGATGTGCCAATCTAGAGAATTCTACAATGAAGTGTCGATAATACCCTGCTAGTCCCATAAAGCTCCTCACCTCAATGACACTGGTGGGTGCCAGCCAATCCATGATGGCCCTAATCTTTGATGGGTTGACTGAGACACCATCACCTGATATGACATGACCCAAATAATGTATCTCAAGTCTAAAGAATGCACACTTCGACAAGCTACCAAACAATTGGTTCTCCCTCAATTTTTGCAATACCTATCTCAAGTGCTCTTCGTTCTCCTTCTCATCATGTGAATAAATCAAGATGTCATCCAGGAAAACAACCATGAACTTATCCAAAAAGGTATGAAATACTCCATTCATGAGGCTCATGAATACAGTTGGAGCATTTGTGAGGCCAAACAGTACCATGGTGAACTCGTAGTGACCATACCTAGTACGGAATGCAGTCTTAGGAATATCACTATCCACAATCCTCAACTAATGATAACCTGACTTGAGATCAATCTTCAAAAATACTCAAGCACCTTGCAACTGATCAAAGAGGTCATCAATCCTAGGAAGAGGGTATCAATTCTTGATCGTTACTTTATTCAATTGCTGATAATCAATACACAACCTAAGTGATCCGTCCTTCTTCTTAATGAAGAAACACACTAGGTCAAATATGCCCCTTCTTTAAGAGTTCCTCCAACTAAATATTAAGTTCACTAAGCTCATGGGTAGTCATCCTATACGATGCTCTCGACACTGGCTCTGCTCCTAGCACAAGATCAATATGAAAATCCACTACTTTAGGTGGAGGCCTACCAGGAAGCTCTGAAGGAAAAACATCTGCAAACTCTTGCAATATGGAAAAATAATCAAGGGATGGGTCCCCCTCTGGATCTTCCTCCCTATCGCTGATGGTGATAGCAAGCAACTGACATCCCTTTCGCATGCACCATCTAAGCTGCATAGAAAAAATCATATGAAGGGATATGAGTCTCTTAACCCCAAGGATCACTCTAGAGATACCATACTCATCCACACATTCCACTCTCTTTTGTCAACAATCCATCTTAGCGTTGTGGGCATACAGCCAATCCATGCCAAGAACAACATCATAAGAACCTAGAGGGGTAATATGTAGATCCGACATCGTGGAAATGTCTCTAATCTGAATTGGGCAACTATGCACCATGGAACTAACTGACACTCTAGATCCTAAGGCTAATTCTACCTCCCAACTGACATCCTGACTAACTGCCACTAGCCCACAACGCTCCACGACAAAAGAAGATATAAGATCTGGAATCAAATAAAATAGTAACCATTCTACCTCGTATACTACTTGTAGCCTCAATAACCGTGGCCTGATGCTCAGCCTGGCGGTTGTCAACCACTGTAAAAACTCTGTGAGATCTACCTATGTCGCCAACTGTCAGCTCTAAAAATGCCCCTCTCTGACCACTAGAGGACTATCCCTAAGAACACTCTCTAGCAATATGCCCCATGTCACCATAAGTGTAACATGGTCCTCGTGTATAGGATCGGGCACCCTGTGATCCAGATTGTTGTGGGCCTCTTGACCTACTAGATCCACTGAATCCACCCCTAGGAGACTACTGAGTCTTCACTGGCTATGACTATGGGGCCTGTACTTTTTGATCCTACCTCAGACCTTGTGAATGCCACTACTTGGGCTTGGAGCCTTGATAACCCTATGAGGCTTTTTGCTATTGCTACTAGGGTTTCTACTACTGAGACTGTTGGCCCTTAGGGGACCCTGCTGTGTAGTTCTGATTCCCTTTCCAAGGGGGTTTCTACTGGGTAGAGTTTCAATTTTGAGACTGATCCCATGACTCCTGTCTACCTTGAGTGTCCTTTGCCACTAGTGCCATCTCAACAACCTGTTTGAAGGTGATAGGAAAGGCCATGCGAACTAGACCTTGAAGTGAGAAATTCAAGCCCATGATAAATCGATGCACTCATAGTTTCTCATCCTTCATGTACTCGACATAAGGAAGGAGCTCAAGAAACCTTCTCTCATACTGAGCCACGGTGAGACCCCTCTAATGTAGTGAATGAAATTCCTCTATCTGCTTCTGCCTGAAGTTCTCAGATACGTACCTCTCCTTGAACCTCTCTAAGAATGAATCCCAAGTGAGGGTATCCATGCTCACTCCTCCAATGGTCTCCTCCCGATGCCACCAATTGGAGGCATCTCCTCTCAACTAATGAACTACTAGTTGTGCCTTTAGATTACTCCCATATGGATGTAATCCAAAGCACCGCTGTAGGCTTTGCAACCATGCCTCTGCTACTGTCCCCTTAGTGGAATTGGTAAATAATGGTGGCCTGAGTCAAATCAATTCCCTGATATCATCTCCTATATGTCGAGGAGGTTTGTCAAGTGGGGGTACTCTCTAGTGTATTGACTCTTCCTTGTGCTCACCCTGTCCCTCCAACTGTCTTGACAGGGGACTCCTAGTTTGCTATCGGACTCTAGGTCCACCTCCTCTGGGTCCCTTTGTTTTGACAACTGGAATTTGCTGACTTGGTTGAACTACAGGTACTACTCTCTGTTTAACTACACCAATCAAGGTCTGAAGTGCATCTATAATGTCCTGGTTCAGGTTTGGTGGTGGTGGAGGTGGAGGTCCATCCTCTTGTCCTGCTCTGCCACCTCTCACCCTATGACCTCTACCTCGTCGATTTCTCCATGTAACAGGAGGCATCCTACATAATTAAAGTTTTTAGTTAAGTTTAGAAGCATAATGGTTTGAGGCTCCTAGTGTTGAAACATGGGCTCTGATACCAAAATGTAATGCCCAAAAAGTAAGGCCAAAAACACACACAATTTTTTTTTTTTGAACTAATTAAGATAATGGGGTCGACAAATGTTCTTATGATTAACTAATATTTAGCAAGACAACATGGTCGAAAAAGTTTTAGGGTTTAACTATAATGGAACTAATCGTGATCAATTGTTACAACCTTAAGGATGGTCTAATTAACTAGGCCCTTACTACTAAATGAATAACTTGATCATTGTTACATCTTTAATCCATTGCCCTAGGCTTAATGTCATGAATTAACTTCTTTCAACTTCATTCAGATTACCTTTTTAAAATTTTAAACCAAAATCCAACTAACCTTTACTGTACATACCAAAGAGATAACAACATTAACGATTTTACTTTCTATGTTCTAAATTTTCAAATTTATTTCCTTCGTTCTCATATCGATCTAATTAATTAATTTAATGTTCACTATTAAGGTTGGTGACTATGTTAAATTAATCCATATTTTAATCTAAGCTTTATTCAAATTATGGCAATTTAAGTCATATTAAAATTAATCTATGAAGCTCGTAATAGAATAAAACTAATTGATGAGACATCAAATTTGTTTAAAATACTATATTCAATTTCACGTAGAAACTTTCTAACACTAACAACTAAAATCTAAATATAGGCTTTAAAGTAATCCTCAATACAAAATATAACAATCTAACTTATATTAATCTATCTTTGCAATTAAAACCTAAGACTAAGGTTAATTCAAATAAATCTACAAGTCAACTAAATGTCATTTAAACTACTAACTCTAATTTAAACAAGACTAATACTAATTTAAAAAAAATTAACTATCATTCTAACATTTAGAACATTGACATATATTCAACATCTAATTACTTTAAGACTTAAACAATATAGGAAAACTAAACTCAATTTAACCCATTAAAAATTTCTATTCATTAAATATTAACTAACTAATTTACCATCTAATGCTAAGCTTACTTAAAAACTATTTATAAAATTATTTATTAAAACAACCAATTCTATACTATCCTAATCTACCCTAACTACTAACCGAATTCCCTCTAACTAACAACTAATACCATAAATCATAACAAAATAAAAAATACAAAAAAAACACAAAAGCAATATTAACTACCCCAACCCCATAGACTATGACCTACCCCAGACCCCCATCCTATAGGGCCTACCCATGCGCTACCCAAGGCCTGCGCATGGCAGGCTCGTCCCCAATCCTTGTGTGGGGGACATATCATGCAGGACCTATGTAGTATGGTGGCAGGGGGGAGTAAATCATGCGCTCCCCTATGTAATATTTTAAACCAAACTTAATTGCCTCCCAAGAAGGTCAGCGCATGAAGTGGGGGGGAAAGAATGTTGGGGCATTGGGTAGTTAGGTTTTAGGATTATAATATCTTTCTTACCCTCCTACCTGTGATTTGACACTTGTACCAGGGGGGGAAATTTAATTTAGATGTTGAGTTTGTCTTTTTTTTTTCTTTTAAAAAAAAGATTGGACATGATGGCCCAAGCCCCCTTAGCCCTTAGGAGTAAATGCAAAAGTTTTGTAGTTGAGTTAAGTCAACAAGATTTCCATTAAAATGTTTTAAATTTAAAATGCATTAAATTTATAATCTTTTTTTCAAAAAGATTTAATATTGATTTTTTTGTTGCAACCCAAAGGAATAATACAGAGAATATTCTGTGTGACTTGGGGAAAATTAAAATCTCTCCCATACATTTTCCAAAGGGCCTTTTTGACCTGAAGGTGCACATTTTTTTTTAAGAAGCCAATTTTGGCTAAGTGTTCACATATTTCCTTGCTAAAATTCTTTGATAAACAAGATGAGTTAAACATTTCTAGAGGCAATATGGAGTTATAATCTTCTAAATCAAATTGACACACAAGCATGCAAAGGAATATAATCCTCTTCATCAAATTGATTTTATTCTTTATGAAGCTTAGCAAGGAATTATGATCTCATATTCATAATTCAAAAAAAAGGTGATGAATTAATCCTTATCAAATTTAATTGTATCACTATTGTAACTTAACAATGAAAGTGCTAGCTTGGTGATCACAATATAGGATTGATATTATAACATGTTAATGTTCAAAACATTGAATTGAAAATTCAATACATCCATTTGCCTTTCATTATCATAATTGAAACTCAGAATTTCCCAATTCAAGACATTTACTATCATTCTAATTTCTCACATACGTATGCCAAAGTTTGGAAACACATGAGAGCATTGCAAGAAGAATTTCATAATCTTTTTCTTTCCTCTATTATTCATCCTGGTTCAAGGCTCCATCAGGAAAGAACAGTAAGAAAACCCGATGTCTTTGCCACTACATCAAAATCCATTACAACTTACAAAATATTACAATTCAATGAGTTTTCTTCAAGGCTTTCACAAGAGAACTTTTATCAATTGTCTTTGTGGCATCAAGAGAAAACATGGAAGAGTCAAGAACCAACATGGAGATAAACAACACAAGGAGATAAGCAAATTAAACATGCATTCCCACCCTGTTGCACAATACGTCCAACAATGAAGCAATATAGGAGAAAGGTGAATTTTCTCAATAGGAGAAGTCAATCACCATACCTTCACTTAGCCCTTTTGGGGCTAAAACTTCAAGAACTTCCATTCTTTCACAAGGCCCTTTCAAGGCTATATCCACAAGGATTTTCATTCTTTTCCACATTTAAGAATTCTCAATAACAACAAGGTATGGGATGACAAGTAGGGGCCTATACACCCTACCCTTTCTCCCTCCTCTCTCCATGAGAGGAGACTCTACACTATTGAGGTCCAACTAATGCCCTTTCCCCAAGCATGGCCACTTCTTCCCTATCCAAGGGTGAGTGTTACCAAAAAAATCCTCATGAAAACCTCTCAAAAACAATCAACACACCAAGAAGGCATATGAATAACATCAAAAGAAAACAAGATAAAATCCCTCCCAAATCCACCCCCAACACACAACAAGAAATGCAAAACTACATAATGTCTCCAACATGATTCAAGCAAGATTCAAAATATGAACACACATGAAGAACCATTCATGGAGTGAAGAACTCCTACCTTCTTAAAAGAGTTATGGTAATGGTGGTTTGAGAAGAGCTTCCCTTTCTCCCTTCAATCTTCAAGACTTCCTCTAAAACTAGAGGATTGGGTGACAAAAACTAAACTCCACCAAAAATGCCTCTAAGTATGGTCCTTGACTCCACTAAGCTTCAAGTAACTCAAGATGGAGGTTTGGTTTCACTAACCCAAGTAAAGAGCAACCCATTTTCGAAATCAGCCTATAATAGGGTTTTTAAGAGACCCTAAGAGTCAACCTAGGAGGCTAGAGGGTTGGAAAGTACCCCCACCTATACCCTTACCCATAGGGGTACTTAAATTTAATGTTTCCAAGCCTTTAAAGGCTTATTAGGAATAATTAAAAGTTAGGAGAATAGTAAGATCAAATTACAACCTTTAAAGAATTACAATATAAGGTTAGCACAAAATTAACAAGTAGTTTAGCTCCACTTTTCTGTTGAGTTGTCTCGGCTAATTTTTCTGCACACTCATTGCACACATCAGTAGGTCCAAAACCACATGCATAATGTGAATTACATATTAGAGGAATTATATAAATTAAAGTAGCCATTTTTCAACAAATAGTTGTTTATCTAATTCTACTCATATTTCTAACCTTTTGACTTGCATAACCAAATGTATTAGTGTTGCATACATTTTCTTCATCATTATACATATTTATAAGGATTAAATGACAAAATCAAATAACTGAAGTAAACATCACACATTGTAAAAATAGCTTAACAATGTTCAATGTATCCAATAATGTTCTGACATAATAGCATGAGTATCAAAATAAAAATGTATCATCAGTGCTAGGATGGGTCGAGGCGAGGCCTCACAGATTTGGACATGTGGCATTTGGTAGCAATGAAGTGTTGCAATCATTTTGTGATTGTCATTAATAGTTTTAATAGTGCTACACTCAATCACTCATAATTTTTTATTCATAAAGTAGTTTGCAAGATGTTTTGGAGAGAATATAGAGAATTAGGGTTAGTATAAATTATACAAAATTAAGCTTGATCCAATAATGAGATTAGGAGTTATGACCCACACATTGTGACCTGGCATTCTTTAATTTTTAGAAAATTAGTTGCTACTATTAAAACCAAAAAATTTAAAATTATGAACTTGAACCTACACATTTTGAACCTTCAAACTTTAACTGTACTTTTAGATTATTGAATCTTTGAAACTGTTGGGTTTGTAAACCTCTTTGAATCATTTTGAACTCAAGTGCACTTGTATGAACTTGTTTGAACTAGACTTGTATGCACCAATTGTACTAGAGTGGGCTACTGAAATTGGCCTTCAAAATTGAATTCTGAACCTCAACCTTTTGAACCTATTTGTACCAACTAAACTAGTTTGAACAAGTTCAAGATGGTTTAGGGTCTATTATTGAACTTGCCAATACTCAACATGAAAACTAGAGTTAGAATGATTGATCTTCATATATACATACATATGTATGTATGTATGTATGTATGTACACACATACATACATACATACATACATGTGTGTGTGTGTGTGTGTGTGTAGCCTTTGTCTCCTGTATTCCTCCTTTCGTCTTCCTTTATGTTGTTTTCCTTGTTTTGATAGACCTATTGTTAGAGTTGCTACAATATCTTCTGGTATGGTGCCTTGTTATCTTGTTCTTATAATTTGTGCTATATTTATTTCAATTGATGATCATGTCAAGTGCTTTCACTGAGACTATGTACAGATACTTTGAATTTAGATGCGTTATGAATTTCCTAACATTTATGTCTAAATATCAAGTTTAGTGTAGACTTGAGTGCTATATTAATATCATCCACCTAGATTTTGGATGGATAGTCACAATATTGTTGCATTTAGGATTTATTGTTAGAAGTTAAAAATAAAGACAGATCTTCAATTTTAATACTAACAATATTTTTTGAATAAATATGAATCTTGGTTAGCTTTTTTTCTTTTGTGAAGTTTTAAATTTGTTTGCAAGGGGCAAAAATATTTTAATAAGATCAATAATTTTAGTTTTATTTACTATATTAAAGGTGTTGGTCTCAGATTGGTTTTGACAATTGAGTGTCAATACAATTAACAAATTTTCTTAGATAATGCCAACTATAATATAGATGTTGAGTTATAGTATGTGTTGAGCAAGAAATTCAACAAGTGCCAAGTCATTCAGATACCGAGCAAGTTTCAACTGCCGAGTGACTAATAGATGCTGAGCTAGTATATGTGCCAAGTAAACTATAGGTGCTGAGCAAGACAAAATTTCTATAGGTGCTGAGCAAGACATAATTTTTATATGTGTTGAGAATCAGTAATTAGTAAGTGCCAAGTAACATAGAATAAGCATAAGAGTTTGTGCCCTCACAAACTAAGATGTAAACCATTTGAAAGCTGACATATGATGAATCTCAAAGGATTAAAAGATAAGATCGAATTTTTTTAATTTCCTATGAAATCAACATGAAACCAATAAGAAAAATGGAAAGATTTGAGTAGGAAAAATGGATTAATCTCAATCATAGATTCATACCTAACCCTAAGTCATGAAACCTTTTTAAGGAGGTTGAAACTCCATAATTCAAAAAAGGTATGGGAATACAGAAGAGAGTATGCAAAAAGAGAATGCATGCAAGAATAGAATACTAATGAAGTTTGAAGGAAGTGAAAGGGGTTAAAGGACTTAGAAGGACAACATTGTAGTATCAGTTAATAGAATAGAGTATCAACACTTTGAACAGAATCATATTAGATCAATGAGGATTAGATCAAAATGGACTAAACATAAATTTGAAATCAGCAATTGAGGATTCTAAGTTATTAGGTCAACACATTCTACTATACTTTCTAGCCATTGTATTAGGAGAATGAAAATCCTATGAAGAGAGGTTGGTTTGACAACCATTTTGTAAATCCTTTAACAGGGTGACATTCCAAGGGAGTGTTTGTAAATCCTTTAGATAGGTACACCATTAATAGGGTGTTGGAGCATTTAATAGGGTAGGCTTCTCATAGGGCAGACCATTGATGATGGTTAAACTTTGTAACCTTGACAAGTTACATATTACTGTAGTGATAAGTTGTGGGTGTTATCCCCACCCTAGTTTTACCTTCTCATTTTGGAGGGTTTTTTGGGTGATCAAATATTATGTTGTCTATTTTGATTCATAACTTTACTTTCATGTCAATTAGAAATGTTTCATGCATGTATTGATTTTAGTTAAAAGTTTTATAGCATAAAGTTTGGTACTTTGGATTCACCCCCCTCTTAGAAGTATTCTTTCCACTTGTAAATTGCAACAATTGGTATCAGAGCCAAGTTCTTACAAGGAAAAGCCTTATAGCTTGAAGAAAATATCTAGACATGGAGGTCCACAAGCTTGGGAAGATTATAGAGAACCAAGAGATTGAGATACATCTCATTCTACATTCTCTGGAAGAAGCTAGGGAAGAATTGAGGAAAACCCTAAAAAGAAGAAAAGAAATCGTCATAGCTGAAAATGATACATAGTACAAGAAGATTGACACCTAAAAAGTTTTTACCAATGGAGATTATAAGGATTTTGATGTAGAAATTTCAAACCTAATGGAGAAGAATAGAGCTCAAGTAGAAGAGATCAGAACTCTCAAGATTGAAAAAGAATCATAAGCCATGATACTTTGTGAAGTGACTGAATAAAAGAAGAGAGCTATTGAAGATAAAGCTATGATAGAAGATGAAAAGAGAAACCTTGTCAACTAACTAGAGGAAAAATAAATTGAGCTTGCAAGAATTTCCAACATGCAGCTAGACACCCTAAGCCAATTGATGAATGCCCATCATGAGTTGAATGTCAAGGACATTGAGATCTCCACACTGAAGATGCAAAATGAACAACTGCAAAATGACTTGAGAAGAGAGAAGGAAATTGTAGAGAGCTTCAAAAAACCTAATGAAGCTATCAAGTACTTTAAATAGCTACTGCAATCACCAAGATCCAACAATGACACTTTAGGACTAGTATACACTAGCACTGAAAAAGGAGAATCATCAAAAACTATAGAAGAAAGAAGTGACAAAGGTAAGAACAAAAAACCCACTTGTCATTTTTGTGGTAAAAAGGGACATACCTCTAATGTGTGTAGGAGCAAGAATGCCAACCAACATGACAAACCTAAAAACATGGGTCACTATCACAAGCGCAACAAGTAAGGACATCAGGCACATGACTGCAGGACTAGAATCATCAGAACACCAAGATTTGAAAGTCATTACTACAATTGCAAGAAGTATGGACATAGAGCCTTTGAATGTAGATCAAAGCCTATGTGGACACCAAACCAACCTGAAAATTCAAATAGTGATGGACATCACTACAATTGAGACTACAATACTAGGTAGAGCTATCACTACTATCAAGAATATGGACACATTCCAAAGAACTACATAAAAAAACACTTTAGTGGCAACTACAATAGGTGGTTGAGTCAAACCACTTGTTTTATCTACCTAAAGATTGGATACATTAGTAAGTATTGCCCAACTAGGTCAAAGGCACCCAACTATGAGTTCAATAAAGGAAAAGGAAAAGTTGATGTTAAATACATCAGAGGAGAAATGAATAGAACATTGAAAAGAAAAGATGGATGCAACACATCTAATGGAGGGATCACCTCACCTAAAAGGTCAAGTGGTCACACTTCATCCAACTAAGAAAAAGAATACATGTGGGATTGATATTTAAATGTTTTATCATACATCAGTTCCAAGACTAAACTAGTACTAAAAAGGATAGATCAACATGAATAACTATGCAAAGTTAAAACTTCAAAATTTTCACATTGTTTTCGAATAAGGAAAGTTGCCTTCAGATACTGAGTAGAATCCTAGTATATGCCAAGTTGTCTACCAAAGTTAGTAGAAGCCGAGTCAGTAGTGAATGTCGAGTGAAGGGAAATTCTTATTGAATGTGAGTAAGGGAAACTCTAGTGTATGTTGAGTGTTGAAAAATCAATGGAAGCCGAGTGAAATAGAATTGCATAAGGAGCCAAGTGGACAACTATATATGCACTAAGAATTAAATGCTATGAAATGAAGCATATAAGGTCAAGTTTTCAATCATTTTTTATCATTGCAAACACAGAGCAAGAGCAAGATGTAGTGCCTACCCCTAAGTTAAATTTTTTCTATCATTGCCAAACTCTTTTAGGCTAGTTTTATGTTTGATGATTAGTACTATTATTTTGGAGATTATTAGATATTGTTTTACACTTAGTTTATTATATGATGAGATTACTTGGTACTATATATTTCATGTATGTATGATGATTATTTAGTGTTTTTAGTTATCGATGATCATTAATTAGATGGTTTATTATCACATGTGTTTTCTTATGAATACTTACCCCATATTGCATGTGTATGGTGCATGTTTTTGTTTTCTTTATGTATGGCATTTTTGATGTGGTTAAGGAAGGGAGTCGTAGTCACCGACTAGTCAGGATCTACATGATGCACCACCTCCTGCCATTACTTGTTTAACTTAGAATATTGTGTCTGTACATGCGTGGATTTTATGTAGGTTGTAGGTACCAGGTATCAACTTCCCTGAATTGCCAGGATGAGCATACCCTATTGCATTATCTCAATGGTAAGAGAGGGGAGATAAATCTTAAGTCCAAATCCTAAACCCTTAAGCCATTTGACCTAATTAACAATTAGGAAAAGTATCTGAGTTGAGTACCCTCTGAATGCGTCGGATGAGGTTAATTCATGATTGTAACTCTTTAGTTTGATTTTGTATGTGTTTTGTTATGTTGGGTTTTTGTATGTTGTTTTTTGAGTATTTGGTAATTTTCTATTAATTAAGTTTAATTAAAAAGATTAAATTAATGATTTAATTTAATGAAAAATTAATATGATATCTTTAATATTTAATTAATTGAGAAATTAATTAAATACAAAGAATTAAATTTGGAGATAAAAGTTTAAGGATAAATTGAGAACATGATAATATTTATCTAATTTAATAATAATATATTTAGAGTTCATTTTTAAATAAATGTTAAAAATATTATTATTTAAGTTAATAAATATTTTATCAATTAAGTTTCTAAAATAAATTAAAAGTGAAAAAATATATTTAAATTATTAAAAGATTCTAGATCGCATGATGCATGCATGAGTTGAAAATAAAAGAAATTAATGAAAAAGATAAAATAAGTGAAAATAATAATGTTATTTTAATTTCATAAAGTGCACATGGGATTAAAAGTAATAAATTAATTAAAAATAGAAGTCAACTGAAAAATTAAATTAAGTAATTTAATAATTTATTTTAACATGAAAAGATAAAGCAAAGATTAATAAAATTTAATTTAGAGTTTGAGTCTTGTGAGCAAGGAGTCCTCTCAAGTGAACACACAATTAGTGCCTTGATTTGAGGAGAAAACTCCTTATCACAACTTTGGGGTTCATTTTTGAGGGACCACAAATTTTGGGAGATAGATTTTGGGATGCAAATTTTTGGAACGAATTTAGAAGTGAATTTTGGAAGGGGAATTTTAGGAAATTTGTAGAGAGAAGTTTTTGGAAAGAAGTGAATCTTCTCACAATCTTCGGGTTGTTGCATGTTAGCATCAAGTTTAGGTTAGGGTCTTGTGTTTTGATCACTAGTTGAATCATGCAATTTGATATTCCTGTCTACTTCGTGATTGTAAGAACTTGTCTTCTCAAATTTCTTGTACGAATTTATCAATTCTTCATTCTGAATCTTTTGCTATTCAAATCCATCTATAAATCTGGATGGAAAGTCTATTTAGAAAACCTTGTTCGATGATTGAAAGAAATTATTTTTAAATCATGAGGGTTAGAACGAAATAGAAACTTATATTGTAAATTGTTGGCTTTCCAAAAATTGATTAGAAAAGGCTTTTGGGTTAAATTCAAAGATTTTAATTGGAAAATTTGACTGATTGGTCACAGTTCGTTTATCAAAATTGGGTTGGAACTTTTTATTAAAATATATATATATATATAGGGGTGGGCGGGGCCACCAACCCACCCCCCCTACTTACCTCCTTGGGTGCTTTTGACTGTGCTACATGATAGCCATGTCTGCTGCTGTAGCAGTAGGTACTGCCTTTATGACAGTATGGTGCTGCTACTACAGTAGTTGCACTATCATGGCAACAACCATTGGGGCTGGCCGTGCGGGCCCTAAACACCTTTAACATAATGCATTTCTTTTTTTATTAAAAAAATTGTTTATAATTTTTATAAAATTTAATTAATACTTAATTATGGTTTTTAATTAATAATTTATTAAAAGTAGATTATAACTAATATAATTTGTTAAATGTTATATTAATTAAATTACAATTAATTATTAATGTTATTAAATTTAATTTATAATGAATTTAAATTATTAATTATTAATATTGTTAATAAATTCTATTAATATATATTAATAATTAATTAAATATTATTGATATAGTTTAATATTTAATAATTAACTTAATTAAAGTTAGTTTAATTAAGACTACTTAATACAGGATGTTGTAAATCAAAGTTTTAATTTATTTAATTATTCTTTAATAATTTAAATAAATTATTACCTTTGTCTATTTTGGAAAATTTACTATAATCAATTAGGGGTAATTGTGTGTATCATTTGGATATAGGGATGAAATAATTTGTAAGGGTAACCTATGGGTTCTATCTATTTAAAACATACATTCAATGGAGAATGGAAACCTTACATTAACTCAACAATATATTATCAATCAAAATGAACTGTGAGACTATTTACTTGAGCACAAACACTGAAAACTGAAACCTTATTGTTTAACTCAAAACTATGTGCATTCAGATCTAACCAAACTATGAGACCATTATGTTTTCTTTGTAGTGTCTATGTTTGGGGTTTTGGGTTGTCCTAGTGTTGACTAGTTTAGGACATTTACCAAAGGCTTGGGAGACTATGAGAATGTGATGATTATGATGTTTTGGTCTTAATCTTTTTAAAACCCAACCATGGTAATGCAATGACATGCTCTATGTTGTGTGTGGATTATTGATTGTTATTGCATTCTAGTTTCCTTGAGAGGATTGAGGCATTTTAAGTGATTTGTTCATGATGATGTCATGTTGTGACATGTTTTGAACTTGACCTTTTTGGATTCTTCGATCATTATTGTGATTTATTTTGGGATATTTTTCCAGTTGCTTGTTAAGAATGGATAGATATTGTAATTTATCATTGATGCCTTCAGTTGCTGATAGAGAACTATTGTGATCATTATGATTATCATTTGATGCTTTCCAGTTTCTCGTGGGGAACTAATTTCATTATTGTGGCTTATCTTTTAATGCTTTCTAGTTGCTTGTATAGGATTGAGGTGATTTTGTGATTTCATAAGCCTAGGGTAGGTTATCTATGTGTAGTGTTGGGAAGTGGCTTGCAATGGGGGATGGGAGACCTGAAGTGGCTTTGGGGATGACTCATTGTAAGTTTTTTTTTCTAATAAGTGATGAAATTACACTAAATAATGAATTAAATGAACCTATTAAGATTAATTGTGTGTTCTCACCCATGCCTTGAGTGCTAGTACAAACTAGGATGGGAGTTGAGAGAATGCTTGGTTATGACCTTGCATTCCATGGTATGCCTTGTTAGTATGAGAGGATACTAGTGGCCATAGGATCATTGGGGACCCGAGATTCCTAAGGGATTGCTCAAGTAACTTCCAATGTGATTTGTGCAATGACACTTTCCCACTTACATAGTAAGTTTCCTATGTGTCTTGTGTGCCTCTAGGTCAAGATGTCTATCTATGTTGGACCCTTTGAGTTAGTGCACTTTTAGGATTTCCTAGACTTAGAGAGTACTTGTGTTTTGTGTTTTGATATCCTATTTGGGACTTGAGATTATCTCCTCAACGTGGTGGGAGTGGGCCATTTAGGTTCCATGCGGTCGGGTGGTAGTGGTTTTTCACTCTTACCATTGAGATCTGTTTGTAGTCACCATGGCTGGAGCATTCTTTGTTGGCATTTACCTTCATTCTATTCATGGATCATTATGATGGATGGTTATATTTTATGATGGATGTTATATCTTTTTGTTGTATGGATGTACCTTGTATGGTGGATGATTTCATTTATTTTATTGTATGTATCATGGATTTGAAGAGGATGATGTATTTCTATTTTTACATATGTATATTCTTTTAAGCCTTTCATACCCTGTGACATGTACAGTGGATGATTGAGCATTCCAAATTAATTTGCCAAGAGGCATTCAGAATAAATGTATATTATAGACATTGGAATTTTTAATTATTCTTTCATGTGGATATGGTAGTTGATAGACTTAGAATTAATTAAATTTAAATGTGACTCAACATCTTGGGATCCTTAAGAATGTAACCCATTATGTATGTTTGTTGATGATTACATGTTATTGCTTCCGCTACTATGTGTTTGATATGTATGTTATAATTTCTTACTCCCAAAAAAAAAAAGTTTAGCAAACTTAGTAGAACTTTAGGTTTATTCTTTTGGATCCTTTGGCAGGGCGTTACACAAGAAGAGCACACAAATGAATTCCAAGTAAAGATTGAAGCTTTTGCAAAGATTCTAGCCAAGACTCAACACTGTTTCATCGATGTAAGGTATTTACACTAGTGTTGAGCTATGCAGTTAAGCAATTTTTATGTCTTGAAACCCTAGTTTGAGGAAATGGCATCTAGCTCTAGGAAACCCAAGACAAGCAGTCGTTTGAGGTTCAGTTGGTCAGTAATGAAGTTAAACAACCAGATTTTAGACCAATTCCCAAAGTTGCATACAAAAATGACTCTGCCAGAGCTTTATCCATTATTCCACCTAAAGTTATGATGGTGTAAGATGTTAGGTGGTGTTATAACTGTAAAATAGGTGCAATTGGTGACATGTAGATTTGATAAGCATATGAAAAACTTTGTGAGAATGGGGTAATAAAGGAAGAGTTTCAGATTATTGAAAGGAATGGCTTAATCCACGCCCTAGATTTGCCCACTATATTCAAAATTGAATGGATAAGAATTGTGCTAAGTAGACCATGATGGATGCCTATGCTTGGAAGATGGACCCATTAGACTTTCTAAAAGAATTATACATAGAGTAACTAGGTATCCAACCCTTGAATGACCAAAGACCCTAAGGAATGATTCTAAAGAAGCCATATAGAAGAACACTGGGGAAAAGTGGAACAAGAGAGGGATGACAATTGACACCATCAAAGATCCTCTTGTAGAATTTGCTATTAGGGTTATATCCCATAAATTCTACTAGTCAAGATAACTCAAAAATGTACCTTGTATTGCAATAGACACGGGATAAAAAATTTTCATGAAGGATCATACATATGATCTAGTTGAACTACAATTACAATAGATTATGGAGAACTTGGGAGCCATAAGAAGGTCCACGGGAGCCCAATGCAAATTTGGAGAAATTTTGATATGTTTTTTTTTTTCTATGTTCAGAATGAATTCCCTTCTTTTGAAAAGGTAAGCTAGAAAACAAATAGGTCAATAGTAGTACAAGTGAATGAGTGCATAGAAAAGATGGGGGAAAATTTTGAAACTATAATGACCAACTACTTTGAAGACTTTAAGTAGTCAATGAAATAGAGACTAAGGATATCTGTCTCTCTTATTGAGCAGCACATCAATGACATATGTTTCTTAGCAGACAGTAGCAATACCAAGGATGATATGGCTAGGCCACTTGGATATGAAATCAATATTGATGAGGCATCATAAGCAATCACATCATTGCTAGTAGAAGAAATTGACAAAAGTGAAAAACCTTTTGGCACTTTTGATGTTGTGAAGTCCAAAGTTGAAATGGAGTTGAAAAATACTTCAACCCTAAAGAAAAAGGATAGACTAGTCAAGAAGCTTAAGGCTAGACTTGGTGAAGAAACAACAGAAGGTGAGGAGGATAATGAAGAGGAAGATGAGGATGAAGAAGAGTAGGATCAAGGGCCACTTGCATTGACCCAAGACATGGGAGAAGATGCAAAAGAGGTAGAAGGTGCCAAGAAGCAGGAGGAAACCAAGGAAGCACATACCAAGCCAGAGGCAAAGAAAATAAAAGCCACCACCAAACTAGCTACCAAGACCAAGAAAGTTGCTAAGCCCAACCTAGCAAAGCCTACCACAAGGGCCAGTATAAGAGCCATATCAAAGAAGGATAAGGAGCAAGAAAATAAAGAGACCATTGAATAGGAAGGTCTAGCCAAGAAGAAGATGAGAAGAACCTATGTTGCACCTCATGAATTAGATGAAGAAAGAACAAAATCTGATGACAACATCCAATTTAGAGTGGTAAGTCACACCACTGAGTCTAATTTGGAAAATATATGTGATAACATTAGGGATAATGTAGACTTTTTAGGTTTAAAAATTATTGATTTTAATAAGTTGAATAGAGAAGAATAGAACATAGTTGAAGAGTTAGTCTACACTATGATGGCCAAGTTCAAGAACACTCCACTTGAACTTGACAATTCAATGCCTAAGTAGTTATATTCAATTGTAGAAAATAAATGGCATTATTTGTTCAATATGGAAAAAGAAATGAAAGAGTCAACATTGGATCGAGTAATGCTTGAACTCACTAAAGGGAAAGTTAGAAAAGAAAATAAGAAGCATGGGAGCAAATTTGCACACAAGTATAGAGCCTTTAGTATTCTTCATAATAAAATTGAAAATGTTGTCAGAAAGTCCACTCAAATGTGGAAATTAATTTATGGCCTGACAACTATCAAATAAGGAGAAGCAGATCCCTTTGAGGGAAGAACCAATGAAGAGGAAGAGGACAATGATGAGGAGGAAGAAGGTGAAAAAGATAAGCCAGATGTTACAATGGAGAAGGAGACACAAAAACATGATATGGCAACTAATGAGGAGCAACAACAAGAATAGAGTGTGCAAGACACACAATGGCCACACCAAGTCCTCCACACATTACTTCCACACCAACATATATAGTAACTATACAAGATGTTCCTGATAATTCTGGTCAGAATATAAATCCATTGAATGTAGAGGATCTCAAAAAGATTCTTCACTGGACTACACTAAAAGCTTAATTGTGTACAAATCCAATCTTGGTGAGTGTGGAAGAACTAAAAAAAGTTGTAGTTGACTTCACAAGGGATAAGGTTAATCTACAAGAACAACCTTCTCATATCCCAATAGCTACTATTGGATAACTAGTCACTACAACTGTCGAGGAGCCAATAAATGATCAAACAAGACAAATGGATACCTCTGTCTCTATAGAACAAGAACAAGGTGCATCCCCACAAATCACAATAATTGATAAGGAAATATTTGAAGAGGATAAGGAAATTCCTAAGGACAACAAACAAGAGGCAATACAAACATTGATAAATTTTCCTACAATAGGGACTCCAACTTGAACATCACAAAATTCGAACATTGAAGCAAAACCACTTACAATTTTAGCACTAGGCTCGAGCTCTACAAAGGTTTCAAGGGTACTTCACTATGGAGACCGTACACTAGATGAGGACGTAGTCATTTCCAAATATGACTATGAAACTATGAACATAGATTAGATAAATGAAGTGCAAGAGCCACTAGAAAAGAAAAAAAAAAAGGAGATACATAGAAATGAGTGTAAACAAAGGCAAGTTCTAATTGAGATCAAAGACATCTTTCTAGATGCATTTAGCTTGTAGGTACCTGATGAAACCAAGCCCATTATGGAGAAATTATTTAGTATAGTGGACCAGGTACAGAATGAAAACCTTGATACAAATGCAAAACTATCAGAATGGTTTGAAAAGAAGTTTCAAACAAAGGTAAATGAAAGAATATCAAGTGAAATAGAACTTTCACAATTTGAGTTGGCCAAGAAAATTGAAAATGTAAAAGTAGTACTTGAGAACATATTCTCATTGTACTCAAAATTGTGTGACCCATCAATTTTCACATAAGAAACCAGCCAGTGGATAATGAGCTTGGAGAGGAACCTTAAAATATCAAGCATGCAACTACCTAAGGATCTAGCTCAGAGTGAGAAGCATTTTAATACTATGCTTCACACTCAGAAGGAACTAGCTGTGCTCACAGTACAAGAGGCAAATATAAAGGCCAAGTTAATATAATTCAATCTACCATCACCCCACATATGGAAATTTTGCAGAAAGAACTGGCCTATGCTGAAAATGTTTTAAAGAAAGACCCCAATCTTTCTACATTGAAAGGCTTAGTTCACCTTGCAACAGAGTCAGCCCTGCAACTTAAATCACTAAAAATTACACTAGATGACTAAGATGCTACTTTGAGGATAGTAATGGAGGTAAATAAATCCTTTTTGGCTAAGTATTTAGTTAATGTATAGAACCCTTTGACAGAAGTATCAAAAAAGGGGAAGATAATTATAATAAAAAGGGGGAGATAAAACTAAGGGGGAGATAAGGAGATAAATTTTTAAGAAGAGAAATAGATAAGCCAAAAGGAAATTATAACTACAAGGGAAGATGAGTGAAAGGGGGAGTAAAACTAAAACATGACATATAGAATAGAGTAGATAGAGAAAGAATGGAAAGGTAGAGATAGAGAGTATAAAAATTAACATGAGACAAATCCAATATGAGAAGTTGTGGATACAACAATGGCACATCAACTCAGGGGGAGTTACAAATTTTGAGGTATCTTGACAAAATTTTGAACAATTTTTGAAATTTTGTATACATGCCAAAAAAAAAAGTATATTATGCTAAAAAAGATTAGATTCATCATGTATAGTTAAGTTTTTTTACACTCATGTCAAAGGGGGAGATTGTTGGTCTAAGATTAGTTTTGACAATTGAGTGTTAACACACTTAACAAATTTTCTTAGATAATGCCAAGTACAATATAGATGCGGAGTTACAGTCTTTGTTGAACCATAAATTCAACAAGTGCTAAGTCATTCAGATGCCAAGCAAGTTTCAACTACCAAGTGACTAATAGATGCTGAGCTAATATATGTGCTGAGTAAACTAAATGTGCTGAGGAAGACAGAATTTCTATAGATTCTGAGCAAGACAAAATTTCTATATGTGCTGAGCATTAGTAATTAGTAAGTTCTGAGTAACATAGAATAAGCAAAAGAGTTTGTGCCCTCATTTTTGAGCCAACATATGATGAATCTTGAAGGATTAAAAGATAAGATAATTTTTTTTAATTCCCTATGAAATCAACATGTAACCAATCAGAAAAATAGAAATATTTGAGTGGGAAAAATGGATGAATCTCAATTGTAGATTCATACCTAACCCTAAGTCACAAAACCTTTTTAAGGAGGTTAAAACCCCATAATTCAAAAAAGGTATGAGAATATATAAGAGAGTATACAAAAAGAGAATGCATGCAAGGATAGAATACTAGTGAAGTTTGAAGGAAGTGAAAGGGGTGAAGAGACTTAAAAGAAGGATAGCATTGTAGTATTAGTTAACAGAATAGAGTATCAACACTTTAAATAGAATCATATCAGATCAATGAGGATTAGATCAGAATGGATTGAACATCAATCTAAAATCAACAATTAATGATTGCAAGTTATCAGGTCAATACATTCCACTATACTTTCTAGCCATTATATTAGGAGAATGAAAATCCTATGAACATAGGTTGATTTAATAGCCATTTTGTAAATCCTTTAATAGGGTGACATTCCAAGTGAGTGTTTGTAAATCCTTTAGATAGGTACACCATTAATAGGGTGTTGGAGCCTTTAATAGGGAAGACCATTGATGATGGTCAAACTTTGTGACCTTGACAAGTTACATATTTCTACAGTGATAAGTTGTGAGTGTCATCCCCACCCTAGTTTTACCTTCTCATTTTGGAGGGTTTCAGGGTGATCAAATATTGTGTTTTCTATATTCATGCATGCCTTTTCTTTCATGTTAATTAGAAATGTTTCATTCATGTATTGATTCCAGTTAAAAGTTTTATAGCTTAAATATTGGTATTTCTGATTCACCCCCACCCCCATCTCAGAAGTATTCATCCCACTTGTAAATTCCAACAAAAGGAAATGGTATTATCCTTAGATTAAGGTTTTAATGTATCATATTTAAAAATGTTACTCATGATTAAGCTAACAATAAAACAAGGTGAAAAAATAAATTGTAGTAGAAGTTTGTTTGTTTGATATGACTATATAGACTAAGACATAGGGGATAGATAATGGTCTAGCCAAGGAAACACATAGCAAGTGCTTTGAGAGGATTCTAATTTTTTAGTGAGCACAACAATATTATTATTATATCTATTATTCTTAATGTTTGTTATAATTAGCATTGGTCCAAAGTTTTAATTATCTATAATAAGGATTCAATAATGTAATATATGTTTTCACCCCATATAATAGGGGTATGGACTTGTAAAATATGTATAAAAATTTAGATATGTAAATTAATGACTAGTCAAGGGTCGATTAAATCATGTAACTAATATTTCAGATTGTAGGGCTAGACCTAAAGTTTTCTTTAATCCATTTTTTCTTCTATAAATTCTTATTAATAATCAATGAATAATGTCATTAATTAATTATAATGGCTCTACATCCAAACTTACCAAAAATGGCGAACAAGGCAGAGTGAAACCCTAAATCTACGTACCTTGAAATTTTTTCTCAAACTGGATCAGACCAAAATATTAAAATGAAGGCCTCCACATTCACTGCAAAAATAGCTTTGCTATATTGGTTGCCCTCCATGACAATAAAACTAATAAAATTAAGGAAGAATGAAAATCCATAGGAAAGCAAGGTGGTAGTAATTCAAAGGAGAAATATATAAGTAAAAAGACATGACACTAATCAACAAAAGAGGAGGGATGGAAAATAATTCTAAGGAAAAATAAATTAGAAAAAAACAATCAAAACCATGAAAAATGGGAAATCAAAGAGAGAAGTAAACAAGATTTCAATAGGGCACACTTCTTCAAAACTAAGTATGCATTATAAGCTGCAAATGTGCCTAGCTTGAATGGAGGGCAAGGTAACCTTTCCAAAAATGATGCCCTGGCTAATAAGGATTCCTCTAGGGCTCTCAATATTAACCTTTGTAAGAATATTATAGTAAAATTATTATTATCTGTAATAAAATCAGCAAGGATGATGGAAATATTGTCAAACCCATGAAGCCATAATCTAGGACATTGACTCAAATCTTTCAATTAGGATATGGTAACTTTTCTTTCTTTATCTTCTTTTTAGTCTAGATTCATTGTCATATGGAATTATCTAGAAAGGAAATTATCTCTTCATCTTTATGTTTTTACAAAGGTTACTTTATTAATTTCTTTCCCTAGAGGCCAAACATTAATGAACAATCAACTAGTCTTTTGAATTTCCCAACTTGGATAGTTTTTAAGGATCTTCCTATAGAAATTCTACACAATCAAATTTTGGAAAGGATAGGCCTTTCTCTAGGGGCATTATTAGGAGTAGATATAAACATTAATGACAAGAAATAAATTAAACTATTAATCAAAATGAACCTGACGAATAAAATTGAAAATTAAATTAGAATCATTACAAATAGGTCTTATTATGACTTATGATATTCAAAATTTAAAGGATACATTTAAATAAGATATCAATTCTAACTAAAAACCAAATAAAGGAGATAGAGTATTTGTCAACACATAGGTATTCCAAGATGAATAAGATATTCTCCAACCTGATCAACAAAGGAAAATATTTAAATCGATTCAAGGGAAACATAGATGCCTCAGAAACTTGTAAGAATTTACTGTTTAAAAGTCTCATAAGAAGAGAGACAGAGAACAAATAGGAAGGAGGGATAGTTGAAGAGGAAGATAATTTGTAGGGAAGGGTATACAACCAGTTTGAACATGTAGAGAATAGCCAAGTGAAAAAGAAATAGTGGAAACAAAACAAGATGAAAAATTAATAAAAAAAATGTAAGATAGGATTAGATTAATGAATAGTAAACATGAGGAGGAAATAAAAGAATGTAGCAATGCATAAAAAAAAATCTCTTCATTGAAGATATAAGTGAGAATCTTAGAAAATACAAGTAGCTCACTAATGATTTTTTATTAATTCATAATTTTATAGGAGACCAAATCATCCTTTGGGAGGAAGCGCACAAAGAAACATCTAGAAATCGTTCAAAATAATCAAAATATACAAATAAAATCTATAAAGATGAAAAACATGGAGAAAGAGGCATTAAAAGAATCTAGGAAAATCATAATCATTCAAGAAAATAATGTGCTTGGAAAAATAGAGGCGTAGGAAGAAAGGCCAACAATAAAGAACAATGCAAAGGAGGGAAACTTTAATAAGGAAAAAGAGATCGAGTGTGATTACAATGCACAAAAAATAAGGTTGTCATCCTAGACGTGAACAAGACATGTGATGTAAATTGGATTGTTTCTAGCACTTTCATCACTAAGGACCCACCTAGGCTTCTCTTCAAGACTACTAGGGTTTACCTTTGATCACCCTAACCTCAAGTGGGTTTCTATCTTATCCTCCAATCTTCCCTATCTAGTTACACCAATGTTTTGCAACTTGCTTCATCTTAGAGACATTCCCACTTGCTCTTCAAACACATAATTCTATCAAGAATGGTCATTTTTCCTTCACCTTGGAGTGAGGTATGTAAATTTAGGGGTTTTAGACATCCTCTATCCTTTTGGACTCAAAATCCATAGGTCTCCTTATTGATTCCTTCAAACTTGACCAAACTATCCTAATTATACCTAGTAGAATTAGGTCTCCAAACTTGGTTTTTGGGCTTTAACTCCAAATTTCCCTTAAAAAGGTGGAAAAGTAACTTCAAATATGAAACCCTTTTGGGAATACTTCAATATTTTGTGGGTCTTAGGTCGCCAACCTATCTATACACTCCTTTTCTATTTTTATGCCTAAAAATAAGGGTTTCAAGCAATTTTCATTAGCACTTACTAGGGTCTAATGAAATACATAACAAAACTTGTCTTGGAAACTTATCCTTTCACATGTAATTCCATAATACATCCCTCCTCCTTATAAAATTCTTAGATTGAACTATCTAACATGTTCAATCCATTTAAATCATCTTGTAAGCACTAAGATCACCTAGCCATGCATTGAAAGCTTGCCTAGGGCATCACTTGAAAAATGGAAAACTAGTTTGTACAAGCCTCTCCTTTTCTAGGTATAATATAAAAGCATGCCACTTACATCAACCTCAAGGCCATGATGATTCCATGGCTAGGGTTCGTGGGGGAGCCATTCTCACAAGAATTGCCAAAACAAAATAACATACTACCCAAAAATAAAATATTTTCAAACTACAACCAAATGAACTTCTATCAACTTTAAAAATGAAACAAAAAGTACTATAAGAACATGAACTTTAAAGATCCAATACAAACAAGAGCCCTTCAATCCATTAAGGTAAAACTTGTTAATTCTAAACGAACAAAACCATCATTTTCCACATTCAAGTCCACTTATTACAACTTCCAACCCTTCAAATGGGTCTCCTTAGTGGTCTTATAGGTTCTTCTAGAGGTTCTAGATATTTATCCTAACCATCAACCTCATTCTCCTAAAAATTCTTGTCAAATATTGTCAAGCAACAATTTCAAAGTTATTGACAAGTTTTTGCATCTCGTAGAAACTTTGACATATAACCCTTGGAAACTTCCAAATAGGCCTACTATGGTCTCTTTAGGATGTCTCAGCATGATTTATCCTTCATAGCATCAAATCACATGTTTTTGACCAATTTCACCTAATTAACAACTTTTTGACATCTTTCCCAACTTTGCATCAAATGAACATATATGACCTCCAACCTATGGAAAAAGACATAAAAACACCATAAAGGATGAATCAAAATTAAAATCAACCTTTTCTTAGAATTCTAAGGTATAAAACCCATAACCCTAATATTACTTCCTAACAACCTAAACATAAGAAACAAAAAAAAACTAAAAAATAACTAGAATGGATTGAGCCTTGTCAAATCCATCTAGGAGAAAATACACATGATCTTCTAAGGTCCAAACACAAAAAAATAACTTGGTTAAAGTCATTACCAGCCAAAAATCAAAATATAGAACTAGGACTAGGAGTTAGCATAGGTGCTCTTCCACCAATGTACATGACACAATATGGAAAATAACAACTACTATAATTCAGAATCAAGAAAAGCTCATCTTCCTATAAGCTATGAAAGAAACCATTACGAGGTTATAACTAAGATCCTAGATAAAAACCAAGTCAATAGAGTCAGAAGTGAATAATTAAACTCACCCACTTTGGAAAATTATCCTAAGGTAGAAGGAGGAAAAATAGATAAGAAAAAAAAAATCCTTACCAATCAAAGACATTGAAAAAGGAAAGGAAAGGGTAGAAAGTATAGAAAAGAAGATAGATTTAATCTCTCTAGAAAATAACCCAACCTTTAATGATAAATCAATATAAAATACATAAGAGATCAGAAGTGCCAAAAGAAATAGAACTAAGGAAATTAAGAAGAAGCACTATAAATTATGGCAAACACCAAACAACAAAAAAATTGTTTTCAAAGATATGGAATTAGAATCACTCATCTTGACAAAATAGATGTCTTTGAAGTCTACCATGAATTGATTTTCTGATTGTAGACTTCAAAGAATGGTTTTCTAGGATTATATTTCTAGATCTACCTACATACAAATGAGTCTATACTTGGAATAATAGAAGGAAAAGATTTTGCAATATTGTTGAAATACTTGATAGATTTATTTTCAAAGGTCATCTCAACTCCTTTAATCATATTATGTATACATTGATTTTACCATATGCAGGATCAAACCACTATCCTATTCAACTAGAAATCATAGAGTAACAAAAGCCCACGAGAAACCCCTTTAAATGTAAAAAATGTAGTTTCTAGACAATAAGTTTTTAGGAAGTGTTAAGAAATGATGGACATAAGAGGAATTTGAAGGCTCCAAAATATTCTTCTTTATGAAAAAATTAAAAGCACTTAAAGAGAAAATAATAAAATGGAATAATGAACACTTCAATAATATATTTATAAAAAATTTAGTTAATGAAGAAGAAATAGAAAAACTAAATAAAGAAATTATATAGAATGGAATGGATAATGAAAAATTTATGAAAGAGAAAGAATTATTACATAAAAAAGAAATAATCTTAACTAAGGAAGAAATTTAGTGGAAATAGATTTTGAGAGAAACATGGTTAGATGAAGGAGACAAAAATACATTTTATTTTCATGCAAGCACTTTGAATAGACATAATGTTAGAATTCTTTAGAATAACTGAGAGGGGGGTGAATCAGTTATTCAAGGTCCAATAATGTCCAATAAAAATTTCTAATAATACATAGGTGAATCGAAAGTACTATCCTTTTTTCTTTCTTATCATGCATTCAATTAAACATTAAACAATCATGAAAAGTAATCATGCATCACCACATAACACAAAGGATTTTGATGAACTAGAAACCCTCCAAAAATAAGAAGGTATAACTGGAGTGGGAATGACACCCAAAAAATAACTGTGCAATTGATTTCAACCACTTTTGATGGTTTTTCCTATTAAAAGCCTGCTCTGTTAAAGGCTTTACACATTGTTAGATGTGACCTTGTTAAAGGATTTCTACACCTTGTTAGGAGTGTGCCCTATTAAAGGACTTAAGAACATTCAACATAGAATGTCACCCTATTAAAGGATTTACATAGAGCTGTTAGGCTCACCCAAGTCCATGGGATTTATAGTCACTTTCTCAAAAGAATCTTTTATCCCTCTCTAAGGATCTCCTATCCTTCTCCTAAGGATCTCTTATCCTTCTCTTGGGGATCTTCTATCCTTTTCATGAGGCTTATCCACCTAGCTATTAAGCTAACCTAGAGATGTAGGATTTCAATATCTAATACAATGGTAAGAGAGTATTAGAAGGGCTTTGACCTGATAAAGATTGCAACCCTAACCTTGCAGATTTTAGATCATTCTTCAGTTCCTTTCTTTGCTTGGCTTTTCTCCCTTGCAGTGTTGACAGCTTATTCACCCTTCAAGATCTATCTCCTTTAGTTCTTCTACTCATTATGCCAATGCAATCTTATGGTCACTTGATCAACTTAGAGTCCTAATGTTCTATTCTTACTCCTCACTGTGTCCTCTTCTTGACACTTCACTCTAGCCTTCTCTTGGCTTCTTTGCATGATCACACTTATGACCAACTCCCTCTCACTCTTCTTTGATCTCTGACCTGTAGCTCTTTATAAATAATTTTTTTCCTTCATTTCTCGCTCAAATATTAATTTGATCTTGAGAAAATGATATTGTTTTCCCTTTAAATTGCTTCTTCTAAAAACTTCATGATAAGTCCACCAGCATTCACCTTGAATTGGTTTGCATGGTTTACATAAAATTCTATGACATCGACTCATCATCCTTATCATCTAACTAATTTCAAAAAATTCAATCTAACAAACTTATCATTACTGATCTAGCTAATCTTTGACTTAACAAATAATGTAGCAACTCGACATCATTGGTTTACTATGCTTGACTCCTTTTGTGTTACTCGGCTTCTATTGCATTTATTGATGCTCGACACCCATTACCTTTTTTTTTGATGCTTGTCACTTGAAGTCTTTTCTTGAGTTACTTGGCACCTAAAAATTCCTCTGTTACTTAGCACCTGAAGGTTTTCTCAGCACACACTGAAGTTGAACTTGCTTGGCTTCAACTATGAATCTGCTCAGCTCTAACTAGCTTGCTCAGCTCTCTCTAATAACTTAGTTAAAACTTACATCTTTGATGTGTCTTAGTGTGTCCATTCTCTATGTCTTAGAGTATTTCATCAATACACTATTTCATCAATGGCTTAGCTGATCCTTATACTTCTTTGGAACATCATAAATTCAACCTTTCTCTAGGTGCTCTAGTTACATCTTATTGATTGTCTCCTGTCAATCAGCCAATTGATAGTACTTGGATCACTTAAGCAATTGTCATTCCTACAGGTAGCAAGTTTGACGTCAGTGACAAAATAATGATTGAAAACATTCTTTACTAGTTCCATTATTCTTCATTCATGATCCTTGCAATCATTTCCAACACATAACATAAAAAAAATCACCAAAATAAAGGACAATGATGGACTAGTAATTGACAACACTAACCAAATAGCTGAAATCTTTGTTAAGCATTACTCAGATACCTTATGGAACCATGAATATTCAAATCTTGAAGCACACAAAAAAATGCTAAGATCAATTCCTAGGATATTAACTAATGAAGATAACAAATATCTCAATTAAAAATTTTCTATCGAAGATATTAAAGAAGATCTCTTCTCCCTCAGCCCTGACAAGTCACCGAGACTTGATGGATTTTAGAGATTCTTTTTTCAAAAATGATGGATATTTTAGGAAACAATTTATGGGAGGCCATAGAAGCAAAAATAAACTTAGGATCATTACTAATAGAGATTAATAACACCTTCTTATCTCTGAAACCCTAAAAAATAGACTTGTACTCTCTAGGAGATTATAGACCAATAACATTATGTAACACTATCTATAAAATCCTATCAAATGCTATGGTAATATGACTCAAAAAGATTATTCATAAATTAATCTTAGAAGAAAAAATAGTCTTTCCCCCAACATATCTATCTATGATGGAATAACTATTATCCAAGGGATGATTCACTCAACTCAGACCAACAAGAAACCAAGCATGCTGATGAAGTTAGATATTTGCAAAGCACATGACAAGGTGGATTGGAGATTTCTATGTAAAATCTTGAGAGCCTTTGGTTTTTCAAATCAATGGGTTAATTTAGTTTTTAATTATATCACAACCCCAAAGATATCCTTACTCATCAATGGTACACCGAAAGGGTACTTTAACATTTCATGGGGCATAAGAAAAGGAAATCCTATATCCCCATTTCTTTCCATAATCATGGTTGAAGCCTTTGGTAGGGCTATAAAAAAACACAAGAGTAAGGAAGAATTAAAGGTGTTAAGGTAACTAATGATGTGGCAAACATCACTCATCAATAATTTGAAAATGACATGATCTTACTAGGAGAAAGCTCTATAGAAGAAGCACATTAGTTTAAATTTTTTATTTACATCTATATGAAGGCCTCAGTTCAAGAAGTCAATTCAAAAATATCTAAGATCTTTTTCCTTTATACATATTTGCTTTTGGAAAGAAACATCTACAATATTATGGGTTATAAAAAAGGGGGAGTTCCAATGTAAATATCTAGGTCTACATATTGAAAAAGGGGTAAAAGAAAGAAAAACTTGGAGCCTTATGGGTGGTAAAATTAACATTAAAATATAAAACTAGAAAGGTAACTACTTAAACATGGTAGGTAGATTCACAATGATCAAAGTTGTACTATGAGCTATTCCTACATACCAAATGTCTTGCCTACCTCTACCCAAAGGGGTTAAAAAACATGTATACCAAAAGTTAAGGAATCTTTTTTTTTTGGCAAGGAACAAAAGAAAAAAATAAATTGGCCTTGATCAAGTGGGAACAAATATGTAAACCTAGAGAGTTTGGTGGATTAGGTATTAAAAATTTAAGTTGGCAAAATAGGGCTTTAGGAGCCAAGCTATTTTAGAGGATGCTCCATGAATTTGATAGAAAATGGGATAAAATATTATATCATAAATACCTTAAAAATTTGGATCCTCTAACTCTTTTTTGTACTAAAAACCCACCTAATGAAATAAGTTTGGGAATTTATGATGCAAAAAATTTAGATTTCATTCTAAATAGTACAATCTAGGATTTAGGAAATGGCCAAGACATCCTGTTTTGGGAGGACTAATGGGATGGGCTCCCCTCTCTAGAAAAACCAAACTTACCCATTAATATCAAACATACTCTCACCCAAGCATGGGGCTCTAATGTAAAAGATTATAAAGAGGAACAATAAGAAGGATGTCAATGGAAGAAAGTAACTAACACATGCTTAACTCATTAAGAGCAATCAATTTTTGATTTTTTTTTTCTTTTGCAAAACAAAAATGAAAATCACAAAGAAAGGAAAGATATATTGAATTAGGGGTGGGGGGCATCATGGGGTGGGGGGGTGCCGTGGGTGTGAAAAATGGAAAATATAGTGTAAAGAAAGATTATGAGTTCATCATAAATTCTTAAAGAAGGGAAAAGACAAAGATCCCCCCTAGATTTGTGTTGGAATCCTTATGTCTTCCCAAGGTAGGTATTTTCCTTTGGGCAACAATGTAAGATACAATTTTAAAAATAGTTATACTCACATAATTAAGCTTTGAAAATCCATTCAGATGTACATTATGCAAAAAGGAATCTAAAATAGTTGGACATTTGCTATATGAATGTCTCTATGCTACTCATGGTTGGAAATGGATTTGTAACAAATTAAATTGGCAATAGAATCTTCTTGATAACCTTTGGAACCTACTTAAGAGTTTCCCTAGCAATGGATCCAAAGTATATAGAAAAATTTGGAGAATAGCCCCATCGATCATCCTTTGGGAAATTTGGAAAGAAAGGAATAGGAGAATATTCACTAATTCAAGTATGGATATATACTCTTTATTAAATAAAGTTGAAACACCCATTATAAAAACTATAAATATTAATTTAAGAAATTATTACATGGAAGAAGGTTGCTTCACCAATTGGGATGTTGAGATGAGGAGTAATTGGCAAAATTTAATCATACCTACTATATGTATTGTTCTAAAGCTTACAAGATTGCTAGAGCCTCATGTAAATGGGTACCACCTCCTAGGGGATGGTTCAAATTAAATTTTGATGGTGCTTCATTGGGTAACCCTGGGGAAGCTAACATAGGATGTATTATCATGAATGATGAAGGAAATTATCTTACTAAAAGAGCCAAATCCATAGGCAAAACCTGTAACAAGTTAACTGACTTAGAAGCTCTGAAGGAAGGTCCAAAACTAAGTGTGGATGTGGGTATTAATAAGCTATGTATAGAAGGAGACTCCCAATTTGTACTCAATGTTTTAAGAAAAAGAAACACACCTAATTGGACTGTAAATTTCAAAGTGGAAGATGCCATCAAAATTCTTGACAAATTTCAAGAAACTAAAACGGACCACATCTATAGAGAAGGAAATAGAGAGGCTCATACTTTAGCGAACAAAGGTGTAGAAGGATAATATATCACTATAAGTAATTTAGAACTAGTAACTTTATAGTATAATATTAATATTATTGACACTCTGACTTTCCCTTAGTAATCTCCTCTTCATTACATATTCAACTTGCTTTTTAGTAGACTCCACTCCCCTTCATATAATTTTTACTCTAATATAAAACTAATTAACTTAGCTCCTTTTCACCGCTACATATTCATGTATCCTAGAAAAGTTTCATAGTATCCACATATTTTTTGATTTATATAATGACCTTTTAGCCATACTCAAAGATATTCCCAACCTTAATTCTTACACTGGTAATTATAATGTTTTGTTTAGGCTCTACATTTGAGTAAGATTTATCCCGCATTAATAGATTCTAAAGGGTCCTTAGGAAATTGTGTTGAGTGTATCTAATATTATTTTAAATTAAAATTCACAATCCAATAGTATTTTAAATTAACTCTCCTTGTAAAACCTCTACTTATTAGATGACTTGAATTAATTATAGGCATGTATATCTATTGAATCCATTTTTTCTTAGGATACATCTTTGAGAAAAACCAAATAAGTACAAGTGCAAATATACCCACCAAGAACCACCAATTTTGATTTTTGTACAAACCAAGATTGCCAAAAATCTTTTGTGGGCCAATTAGTCCCCATATAACTAATGCATTATAGAAAACTGTATCACTTGAACATGTCCATGGACTCCCTGTGGGCAATAACTTTGGATGAAAAATGTCCTTTATTGAGTATAGTAACCACCAATTTGTTCCAATGTAAACACAAGTTGCAACTAAAGTACCTGTCACCTATAAAACCAATTAAATATATTATATTTTCAATGCAAAAATCGTTATAGCATCCTCATTTTTTTAAAACATAACTCCATGGATATGAACCTCGTACAAAATTATGCATTATATAGGATAGACATTTGAATGCTTATTTTACTTTAAGTAAGTATTGAAGAGAATTATATTGGATGAAGGGTGAAAATTTGTGAAAAAAAGGATCCAATTAAAAAATATATATTTATACTATAATGAAAAATACTTGTAATCTAGAATAAATTTTTATTTTATTTTATACCAGTGTTGAAATAAAAAGGAAACCCTACACACTTAATAAAAATATGGATTCTTTCTTAAAGTTTCTTTTAGAAGTTGTATTATTTTTTTAACACATATTTATGATTTTGAAAAGGTTATATAAGAGGAGTGGGGTACCAAATTGAACAATAAACATAGAGTGTGGTGGTATTTTCATGTAATGTCCCACCTTAAAGTCTTGAAGAAATGAACGAGCTTGAGCCATGATGATGTACCCATATGTTTTGAATGCCACATTGGCCACTGGTCTTCCTAGATATAGATATCCAATGATGTATTCCATTATCCAATTCAATCTAGGTTGTTGTGAGCATAAATTAAATAAGAAAAATAATTGTTAAACTAAAATTCATTAGAAATTAAAATATAAAATTTAAGATTCAAATTTCATTTGAAAATAAGAATAAGTAGAAAGGAGATAAAAATTTAAATTTCAAATATTGGAAAGAAAAATTCTACAAATGAAATAAATTTTATATTTATTTTAATTGAACAATTTGATACTAAAATACAAATTTTAGTAAGATGCTAATTAAATTAAGCATTTTATTATGCATCAAAACAAAATGAATTATATAGACAAGAGCCTACAATACAATGATACATTGTGAGCCTGTCATTTGAGAGGTTTTGAATTTAAGTCTATTTGATCTTAACACGTAATATTAGTTAATCTCAGAAAATAATAATAAAAAATAATAAAATAAAAAAACCTCTACCTTATAAAAAAAACCGAAGGAATTGCATTGCTACACTTAAATAACTATTTATCATTATTTTTTCCCAATGTCCAAACTACCCCAATAAGTTACACTAATATTAACTACTATAAGTTTTATTTGTTTAATTATAATTAATTTGTATAGGTAAATTCAGCTGAAATAAATATACTTCAAGCTTCACCTATTAGAAAAGCTAATATACTTTAAGATGAGCTATCTAAAGTACGAAGATAAAATCTCTCTTGTATAATATCATATTAATAATTGTATTCTACTAGAAAAGATAAAAGGCTTTAAGATAAAATATCTAAACAAGTGAAAACTTAAAATAAGCATATTGTACAAAATCAAAATAGAATTTCATATTAATACCTAATTTGTAACTACTTAAATGATACCAATAGGTAGAGTGAATACACAAGCTATCCCCAAGGCAAGAAGAAATCCCCAATATTTTAGCTGTAGATCATCATTGTAACTCTCACAAGCTACCAATGCTAATGCCATAGCCACTGATAACAAGATGAGAAACCAGTACTGTGGAACAGACTTGTAGTTGGCCTTCATTAATCTGGTGTACACATCAACTCGTTGATCTATCATTGCTGATTTAGCCTGCTGCCAAATGTCTCTAAACATAAAAATTACAATATAACTATGTCAAAAAAGGTTCCTAAAGAATAAACAAGATCTTCTAAGTCCTAATTTGTTTAGGTTTAAATTTACAATCTCATTTTCTGATAGAATATGAATTACTATGGAATCAAATTAGTCATCTAAGAAACTCTATGTATTTTGCTCAAACCAAAATTTTATAGAAACAAAAGTAAAAGCTATTAAATTCCTATGCTAAATAAGTTTTGTGCCCATATTATTTGTGAGTTCAACTGTATAATATTTTTTTTGTTTCAATGTTTGTGATCATAGGTGATTTATGAGGAACTCCTTTATTAGCTTAATAAAAGATCATAGAATGTAATTCAAAAGATTGATGTAAAATAAATCTTTTACATGAAGTTAGAGTGATGAAGCAGAATGTGGTTTCAAAACATTGATGCAAAAAAAATCTTTTTATCATTGAAGTCCCAAATGATAGATAATGAAAAATGATTTAGCCTACTACGAAATGTCCTTGGACATAGGATTATAATGATTACAATATAACTATATAGGAAAAGGCTTCTAAAGAATAAATAAGATCTTCTAAGTCCTATTTTGTTTAGCTTTAAATTTACAATATCATTTTCTAATAGAATATGGATTAATATAGAATCAAATTAATCATCTAAGAAACTCTATGTATTTTTCTCAAATCAAAATTTTATAAACAAGAGTTAAAGTCCTATGCAAAATAACTTTTGTGCTCATATTATTTGTGATTTCAACCATATAATATTTGTTTTGCATCAATGTTTGTGATCATAAATCGGTGATTTACGAGGAAATCCTTCATTAGCCTAATAAAAAATCATAGAATGTGATTCAAGAGATTAAAAATATTTTACATGTAGTGGGAAGTGATGAAACAGAGCATGATCTTAGAACACTGTTGCATAAAATTGATGAAGTAGAGTGTGATCTCAGAACATTGATGCAATTTTTTTTAAATTAAAATCATTGAAGTTCGAAATGATAGACAATGAACAATGATCCAAAATATATCTTTTACATTTGAAATAAGAAATGATAAATTAAAAAGTGTAATAAGATACATTGATATAGACCATCATGAAATGCAATCCCAAATATTAATACAAAGAAAATCTCTTACATTAATATAAAACAAATGGTATGAACTTACCTAGAAGAAAAAATAAAGAAAGATAGTAAATAGATGTGCTTACTTTCCGTGAAAGAGGAAGACATGGGAGACAGTAGCAACAAGAGTGGCAAAGCTCATTCCATAAGTGAGAGAAAAGAATCTGCTCAAGTTGAGATTGTAGGCATCCTTATCGAATGTGAAATCTCTAGCCTTTGTCTAAGAAAACATGAGAAGGAGTAGTTGGGAATTTTTGGGCATCATAAACATTAGTTCAGTATGTGATTGGGAGGATGATGTAGACAACGTGGACAAAACCAATTGAAAATTTGGCTATGGAAAACCATGGAGTAGTCAATGGACTACCTAAAAAGCCTATAATAGTTTCCCAATCAAGGGCAAAGGTTCCAATCCCAAGCCCATAATTTCCTAACCCAATTTGTTGTGCTATCATAGAGTTTTTCCATATCTAGCAAGTTATCGACATGAAATATATGGTGGGGAAAAGGAAAGCAGGTATAAAGTAATATGCAAAACTACATGTTAACACTATGATGAAGAATTGCAACCTTGTCAGTCATCCTTTTGGCCTCTTCTTTTCTTCATGAAGTGCCCTACACCACCATTGCTAATAAATGCATTAGTATTCTATCATTCACACAATCCAAAGGAAAAATAAATTGATGATTTTTTTTTGTACTGCTTAAAGATCATATATGAAAGTTTGGTTTTTAGGCTAAAAGGGTTAAATAATAAAAAATTGAGTTATTTTTTTCAAACTTATTTTTTTTCTAGTTTGTGGTATTCAAGAATGGACAAAGGGAAAATTGAACAAGAACAAAGTAACTACTATGTCAAAGAATGCTAAGAAGGATCTGGAGGTAATAGAGATCCACTAGGGGGCCAAACTTCCAAAGAAGTTGGCTTAGTTCTGGTTTTCTGTTAGTGTCTATGTTTCTAATTTTTTTTGGTCTTTTTCTACTAGTTTTTAAGTTTCTGCTGGTTTGTGGTCTTTAGGATGCCGGAGTTTATAAAGTTTTATCTATTTCTAGCATAGTTTTAATTTTGGACTTAGTTTATATTGTGTAATATGATAGATATGTTCCGAGACCCTTATGAATGTCCTCAATCTCAAGGAAGAAAAAATAGAAGAATTTAAGGTCACACATTAGATGAAGATGTCAAATCATCACATTATGAATATTCTAAAAAGGAAAAAGTCCTAGTTAATAGAAGAGATATGTTGATCAGTGAGAATGAACTTGGGCAAAGGAGGAACTTGGAACTTGTTTCATACTAGATGCAAGTGTAAGGATAAATGTTGGTTTCAAAAGAAATGGTATCACTGTAAAAAATAATTTTACCTTGATCCAAAAAAAATGGATGACTTTTTGAACCTACCTAAATAATGAGACTTGAATAAGAGTTGATGGTCACCACATGTAAGCATATTCAACCAATAACTTTCTCAATAGCCTGGTCCATCCAAAGCCCAACATTTGGCCACATATGATCAAATAATAAAAATTATCTATACAATTGAATCTTGATAATAATATAAATAAATTAACAAATATAACACTTATATATAGACCTTATACCTATGTAGTTAAGGCCAATAGCCATACCACTATAGAATTGATGTCCTTATTAAAGAAGGCCTTAACAATGGTGAATATATTCGTTGCATAAAATCCACTAGTTCCCATGCTTGCAAATGTGGTGATAAGTATATGTTCTTTAGTATTAAAGGGCCTTGAATTGAGAGAAAATTGCAATTTTGTTCCAGGAAGAAGTATTTTTGTGGGCAATGTGGCTGCCATGAGACAACTAGCTAGTAGAAGAACAATCTAAGTGGACACAGATGTGAGGATGATGGGATGTGCTCTATAACCAACAAATTGATTCAAGAATGAAAATATGGCATAAGATAAAATCCCTAGTGCCCACACTCAAAAAGTTAAACACAGGCATTGATGGATCATTAGTGGTGGGTACTATTAATGCCACTTATTCAATTGGAGACTGGTCATCCACTTCCTTCATCATTTCTTGAGAATTTTCCATTTCCTACAAAATAACAACACATATTTCAATATTTATACAAACTAAGATTTCAATAATCATATTTTATTCCCTTTATATATACAATCTAGATTCATAATCATGATTTATTCTCTTTATATATACAATCTAGATTCATATAGTAGCTATCACAACTTGCTCTTCCCACACCCAAATAAAGGGTTGTTTGTGCTGCCACCTAGCTCTTTTACTAGATACTAAATTACTTTGTTCAATAGAGATTAAAACAATTAAATGAATAATTCAATAATCTTAGGGTTGTGATGGTTACAAATCAAAATGATGGATGATGCTTATGGAGCTACTATCCTCATCTTGTATAAGTACCTCCTAATATCATGATAGTGGACAAATTGTCTAAGGTAGCACATTTTTCACCCATGAGAGCATCCTACATAGCTTCTTTCATAGCACATGTTTTCTTGGAGGATATTGTACATTCACATGGGATCCCTCATTGGATCATTTTAGATAGAGATCTAGTGTTTACTTTTACATTGTGCATGTCTCTCTAGGATGCTTTGGGCACTTGAATCAATTTTAGTTTGGCTTATTACTTAGAGACTAATTGTTAGACTGAGAGAGTAAATCATGTTTTCTAGGATATGCTTCACAAGTATGTTATGGATAGGCACATGAAGTGGGAGGACTTTTTATACCTTGTTGAGTTTGCATACAACAACATGTATCATAATTCTCTTGGCATGCCACCTTTTCAAGCCTTGTACGGTAGACCATATCATACCCCTTTGAGTTGGGATTGATTAGAGGACCAAGTTCTTTTGGGTGCAAAAATGCTTCAAGATATGGAGCAATAGGTTGTTCACATTAGGGAGCATTTGGCTACTGCTCAAGATAGGCAGAAGAAGTATGTAGATGCCCATAGGTCGAATCATCACTTTTTTGTTGGTGACAAGGTGTTTTTGTGAGTGCATCTAAGGAAGAGCCCCATCCATTATGGGAAATGCTCTAAGTTGGTGTGACATTTTTTTGTACCTTTTGAGATCCTTGAGAGGATTGGTTCTATTGCTTATCAACTAGCATTGCCACCTAGCCTATCGTGCATCCATGATGCTTTTCATGTTTTTGTTTTGAGGCTTTCTCTTCATCAAAAAATGCAGATTTATCATTTAGGTATTGTTCACAAAATTTATCAATGTTGTTTTCAATATTTGAGTCATATGAATTCTCATTAGTATCTTTCTATGACTCATCCCCTTTAAGCATAAACATAGGACTGGAAGGACTTTTAGGATGCATAGGAATATAATAGTCATCATCATCATAATCATTGTCACTATAGGCATTATAGACAGGCATATCACAAGACTTTTCATGTTGTTCATTATGGTCTATCTCAATAAGAGGAATAAGACTCTTGGTAGAAGTAGAAGAAGAATGATATCATGAAGAAGAGGTAGGTGAAGACCTACATGACTGATATTTAGAAGAATCATCATAAGACTTGGAATATGAAGAATGAGAATAATATTTAGAAGAATCATGATAAGACTTAGAAGATGAAGAATGTGAATGATATTTAGAAGAATCATGATAAGACTTAAAAGATGAAGAATCTGAAGGATATTTAAAAGAATCATGATAAGACTTAGAAGATGAAGAATCTGAACAATATTTAGAAGAATCATGATAAGACTTAGAAGATGAAGAATGTGAAGGATATTTAGAAGAATCATGATAAGACTTAGAAGATGAAGAATTTGAATGATATTTAGAAGAATCATAGTGAGACTTGGAAGATAAGGAATATTTGGAAGAAGGATATTGTGATTTGATCTTGCACATGATCCTAGCAAAGGTGTCTGATTTATCCATTTTTTAAATCATTTTTGTCACAATGTTAGCATCCATGTATCTATTGGAGTGACAACACTTTTCAAATTCAAGAAGGAGGTGGATTTCATCTGAGCTCAAATGAGGATCCCTACTCGAATGGTGACTCATAGTTCTCTTTTCATGGAGTGCAAGGGTTTGCAATGGAGACCCTTAGTTTGAGAAATCTTGGATATAATGACTCATAGAAGTGCATAAAAAATGTATGCCTAAAATGTGGGCACACTACTATGGGTCATTATATCCAATATTTCTCAAAAGTGAGGTCTCGAATGGTGACTCATAGCTCTCTATTCATGGAGTGCAAGGGTTTGCAATGGAGGCCTTCAGTTTGACCTAGTTCATTCCCATGCAAGTACACCATGAAATGAGAGATTCAAAGAGGAAAAGAAAGAGTGCTAGTCTCCATGATCATCAAATATTTATGAAAATGAAGATGCAAGCTAATCTAAATGATAACAATGCAAAACAAAGCAAGATCTAATCTATGAAAGCAAGATCTAATCTATGAAAGAAAATATGACTCTAAACTAATATGCAAATGCAATGATAAAAGCCCATGATGAAAGCCATGGGTGCAAGAGAGAATGAGACAAGAAGATAGAAGTTCTCCACAAAAGCTTTAGCACTCAAAACTCCTTCAAAATTTTCTCTCCAATCCTGCAGCATAACAATAGCATAATCATGGGTCTCCAAAATGAGGAGAGGGCTCTCCCTTATAAAGAAGATTGGATGATCTAGATTGAGAGGAAAAAGATTTAATCAAGGGTGGAGAAATAATAATCCATGTGAAATAAGGATCCACCAATGAGAAACGAGGAGTGGTTGAGAAGAAAGTGGAAAGATAAGTTCCACTTAGAAATATGTGCATTTAAGTGTAGAGAAATTAAATAAAAGAATTTATTTTATTTCCTTTTTCATTAAAAAGAGATATTTAAGTGGGATTTTCATTTCATTAAAAGGGAGCAAGTTCTTTTAATTAAATAGGAGATATTTAATTAAATTAAAAGAGGGGTTTTTCTCTTAATTAATTAAATGTGGATGAATTATTTAATTAAAAGAGATGTTTTCTTTTAATTAAATGGGGACTTATTTTATTTAATTAAAAGAGGAGAGTTTCTTTTAATTAAATAAAAATTAGGATAAAATGATCAACTTAAAAAAAATAGAATAATTGAATTTTTTCAAGGAAATTGATTTAAATTGATTTAATAAAATAATACACACCATTGATTCAGGAAATTTGATAAATTGATAAATTGAATAATGGGGGCCCATAGTCTAAGCGACCATTTTAGGGTGCATACACCTAGAAGAAAGGTTTCTTTAGGCAACAAAAGTTTCTTAAAAGATGTCAACAATTTTTAAAAGTTGCTAAGCAAAATTTTCATTTGCTAAGAAATTTTTTCATTAATAGAAGCTAACCATACCAAGAGACCAAGAATCCCTAACCAAGAACTTGCCCCATGGAGAATACTATAAAATTCATGAGAAACCCTAAACCAAGAGTTAGTGAATATTATTGTATGACCAAAGTACAGAACAACAGATTGTGCATTAAAAAATAGTGATATTTGCTAGTTTTTGTGGATTTTTGAAGGCAATAGAGAAGTGTTTGTAATATTTGTGCACTGGAACATTTTCTGTAGTATTTTTTCTTTCATTTTCATACATTAGATTAGGTTTATTCAAGTTCTTCAATTGTTTTATTTAATTCTTTCTATATAGGCTAAATTCTGCTAGTTTTGGCATAATATGTAAATAAAGGGGCTATATCTTTGGTTTCCACCACGAGAAAGCCACAAAACCTTGGAATATTGAAATTTAGACCCCATTTTGTTTGTTAAAAAGTGTAGGGCCCTTGGATGCATGTGCAACATTTATTTTGAGCTTGCCCTAGGTGAATACAACAGTATTTAGCTAGGAGAGGACAACAATAAAATAGTTGTAGAATGCAGAGGAATGGGTTTTAACCTAAGCCATTTAGAGGGATCCAAGAGGAGTTTTAGAAGTGATATGTGGTGAAGGAGAAGTTTTCATAAGCTCTTAAAGGTGGAAAAAAAGTGAGTATAGTAGGTAACCCTATAAAACCCTCAAAAACCCTTGTTTTTGGCATAATCGTTGTATGGTTTTTTGGTGGCTCAAGAACCCAAAAATCCTTTAGGGTTGGTCCTTGTGAGAAATTTTTATTAATAATATATTTGATGAAACCTTAAGGGAAAGTGATAAAAGTCTTAGAAATCCACATGGAGGCCTGATTGGGGCTCTTCTAGTAGCCTATTTGTGAAGAAACTCCTCAATCAAGAAACAACCCAACTTGGCTATCACTTTGATCATCTTTAATAGGTTATAAAACACATGTAAAACTCCTCACAATCTATATTAGAACTTTCAAAGGTGTGAAACCCTAAATGACCCTTATTAATCCTTTAGGGAGTTGATTGCTTGGGAATAACCTTGGAATGCTGAGAAGTAGGAATTCTTGACTTGGTGGGTAGGTTTGGGTAGGTTAGGGGATCCTTGAGTGAATAAGGAATCCTAGAGACCATCAAAGGTGTCTAAAAAACTCTTAGATCCTAACTATGGGGCAAGAGCATGGACTAGTTAGTCTATCCTAAGCCTCCCCATTAGATTGGTATTAGAGCCTGCAAAGACATGGGACAAAGCAAGTGCAAAGCAAGGTGAATGTAGTCACCTAGGGACTCTAGTGATTCCAAAAAAATGGTAACCAATGCTGAATTGGACAATAAGGTTGAAGAACAAGAAAGAAAGGTAGAAGTTCAAGAAGAAGACAACAAGTCTTTAAGAGAAAGATTGGCACAACTTGAACAGTTGTTGAGTGAGGTCCAAGAAACCATAGATAAAGCTAAGGAAAAGATAAAGTAGAAAGAAGAGAAGGAAGCTAGAGAAAAAGACATTAATTTGGAGGAAGAAACTCCAACACCAGACCCTATTTTACCAGAGAGCCTTTCTTGAAGGCAATCAAGGCAATAAACAACAAAGCCTTGGAAGGAATTCCTCTATTTAGTGTCAAAATGGATCTTGATCTTATCATGGAATATATTAAAGGAATGGAGAACCATTGTGAATTTGATGGTGTCTCTAATGATCAGAAGGTCAAGGTGGCAAGGTCAAGGTTGAGAGGTACTAGTGTAACCTGGTGGAAATTTGTTCAAATAGAGAGGGAAAAAGAAGGAAAAGGTCCTATTGTTACCTAGAAAAGAATGGTAGCTAAAATCAAACAAGCCTACATTCTTGAAAATTATGAAATATAGTTGCATAGGAGGATACAAAATCTGAGGCAAAAAGATATGGATGTGCACTCTTATACTACAGAATTCCAAAAACTATGCTTAGGGTCTAAAGTGGTAGAAGATGAAAGTATCAGGTTGGCAAGATATTTGAATGGGCTTGAATGGTCTATTCAAGAAGAAACAAGACCAATCAATCCTAAAATAGTTCATCAATGTTATCAAATGGCCTTAAAGGTGGAGGAGAAAGGAAAAAGAAAACATGACCATACTTCTAAGAACATAGGAAGAGGTAGAGACTCTAGAGGAGGTCAAAGAGGTGGTTCTAGTAGAGATGGTGAATCAAGAAACCAAAGGGACAATAGACTCTTGAAATAAAGTTTTGAAATTAGCACAAGGGGATCTTTTGGTAGAGGAAGAGGTTCTCAAGGTAATAAAGGAAGAGGAGCAAGAAGAAGCAACTCCTACTTTGCCACCATGAAATCTTATCAATGTAGGTAGCTTGGACACCTTGCGTAGGTGTCCTAACAATCCATCAGCCTCAAATAGTGAGAAGAGGGTAGCTTATGCCCACCAAGATAGAAACAACTCATGCACTAATTTTTGATAATTGTGTTTCAACCTTTCAAGCTCTTTTTCAATAAAACTCTAGAAAATTGTAGCTAGAAAACTCTAGATAAGTTTTAGAAAATTCTAGAATTTGTTTATGGTAGTTTTCCACATGTTTATGAGTTGGAAAAAGGTATATGAGTTGTTAAAAATGTGTCTAGTCTCTAGAAAAATGTAGAAGGGCTATTTTTAGATTGTAAACAACTCATTATATGACTTTTATGGGGGTCTAAACTAGAGGACAAAATTATGGATGATAATGGTATTCTTGGAGTTACAAATTACAAAGGGGTAACATGTGGCATGGTTGTTTTGCCCATGGTTTTGGCCCATGGTTTTGTAAGACCAAAAATGGTTTCCAAGTGGAAAATAACTATAAAATGAGGGCTTGGGGAGGTGTTCGTATCATCAATTTTAGTTTGCAAGACTAGTGCTAGAAGGAGCATCTCTCTAAGTCTGAGTCAAAGTTTGAGTTGTGGTGATGCAATCATGTAAGAACTTGCATTGCAAGTGTGTTGTGATCATCTAGATTTGAGAATACATTGTGTGAGTTTTGGAGGGTGCGATTTTTCTCCTAGAAGGGTTTCCCCATGATAATCATTGTGTTATGAGTTTATTGTTATCTTGATTATGTTATTATGAATTTTTTGAGATCTGTGCAATAGCTAGTTGAATTTTCATAATCGTCCTCTCAAAGATTAGTGTAGGAAGTGATTTCATGCACCTTTGGTATAACAGCATGGCTAGTTTTGGTTCTATTTGTTGGGTACAGAGTTTTTTGAGCTAATCAAGGTTTGAGTGGGAGCTTGTGCAAAGGTTTTTATTTTTGTGTTGCAGGATTGCAAAGATGGCAAGCACATTGGGGAGGATTGATGTAGAGAAGTTTTCTGGCACAATCTTTGAAATGTGGAAGCTAAGGATGGAAGATCTATTGATTGATCAGGATCCATGGGATACATTCGATGAAAAGAAGCTAAGGCCCATATATCTAACTTTAGTTGTAGAGTATGATGTGAGAGACAAAAAAGCTAAAAGTCTCATTAGATTGTGTCTTGCAGAAGGTTTGAGTGGCAACTTGTGCAAAGGTTTTTTTTTTTTTTGTGTTGCAGGATTGCAAAGATGGCAAGCACATTGGGGAGGATTGATGTAGAGAAGTTTTCTGGCACAATCTTTGAAATGTGGAAGCTAAGGATGGAAGATCTATTGATTGATTAGGATCCATGGGATACAGTCGATGAAAAGAAGCTAAGGCCCATAGATCTAACTTTAGTTGTAGAGTATGATGTGAGAGACAAAAAAGCTAAAAGTCTCATCAGATTGTGTCTTCTAGACTCTATACTGATTAATGTCCATGAAGAACCTATTGTGAAGAAGCTTTAGAAGAAGCTAAGTGAGATCTATCAAGCAAAATCACTTGTGAACAAGATTTTCTTGAGGAAGAAGTTGTACTCCTTGAGAATGGAAGAAGGTGGACAGATTCATGAGCATCTTGAAAGTTTTAATATGTTGGTGACTCAATTGACCTCAATTAGAGCATGGATGGATGAAGATGAAAGCTACCAAATATTTCTATGTTCATTGCCAAACTCATGGGACAACCTTGTCATGGCTATAGGGAGCACTTTTTCCATCTTGAAGATGGAGGATGTTGTTGGTTCTCTACTTACTAAAGAGATGAGAAGGAAGGTATCTTTGAATGCCAAAGAGGCTTTGAGTGTTCAAGGAACACCAAAGGAAAGAGGAAATAATGAAAAACAACATGGCCATTCTAAGTCTAAGAATAAGGGGAGATCAAAATCTCGTGATGAGTCCAAGGCAATCTACTAGAATTGTGGCAAACCTAGACACTTTTGAAAAGATTGCAAAGAGGAGAAAAATAAAAAGGAGAAGAAGGAAGATTCTAATTTTGAGTTCAAAAAGGAAGATTTAGATGCTTTCATTATAGCCTTGGACACTCATGCAGGTGACAATGCATGGTTGATAGACTCAAGTGCATCTTTTCACATAACTCCTAATAGAAATTGGTTTAGTAAATATGAAAAGTTTGATGGTGGTAAGGTGTATTTGAGTGATAACCTAGTTCTTGATATTGATGGTAATGGAATTATTTGTGTGAAATTTTCTAATGGTAGAATTAGAAGATTTGATAATGTCTTCTGTATCTCAGGACTAGCAAGGAATTTGTTATTTGTTAGTGAACTAATAGATGCAGGTGTACATGTAGAGTTTTCTAAAGTAGGTGTAAAAGTGGTGAGATGTGCTATGGTAATAGCAAGAGGAAGTAGATTGAGTACATTGTATTAGCTTGATGCATGAATAGTTGAGTGCAATAGTACTTCTGATAAGATTGTGAAGGGGACTAATTTGTTGGAGAAGGAGAGGGTTTCTCTTTTACTAGATGGTCATGGTTTTTGGGTACCCAAGGGTGCTCTATCTACTAAACCAAAGTTACCTATACAGAAGACTATGTTATGGCATCGAAGACTCGGCCACATAGGTGAGAAAGGTCTACAAACCTTAAAGAACAAAAACCTTGTTGATGGGTTGAATGACTGCAATCTTGATTTTTATTTTTATGAGCATTTTATCTATGGTAAACAAAACTATGTTTAGTTTTACTCAAGTTCTCATAAGTCCTCATGTATTTTGGATCTAATCCATTCGGATGTATTTGGTCCAACTGATGTTCCTTCTATTGGTAGATCAATTTATTATGTTTCTTTCATTAATGATTTTAGTAGAAGAACATGGGTTTATTTTCTTAGAAGTAAAGATGAAGTTTTTATTCATTTCAAAAAATTTAAAGAAATGGTTGAGTTGTAGATTGGAAAGAAGATAAAGTTCCTGAGAATTGATAATGGTAGTGAATATTGCTCTAATTATTTTGACACATTTTTTAAAGATTGTGGTATTAAAAGAGAGAAGACAACTCTGTATTCTCCATGATAGAATGGATTTGCAGAAAGAATGAATAGGACCTTGATGGAGAAGGATAGGAGTATGCTGAGTGGAGCTAGACTAGAAAAATTTTTTTTGGCCAAAGTTGTAGCCACTTCCTACTATCTGATAAATAGGTCTTCTATATCAACTCTTGTTGATAAGATGCCAATGGAAGCATGGTCAAGCCACAAGCCTTCACTTAGACATCTAAGAGTTGTTGGTTGTGAGGCATATGCTCATGTGCAAAAGGAGAGGCCGAAAAAATGGGACAAAAAAACTATCAAATGTATCTTCATCAGATATAGCTATGGTGTGAAAGGATACAAGCTTTGGGATCCTAATGCACAAAAGGTATTTTACTCCAGAAGTGTTATTTTTAGAGAAATTGAGCCTTCTTCTATTACAGTACAACTAGAATGGATAAAAGAAAAGAAAATTGTGATTTAACTTCTTATTGCACTTGAGAAAGTACTAGAAAGGTATGGATATTCTCCTAATGATTAGAGGTATATATTTTCTTTGAATGCTAATATTGATGAACCAAAATCTATAGAAGAGGCTCTTGGTATGAATGAATCAAAGTCCTAGAAGATAGCCATGGAAGAAGAGATGATAGCTCTTAAGAGGAATAACACATGGGACCTTGTACCATTTCCTAAAGGACCAAAGCCTATTGATTGTAAATGGGTGTTCAAAAGGAAGATGGGTTCAGATGAAAGCATTGAGAAGTATAAAGCACGTTTGGTTGCAAAAGGTTACTCCCAGGTTGTAGGAAGAACTTTTCTTCATGGAGATTTGGAGGAAGGAATTTATATGACATAACTAGAGCACTTTGTGGTGAAAGGTACAAGTCATTTGGTTTGTAAATTAAAGAAATCCTTGTATGGTCCAAAACAAAATCCTAGGATGTGGTACTAGAAGTTTGATACATATGCATTGAGTTTGGGATTTTTGCTATCCAAATATAATCACTATATATACTACAAGTTTGATGGTGATTATTTATTGGTTATTGCCTTATATGTTGATGAAATGTTGTTTATTGGCAAAGGAAAAGGTTTGATTATAGAATTAAAATCTTGGCTCTTAGAAAAGTTTGAAATGAAAAGAGAATGGAGATTATAAGAGATAGGAAAAACAAAAAGATTTGGCTAAGACAGAGTAAGTATGTTGGTACTTTTATGAGAAGATTCAATATTTAGGATTCCAAGCCATTGAGTGTTCCTATTACTATGGGAACAAAGCTTTCAAGCTCATAGTTTCCTTCATCCCCATTGGATATGGAAGAGATGAGTTGAGTACCATATTAGAGTGTTGTTCAAAGTTTGATGTATGCTATTGTGTGTACAAGACTAGACATTGTGCAAGCAATGGGCGTATTTTCTAATTACATGTCTAATTTAGGAAGAGCACATTGGGATGTAGTAAAAAGAGTTTTTAGATACTTGCAACGTACCTCAGAGTACTCTATATGTTTTCATGGAACAAGATATGATAATTCCTTGAATATTCAAGGCTATGTGGATTCACACTGGGCTGGCGATGTTGATAGAAGAAGATCCACTAGTGCATATATATTCACATTATTTTGTGGTGCAATTAGTTGGATGAGCAAGCGACAAGTTGTGGTTAGTTTGTCCACTATAGAGGTAGAGTATATGGAAGCTACTCATAGCTACACGGAAGGAATCTCAATTAAGATACTGTGTTCAAATATAGAATTCAAACAGGGTATAGTGACAATTTATAGAGATAGTCAGAGTGCAATCTTCCTACCAAGGAAGCCAAAATTTCATGCCAAGACCAAGAATATTGATGTAGAATATCATTTTGTGAGAGATATGGTAGAGGATGGCAACGCGAAGACGGAGAAAATAGAGACATTGGTGAATGTTGCTAATGCATTAAGTAAACTTGTGAGCATAGAGAAGTTTAGCTGGTGTTTGGAGTCTCTAAGTCTCTCGACTGTTAGCACTTAAGTCCATGAAACTGTGGATCCCCTAACTCTTGCAAGGTGTTTGACAAGTAGGAGAATGTTGAGAATTGTGTCTCAACCTTGCAAGCTCTTTTTCTAGAAAACTATAAAAAATTGTAGCTAGAAAACTCTAGAATTTTTTTAAAAAATTCTAAAATTTGTTTATGATAGTTTTCCACATGTTTATGAGTTGGAAAAAGGTGTATGAGTTGTTAAAAATGTTTCTATGTCATGTCCCCTAATTAGGGTAATATAAGTAAATTATTATGAATAAATAAATATATTATTTCTTAATGTTATAATATATTAAAAGAAATATTGATATATTATTAATGGTATAATATATTATTAAAGAATAAAGAATAATATATTATTGATATAATAATAATACGTTACTAGGGTAATAAGGTAATATTAAAGGTCAAATCATTATTAATAAAAATAAAAATAAAAATAAAAATAATAATGTTATTATCATACAGTATGGGGTATGTGCAGGATCATGGTGTGCCAAAAAGTGGTGATGTGAAAAAAAGAGAGTTTGAAGACACCTAAAAGCACTTCAAAATCCGCTCTGACTTTTTTTCACCTATCCAAGAACCAAACCTGGAAGGTAAGGCTGAGCCTTATCGGATATCCGACATGTGACCAGATATTTGATAACTAGAGTAATAATATTTACTATTATTATTATTATAATATAATAGTATGATATATTATTTAATAATAATATTATTTAATATGATATATTATTTAATATTAATATTTACTACATGATATTATTATTATTTAATATAATATTATTATTATTATTTAATATTATAATAATAATAATTATTATACTATAATATAATAATAATAATTATTATACTATAATATAATAATAATAATATTATTTTATTATAATCGTATAATATTATACTATAATAATAATATCATAATGTATTATATTATAATAATATAATATAATATTTAATATATTAAAATATATAGTAATGTAATATTTTATATATATATAAAAGATATAATATAATAATAAAAAGTAATATCTTATAATATAATCTATAATAAAATAGTATAATATATTATAAATTATAATAATATAATATAATATAATATTTTATATTATAATATATAGTAAATTAATATAATATATATAAAATATAATATAAAAATATATAAAATGTAATATAATGTAATATATATTATATGTTATGTGTTATATTATATATATTATATTCATTATATGTTATTCCGGCCATATGAGATATCCAATGTTATATCGGATATCCGATATAATATCAGATATCCGATACTTGCGCATTGGATAAAATAAAATCACAGACCCGTGGGCCCTCATTTTATGCAAATTTGGGGCCAGTATTACCATTAGCAATCAGATATTAGATACAAGATCAGATATTAGATATTTAGGTATGTTTTTTTTTTCCCCAACTCATTTTTAACCTAAATTTAATAGATTTTAGGATGATTTTGTTTGTTTTAGTTGAATCTAGGGGTTTTTTGACAAAAATGGTTAAAACTTAGACTTTTTTTTAATATATATTACGTTTTGCAATTCAATAGGAATGGCTGATCAAAATGATGACACTGAGGTAGGGAATAATATTCTTCATAACCCACCACCAAACGATCTAGTATCTCCACAAAATCGTCCACCAAATGATCCTCTACCTCCTCAAAACGCTCCTCAAATTGAGGATTTGATAAATGAAAATCTCACCGAGTTGAGAGGTTTGCATAGAACATATAATAATGTACTTGCACTGGCTCCTATGTTATCCATGTTAAACACCATAGTGGATAACATTGAAACCCTTACAAACCAACAAAATGCCGCTCTTCATTGGTGTGATGAAATGCACTAGATGTTTGATGATGGTTTGGATTATGATGAGGTCGCGGCCCTCAACATAATCAAAGATGATTTGGCTAGTCTTTTTTTTAACCCGAAAATGGGTATACCAGTTGACCAAAAAAAACCAAACTATCGATTAAATGGTGCACAAATGACGCCATACATGCAAATTTTTTGGATCATTGGTGGATGGTCTTTGATATCCCTCCACATGGCAATTTAGACATACCATTTTATTTCCTTTGAAAATTATATGTAGAATTTGTGTTGAAACTTAAAGTGAACTATTGGAGCATGAAGCCCAACATGGGCTTAGGACTAGGAGCTCCTCAGGATAGACCCTCTTCCCAGCAGAAGAAACTTGGCACTTTTGTCCCCCCCACTGATATCTCCCCCCCTCCTCGAGTGTAGCATCCAGATATTATGGCAGAGGCTAGCTCTCAGACCATTAGAGCCATTCATAGGCTGAGTAGCCTAATGATATCTCAGGCTAGGTCAGTTCTGCCTCCTTGTGTTGATGATGTTGGTGCCAGTTCATCATCGTCTAGCTCATCACGATGATACACCAGATGCACGTGTAGAGGCTATAGACCCTGATGTGAGAGCGGAGGGGAATGCAGAGGCATGGACTCCTTCAGTTTTGATATGTGTATACATTTTTTTGTTATGACATATGCGGTTTAAAGTTAATTTTTATAATAGAGTAATTTTAATTTTTAAGCCATACTGACTTTTACATGTATGTGATCTTCATTCATGTTTAGTTGATGACCGAGGAGGAGCTCAGACAGATAGATGATGCTACACTCTCGGCCATTTCATTTGGCCTTGAGACATCTACGGTACATTATGTTGTGTTCACATTTTTTCTTTTCTATTTGATATTGTAGCATATATGGTTTCTAATCTTTCTTTTATCTTGCAGATACCACCTGCCTCGGGGGGACAAAGTGTGGGGGGTGAGCCAGCATGCACTGACAAAGGAAAGGTAATTAGATGTTTTCTATTTGATTAAATATCGATGCATTCTTGTAAAATGTTTGTGGTAATCTAATTTAATTACATTCTTTATTGTATATAGGGTATGGCTACTGGTGATGAGCCTATATAGATTTGGTGTCCTAGATCATCAGGGATTTCCATTCACACAGAGAGCCCCATTGTATGTATAAGTATCATTTATTTTTTATTTTTCTTATTGATGCAGAGGAAAGTATGATTGTTTTTCGTACAATTTCTGTGATTTTTTCCATACCAATAATGATTCATGTCTTGCATATGTTCATTACAACTTAAATAGGCTTATATGCACCTGTCCAACCGACCAAGTTGGTTACAAAGGTTTACTTAATCAAACAAATACCAAATTACTACTTTCCCTCCAAAACTAATATGACTGTTTGAATTTGAAATTCAAATTTCAAACTATAGTTTTTATGCATTCCCTAACTTTCTAAACTATTCCATTGACTCAAAATTGGTCATATGGATTTATTAAATGCAACTAAGTATGAAACTATCCTAAGACTACCCCATATGGCTCTTTTGGCCATTTTACATCATGTTGCCCTTAGGTCCTTACTAGGACTTTTATGACTGTTGTCTTTCAAAGTACATTGTTTATTACATAATTCTATTATTGGTTTTAATATATCCCAATTAACAATCAATGATGTATTTGATCCTCTATCTTCATCTGGTACCAAGGCTCTCTTAAATGATTTAATAGGTGCCCCTGCACCAAACACCCCACCTTCAAACCAACTCTTGTCCCAAGAGTTAAGGGGTACTATCTTCTTTCCTCCCATCCTTCTAGAGGGATGTTTGCAACTTTTAAATTCCAATGTATTACCCTACAAACCTACATACAAATCATTAGAAACAAAAAGCATTGGATCCTTGTTACCAGTCATGGTAACCTTACTGCCTGCTGATTGTGAACACTCATGTTTTATCCTTGACAAAGGCTGAATAACTTGTTGTTTGAGGTCATGCTGACCCTGTCTCTTATCCTCCATGGATATGTTCACTTCTTTGTTCACTCTCATCACCAAAGGACACCATACTATTCCTATCATCACTCCTTTTGTTGTCACTGTCCGCTTGTAAGCAAAATTCTGAGTTTTGTCTTGAACAATCTCATCCTTCATAACCAAAAGAGATGGCTTTAGTGGCAGATCTTTCATATCATGTTTACTCTCCCTCTACTCCTATAAGTCCACAAACTCTTTCTTGCCAAAAAAAAAAACTCTTTCCTCATCATGACCACTCAAAGGATTTAGCTTAAACTTCACACCATCTTTGTGTACTATATAAACATTTGATGAGCCAAAATGAATAGTGTTCGTTGAGGCTTGCCAAGGCCTTCCAAGGATTACATGGCAGCATGTCATTAGAATGACATCACATATAACTTGATCTTTATATTCTCCTATAGAGAAATCCACTATTGCTTGCTCCCTTACAACAATATTTTGTGCATCACTGACCCAAGATGCCCTATATGGTCTATCAATAGGATAGTTCTTCAATCCTAGTTTATTTACCATTTCATAAGACACTAAATTATCAAAGGAACCAAAGTCTATTATCATCTTACAAATATTACCATGGCTCATGCAATTCATCCTAAAAATGGATGGTATGGTCTCCTTTTGCTGCTGCATTTGTGGTCCTCTTCTCACCATCAAAGATTATCCTTCAAGTTTAGGGTCTGCATTATCATACTTTTTTTCTTCCTCTTCTCCTTGGGTCAAGGTGACTCTCCTCTCCTCCTTCTTGAAATCCACACCTTTCTTAGGGCACTTATAGGATTGATTGCCTACTCCTCAACATGTGAAGCATTTACCTATGAAAACACTATTACCTCTTCCACTTCCAAATCTTATTCCCCTAAAACTTTGTCTTGTCTCAGATGTAATCTCTTTTCCTTTATCTTTGTCCTGATTGTTTGAAGTGTCAAACTGACTTCTTAAACCTCTTCCTCTCATTGTTCCACCTCCTCTCTAATTTTCTTGCCTCTCATTCTTTCTTTTCAACTTCTCCTCTGCTGAGATTGCCAACTGAAAACATTCTCCAAGTGTCCTTGGTACATTGAATCCTATTTCATCTTGAATATTATACTTGAGGCCATTAATGTATCTAGCCACCTTCTCATCTTCATCTTCCAGTCCTCCCCTAATACTTAGGGTATGGAATTTATTAGTATAGGACATGACATCCATATCCCTCTGTTTCAAATTGTTCCTTCTTATATTTATTTGGATTGCTAAATCAGATGTCAAGAATTGATTTCTCACCATGGTCTTCATTCTCTCCCAATCTAAAATCTTATTCAATCCCCTTTTGATGTAGAGTCTACAACAACTACCTTCCACAAGACAATAAATGGCTATCACAATCCAACTTAGGATTCTAGGACTTCTCACAAGTCCTCTTACCCACTCTGGGTATACTCAACCTCCAAGCCAAACAAGAAAATCCCACTTCAAAAGCCTCACCAACTATCACCATAAATGGAGACAATCATGGACATACTGTTCCAACCCAAAATCATCAATTTTTTTGGTTCCACCAAACTCTCAACACACCTTTGCACTTCTAGGCCTATAAACCTTGTAGCCTTCCAATTAGCTTCTTTGCAGTTTTCTCCCAGTATCCCTTAACAGCATAGGGACTTCTCCATAGGTACAAACACCCTTCTTGGCACCTACTAAGAATCCAAAATCTTTTGGGCTGATCTTGCTCTAGCACCCTCCAAACTGCTTCTTGGTACCTAGGCCTAGTTGATCAAGTTAGGCTAGGGCTTCAAGGAAGAATGGGCAAGGTGGGTTCTCAAGACCCAAAACACTTAAGGCAATCTCCAACACACTCAATGCATCCAACTCTAGCACTCAAACTGATCAGAAGTGCCTGCAACCATGACTGTCACCAATTACCTTGCAAAAACCAGTCAAGCACATGGGCTTTCTTGACCTAGGGCCGACTTGGAAAAATAGTTGCCCTTCTCTCCAAGCCTCCAACCTCTAGAATTATGTTGCCTGGTCTCCTAACTTGCATATCCCTTAGTTTTAGAGGGTGCCACTGGTGGGAATGCAAGTTAGGGATGCATTTGTGGAGGGGTCTAGGAAACAAGGTTTTTCAAACCACCTTCTACTAAAATGTAGATAACTTTTAAACCCCAACTCCTTTTTGAGTCAAACTAAAACAAAAAGTTTCCTAACTCACCCTTGCAACTATTTCATACACTTAGCAATCATAAAACTTCCATATGGATCTGTACCAGTGTAAGAGAAGAGTGATTAGCAGTAAATTTTTAGAAAATTCAAGTTTTCATTAATTTTTCTCCAAACCACCATACACTCTGATCTCCCCCTTTCAACTGAGATCACATATGACATATATAAAGGTCTACATGACCGTTGGAAAAACCATATAGGTGTTCCCAACCATAAAATGAACAAACAACCACTTTTTGCTAATAATGTTTAGACTCTAAATACCCTATTCTAAGGCCTTTTGGTCCCATGGAGTCACTTGGTTTATAACCACACCAAAATGCTCGTGGGCCTTACATGTGCCTTTATTAAAAAACATAGACCAACTTGTAAAATATGGACCAAACCTTTATTCCAACTTCCTAATCTACTTGAATCCTCACTTTCATGGAGTGGCAAGGTGTCTGGCAACATAGATACTTGTTCCCCCCTGCCACATAGGTTAGGTGCCCTACACCACCTTTCCTCTCTCTCATTCTGAACACTAGTCCACCAAGTGAGTGTTGTTCCTCTCAATCTTGTTTTTTCTACTTTTACCTTCTTATCTACCTCTATGTCTTCAAGATCAAAGTAGTTCTCAAGGGCCTCTATCCACCCTAGCACTTCTTCACTATCCATTTCACCCTGGTATATTGGAAAATAAATATGGTTCTTCCCACCATTACCTTGTACTGCCTTAATGATTCTCATAAATATCCTTTCTTCAGGATCATCTGTTGTCTCATGCTCTTGCCTTGCATTACCAACCTCTTCTTCTTCATGGTTCTCTCCATGATTTCTTCCTCTGACCTCTTCTCCTCTAGGTTCTTGCCTTTCCTTTTCTAAGGATTCTATCCTTGCAATAAGTTGTAGCCTCTCTCTTCTCATCTATCTTTCTTCCCTCACTCTAGATGCTTCAAGTTCTCTCCTCTCTCTTTTCTCTCTTGCCAACTCTTCTCTCAATTCTTCAAGTTCTCTAGCCATTTGATTTTTAAGAGGCATTTTCACAAGAAGTTTTCTTCCTTCCCAAGGGCCAACTCACTGATTCTCTATCTTTCCTCACCAAGAAATATTTGGACACCACTTATGTACCTTTCAACTCTGGGACACACAAGGAGGAATTATACACTCCAAGGCTTCAACAAAGGGACCAACACACTAAGGATGACAAAGACTTCTATGATGACGAAACCTACAACTTATCTACTCCCAAAAGACCTTGTTCATGCTCTGATACCATTTGATGCAGAGGATGGAGGATCTAACCAAAAACTTGCAAATTCAAGCACAATATGGACCCAACCCCTATGTTTCAATGCTATTCCCAAATGCACACAATGCCACCAAAGACTCCAAACTTGGATTTACATTCACCAAGTGTTCCCTCCACCTCTACACACCTTAAAAAACTTCAACCAACATGTTTCTAAGGTTTTTAAACTCACAAATCTTCAGTAGATACAAAAGAGACCAGTTTTGCTATTCTCTTCTTTGGATCAGTACACCCTGTTTTCTTGATTTTTCTCCTAAACTTTTCAAAACACCAAGAAAATAAACTAGCTTTTTAGATACCCTTTTTTGAGTTTTATAACATATCCAAATATTAGATATCACTCCTTTGAAAAGATTGTACGGAATAGGGAAGTTTGTCTCAAAATTAGGCCTAATTAGACCACTTTTACAAAGAAAGTACCCTTCAAACTTGTAATCTGACTTAATCCTTTTTCATAGTCTGTATTAATGATCTAAATCAAAGGATATAAAAATAGCAATCTGAACAAAAATAGCAATTTGAATGGAGTTGTAATACTGAGATTGTGTCTCATTTTGAGGTTGCAATGTGTAGTTCTCAGAAAAATCAACAACTGATACAATAGTTCCAATGGGAAAAGTATCCTTACACATTCTAAATTGTTAATCCAACCACTGAGACCTGTGACTATGTCTTGCATAATTGTAGAAAAGATTTTCTTTGAAATCTGAAATAAAACTAGCCACACTGATATCTTTTCCAACCAATTCACATCTAGAGCTCTCACCCCCACTCTTCAATGTGTATTTCACTATTTCATGTACCATTTTTTTCACTATTTTCTTTCCAAAATCTTGTTCGTACCCCTCATGGAAACATGTGTCAAACTTGGATAAACCACCACATTCTGAACACTTCTCATTTAAGCAAGTATTTCTATAAAAGAAACAACCATCAACTCTATGACATAAAATTTGATCTAGCAAGTTTCTTGATGATTTTGGAAGCCCACTAGCCCCACAATCCTCCAACATTTCTTTAGTATGCAAAGTAGAACGGATGGAGCATAATAGTTCATGGTGCATAGAAAACTCAATATGATATTTGCAAAAACATGTATTTCGAATTTTGAGTGGCACACAATAAAATGGCTTCAAAGATTCAAAAGCCCCTTGTGATATATGAAGACTTTGATGACTCTCTCTAAATTGTTTGAACAACATAGTTTGACTTACCTCCAAATACTATTTAGGATGTGGTATGCAATCTCTGATGCCAATTCTCAACTTTAACACGTCTTTAGCATTGGGTGATACCCGTGAGTTAGAGTGCCAAAACTATGTAATTTCTTCCTTCACATCATCGGATAGCTTCTTATCAATACATGGAAGTCTCCCACCAAATGCCCATGTTTCATTTTGAATAGGATCATCAATTTTCTCTCGTCGATTAAGTGTTCTTCTATAAGTAGTATGATTTAGATTCAAATCAATACAAGTTTGTCTCATATATCTACCCTTTCTCAAATGATGACTTACCAAAGAGGTTGTAATAACCTTCAAGCAACTCTGTTATCCTTCTTCTTGCTATTTTTTCCAATGCTATTGAGAGCAATGAAAAGATTCTTCACAATAATGGCATTTATTTCCAAATTTTTATTGACACAAATTTTCAATTTGGAAAGCATAGGTCTCATCTTTTACATCTTTAATAAGTGCATGAAAAGATGACATTGCTCCACCACTGTCTTGTTGCCGAAGAACATGATATATAGTCTTGTAGCCCATAATCAAATGGTTCTTTCTAATTTTTTCCCTTCCAAATTGGTAAAATCGTTTCATCAATTTCAATTATCCATTTTGGTGTTCTAGAACCTTCATTTCGATTATAATTAGGAGATATGTAAGGTTCTTATTCATTAGATTCTTGTGCATTGTCATGTTCAACATGGTCAATTATGCAATTTGGATTATGACTTGGTAGCATTTCATCCTCGAAATTTTTATTCTCTAAATTCTCAATTTTGGCCTTATTGTTTTCAATAGGTACATTTTCATTCTCCAACTGTACATATTCATTATCTGACTCTATGATTTCACCTTCGATTAATTCATCGTCAACTTAACTAATATTTATCATACCTTGTCTTTTTCTTCGGTGTACCATTTTGTCCCTTTCCCTATATGTCGCAATGTCTTCATTGGATAACTTCCTTTTGCGTTTAGCCTTTCGACGACTGTTGCTCCTCATTCAGATGACAATATTGGACACCTAAGGTTGTATTTTAATTTTTTTTTGATTGGTTGGGCCCCAAAACGCAACTTTTTATAAAATTTATGAAAAAAAAGTCAAAAAGTGATGTTGTCGGGTCTGTAGGGACATCAAATATGTTGGAGTTTGATGCCAGTAAAATCGAATATCCGATCCAAAATTAGATATCCGATTTGAAATCAGATATGTTCCCCACAAAATTTTGGTGGGAAAAACAGTTTTTGATAGTAATTAAATATTTGTATATATGTATTTATTAATATAAATACATATGTTTATGTATTTATATTTTCTTTATATAAATACATATATGTATTTATTTTTAAATTTATATTTATATTAAGAAATATATCAATATATATTTATATTAAAAAATATATGAATATATATTTATATAATTATTTTTTATATTTATATATTTCTGGGTATATATATATATATATATATATATATATATATACATATATGCACACTTTTGATATTGTTTATAATTTTTATATGCTCTTTTTCCTTTAGTATATAGTAGTATATTATAGGATGTTTTTGTGCATCATATATATATATATATATATACATAATATATTATATATATACTATGACCCCCTTTGACCCATATTACCCATTCAAAAATGTCCCTAAGCATCCTAACACCCCAAGGGACATATGTCATCGTTTAATGGGTCAAAGAGGGTCATAGGTCACCTTGTGACCCCATTTGACCCATATTACCAATTCGAATATGTCTCTAGGGGTCCTAGGACCCCTAGAGACATATGTCATAGTTTAATGGGTCAAAGGGTGTCATAGGTCACCCTATTACCCCCTTTGACCCATATCACTCATTTGAATATGTCCTTAGGGGTCCGAGGACCCTTAGAGACATATGCAATCGTTTAATGGGTCAAAGAGGGTCATAGGTCACCCTATGACCCTATTTGACCCAAATGAACGATTTGAATATGTCCCTAGGGGTCCTAAGACCTCTAGAGACATATGTCATCGTTAAATAGGTCAAAGGGGGTCATAGGTCACCCTATGACCCCCTTTGACCCATATGACCCATTCGAATATGTCTCTAGGGGTCTAAGGACCCATAGGGACATATGTCCTCATTTAATGGGTCAAAGGGGGTCATATGTTACCCTATTACCCCCTTTGACCCATATGACCGATTCGAATATGTTCCTAAGGGTCCTAAGACCCCTAGGGACATATGTCATTGTTTAATGGGTCAAAGGGGGCCATAGGGTGACCTATGACCCCCTTTGACCCATATTACCCATTCAAATATGTCCCTAGGGGTCTTAGGACTCCTAGAGACATATGTCATCATTTAATGGGTCAAAAGGTGTCATAGGTCACCCTATGACCCCCTTTGAGCCATATGAACGATTCGAATATGTCCCTAGGGCTTTTAGGACCCCTAGGGACATATGTCATCGTTTAATGGGTCAAAGGGGGTTATAGGGTGACCTATGACCACCTTTGACCCATATTATCCATTAAAATATGTCCCTAGGGGTCCTAGGACCACTAGAAACATATGTTATCATTTAATGGGTCAAAGGGACCTATGACCCACTTTGACCATATGAACGATTCGAACATGTCCCTAAGAGTCCTAGGACACCAAGGGATATATGTCATCATTTAATGAGTCAAAGGGGGTCATAAGTCACCCTATGACCCCCTTTGACACATATGGATGATTCAAATATGTTCCTAAGAGTCCTAGGACCCCAAGGAACATATGTCGTTGATTAATGAATTAAAGGGGGTGATAGGGTGACCTATGACCCCCTTTGACCGATATGAATGATTTGAATATGTCCCTAGGGGTACTAGGACCCCTAGGGACATATGTCATTGTTTAATGGATCAAAGGGGGTCATATGTCACTCTGTGACCCCCTTTGACCCATATTACCTATTTGGATATGTCCCTAGGGGTCCTACGACCCCTAGGGACATATATCATTGTTTAATGGGTCAAAGAGGATCATAGGTCATCCTATGACCCCCTTTGACCCATATTAGCCATTCAAATTTGTCCTTAGGGGTCCCAGGACCCCTAGTGACATATGTCATCATTTAATGGGTCAAAGAGGGTCATAAGTCACCCTATGACACCCTTTGACCCATATGAATGATTTGAATATGTCGCTAGGGATTCTAGGACCCCTAGAGACATATGTCATCGTTTAAGGGGTCAAAGGGAGTCAAAGGTCACCCTATGACCCCCTTTCACCGATATGAATGATTTTAATATGTCCCTAGGGGTCTTAGGAGTCCTAGGGACATATGTCATCGTTTAATGGGTCAAAGGGGTTCATAGGTCACCTTATGACCCCCTTCGACCAATATTACCCATTTGAATATGTCCTTAGGGGTCCTAAGACCCCAAGGGACATATGTCATCATTTAATGGGTCAAAATGAGTCATAGGTCACCATGTGACCCCCTTTGACCCATATTACCTATTCGAATATGTCCCTAGGGGTACTAGGACCCCTAAGGACATATGTCATCGTTTAATGGGTCAAAGGGGGTCATAGGTCACCTTATGACCCCCTTTGACCCATATTACCTATTCGAATGTCCCTAGGGGTTCGAGGACCCCTAGAGACATATGTCATTGTTTAATGAGTCAAAGTGGGTCATAAGTCACCCTATGACTACGTTTGACCCATATGAATGATTTGAATATGTCCCTAAGGGTCCAAGGACCCGTAGAGACATATGTCTTCGTTAAATGGGTCAAAGGGGGTCATAGGTCACTTTTGACCCATATTACCCATTCAAATATGTCCCTAGGGGTCCTAGGACCTCTAAAGACATATGTCATCATTTAATGGGTCAAAGGGGGCCATAGGGTGACCTATGACTGCTTTTGACCCATGTTACCCATTCAAATATGTCCCTAGGGGTCCTATGACTCTTAGAGACATATGTCATCATTTAATTGGTCAAATAGGGTCATAGGTGACCCTATGACCCCCTTTGACCCATATTACCCATTCGAATATGTCCCTAGGGGTTCGAGGACCCCTAGCAACATATGTCATCGTTTAATGGGTTAAAGAGTGTCATAGGTCAACCTATGACCCCCTTTGACCCACATGAACGATTTGAATATGTCCCTAGGGGTCTTAGGACCCCTAGAGACATATGTCGTCATTTAATTGGTCAAAGGGGTCCATCGGTCACCCTATGACCCCCTTTCACCCATATAAATGATTCGAATATGTCCCTAGGGGTTCTAGGACCCCTAACGACATATGTCATTGTTTAATGGGTGAAAAGGGGTCATAGGTCACCTATGACCCCCTTTGACCCTTATGAACAATTTGAATATGTCCCTAGGGGTTCTAGGACCCCTAGAGACATATGTTGTCGTTTAATGGGTCAAAGGGGGTCATAGGTGTAGACACCTAAAAACCTTTAAAAAATAAAGTATTTTTATTTTCTGAAAAATTCTTGATGACATCATCATTTATTAATTAATTATTTATTTAATTAATTAATTTATTTTTATGCCATTAAATCCCTTTATCTTAATTAAAAATATTTAATTAAGGAATCCCTCCCAAAAATGTTTAAATCTTATTTAAACATTATTTCCTTATTTATTAATTATTTAATTAAGAAATTGACCAAAAAATCCAAAATAAATAAAAAAATTATTTTTTGCCCAAAAACTTGGCCAATTTCCTTAATACCACTAACCTCTTCCAAAATATTCTAATCCTTCTTTAATTTTAATTAAAGGCTAATCCCATCATTTCCTACCCCTAACCCCAACTCAAAATATTTAATTAAGATCAAATATTAATCCTCATGCTTATTAAAATAGTTTTAATAAATATCTCCTCAACCCAAACCTTTGAAATAAATAAAACTTTATTTATTTCCTAAAAATCTAATTTCTCCTCATCCTAAGAAGTTCTAGACTCTTCTAGAAAGTCTTCATCCTCATCCTAGGAAATTCTAAACTATTCTAAAAAGTCTTTATCCTCATCCAAAGTCTAGACTCTTCTAGAAGATGCCTTTAAACCTAATCTTAATCCCCTCCTAACCTTGTCACATTCCTTAAACATGGGTTAAAACTTACTAACCCAAGCCAAAGTTAACAAATGTCTCCTCCTTCACCCACCCTCATTAAATGCCATCCACTTGCCTATCCCTAAGCTAATCCTAAACCATCTTAATCCATCCTCTAATCATTTGCACAAGCCTAAGAAAGCTTAAAACCCTCCTAATCAATCCCAAGTCAAAATTGCTCTCATCTCCCTCAAAATATCTCAACCATAAAACTTTATGAAGCCCACTAGGCCATACATGACTCTTCCAAGCTCTTTTATTGCTCTTACAAGCCATTATGAGGGTCTTTATGAAGATTTTATCCCATTGAGCCTCCTTTGTTGACTCATCCTTTCCCTTTTCTCCATCCTCTCACTCTGTGACATGTGTCACTCCCTGATTGGCTGTAAAGAAGCACAATCCATGTGCTCTCTTCTCATGCAATCTAAGCCCTCCATGAGCTTTTTCCCATCCTTGCATCTTAGCCCTCAATCCCTCAAGCCTCTTGCCTATAAATTGGATCCTTCCCCTTTGCAAAATAACACAATCCATGAAGTAAAGTCATAATGCCATTTTAAGAAGCCATTTTACATCAAAACCATACACTCACACCCAAATTCCAAATCCATTTGAAGCCCTTTTTGAAGCATAAGCTTGAGCATACATCCTATCTATTTAGACAAAGCCACTCAACAAGAGAGCTTCTTATTTAGAGAGCCCATTAATGGCTCATATTCTTAATTGAGAACTCATCTTAGTCTATCTTGAAGTTTATGAATTTTGTTTAGTTTTTAGAAGCTTTATTTAAATTTGGTTTCTATTAGCATACTAACATTGCTCATATACATTTTGGCATGCCCAGTGGGACCTCGCATGGGTCATCTTCATTAGCTTTTTTTGTCAAGTTTTGTATGTCATTTGCTAATTTTGGCTAATTTTGTTTGTTTTTGTGATTTCTAGGATTGTATAAATTGGTTTTGTAGGTTCACATGAGCATGAAGAAGACAAAGGAACTCATAGTCTATCTCATAGTGTTTGCAGACTTTTCAAGCTTATAGGTGGACAAAGCACTTGGATTTCTTCTTCCCCTTCTTGTCTATATTCTTCTTATTCCATCTACTTCTTCTTCTTTTTCTTGTGGGAGATCTTGGCCATTTTTTTTAAGCAAAATCATACACACTTCTTTTTAGTGCTTAAAATGAACCCCCAAATCATACTTAAATCTATTAAAAATTAAAAATTTGCAAAAAAGAAAAAATCTTTAAACAAGTGAAATTAAACCAATCCAATCATTTGCATCCTTGCAACATCAAGGTTTTAGATGCATTCATGCAAAGTTAGGAACACTTCATTTTTGGGAATTTAAAAAGAACTTCAAGTTTCCATTTCAAAAGGTTCAAAATCAACACTAAGTGCACACTAAATTTTTTATCAAACTCAAAGCATCAATCAAGGATAAAATGAACCTCATTTGCAAATATTTTAAAGTTCTTTTAAAAATCTCATGAAAACTAAGAGTCCTAAATGGTTGCCAAAAATTGTCCTAAAAGCTTTGTTATTTGTTCCAAACAAATGTCTTGTTGCAAAATCTTGAATATTTCTTAGGTTTTTCATGCATCAAAACAATCTAGGAATATCATTTTTCGGCTTAAAATATGCAAATTAGAACACAAAATCTTGAATGAAAACCAAAGTCCAAAGAGTCATTTTCACTTTTGAGTCCAAAACAATCTTGAATGATCTAAGGTTAAAACAAAGCACTTCAAAGTTCTTAAAACAACACAAAATCTCAATCTTGAATGCTCAAAGGAAAAAACTTGAATGTTTAATCACTTGTCTTTGAATGCATGTTGCTAAAATCACTCTTGAGTGCCATGGATTGAAATCAAGTTTTTTTTTTTATGAATGCATGATTAAAACAACAAATCCAATCTTGAATGCCATAGATCAAATAATCATCTTTTGGGGCATAAAAAGGATCCACATTTTTGAAATCTTCTAAGTTATAAAAACTAATAAAGACGCTTTGAGTAAGTTATAAAAACTAATAAAGATGCTTTGAGTAAGTTTGTAGTTGGACTCACCCTCTTTAATCACCCATCTATTTAACCATTGGTTGCAATCTTAGTGCCATCTATGGGGATGGGTCTACCTAAGAGGGTGTTAAGTGCTCCACAAAGATCAAACTCCACTCACTTGGGTCTTTAGTGATTTTTCTAAGTTAGAAAATTTCTTGAATGCACATTAATCTCACTCACACTTCATTTGGGCATAAAAATTAGATAAATCTTGACGTGGAGGGCCTCCGAGTGCACGCTTGGCAATCGAGTTTCACACATCTTTGTTTTGATCTTAAAAAAAACTCACACTCAATCTTGAATGCCTAACAATCAATGAACATTGCATGGTTTGGACGCATTTTCAATGACGCTCACATTTCTTATGTTGATGATCTCTCGACTTTCATTATGCTGACAATGCTGTCAAATTGGAATGAACATTGTATGCCATAATCACAAGTGTCTTCAATCATAGCTTAAAAAATCTAAATCATCAATTGGATTAAACACGTGTATTTTAAAGCCCAAGATCATGTATGTGGTCTTGTTTCACACTTTTTAGGAGGCCTGCTTGGGGATTTCATCACCCCTTGGGACGACCTCAACTCCAGCGTTTCGGTGGAGTATAAAAATTGGGAGGTGAATCCAAAGACACCTCTCTTGGAATCAAGATTTTGTCACTAAGGCTAAGCCTCAAGGAACTTTATACCCTTGAGAAGTGAAAGAGGAGAAGTGGGTTACCGCTCCTCTCGGCTGTGTGACATCTTTTTGGTTTCATCTACAGATTTGGGCCTCACGTACCTTGTGTATATCGAGGACTCCCTAGCTATAACAAATTTCATCCTTGTATAAAGCTTCCTAGGATGTTGGTGTGTTTGAGGTGCTTTCTCCAAAAAAATTTCTACTTGTTTGTTCATAGCTTTTGAGTGAATGTTTTCCAACTTTGGTCAAAATCCCAAAAAAAGTAGAAATCTCCAAGCTTAAGGCATACTTAGCTTAGTCACTGCCTCATCAGAAAATCATCCAAGCTCCCCCGCTGCAACTAAATCTATCTAGTTCTTTTCTTTAGAACAATCCTAAATCCAAAGTCTCTCCAAATCATCCCCCCCAGCCAGCTAGCAACCCAATCCAAAATCACACCCAAGCCTTTAGAGAGTTGTTGTCATTCGGCTAGAATTTTCTATCCAATCAATCCGACCAATCCACCAGCCTCACCAAGGTTATCCCTTTGACAGAGCTTTGTCTAGGGTAATCTAGCTTTTTCATTTGTTATCCCTCATCACCTTGGGCTAAAGGTTGGGATCCACAAGTGGTCAATCTTGTGTTCTTCCTAAAGGATCATCAGTCTATCCTTAAGTTGACACAATCTCCACCAATCCAGTGCATAGGAAAGAAAAACTCTCACTTTTTGACAGCATGCCCTTAAAGTCTTCCATCCACAGGAAAGCCAAAAATCTCTAGCCAATCCTCCTTAGGTCTGTCATACAGCTTTGACTCTCCCTAGGAAATCCTTCATCAGCCAATCCAAAATTTGCGCTTAATCCAAATCCAACCATGAGCTTTTGTGTTCAAACATATGCAAGACCCCATCCCCATCCGACTCATCATCAAAACATGAAATCCCAAACCTATCATGATGTGTTTGGTCATATTGTCCTTGCTCCTACCACTTCCTATTCCAATGATGATGAAAATCTTGTTGACTATGATGGGTATATTGGAAGCCTTAGAAACATTCCCCCAAGCATCCCCCAAAATCCAAGAGTTATTCCAAACTATCTAGTCATGCCATCTGATATCCCAGCTTCTCCTCCATCACCCAATCAACCAATCTTCCAATCTTCCACCCTCATCACACCAACTATTCCTATCAATCCACCACCTCCACTTCCGACACATGAGTCTACAAGGAATCTCCTAGAGGAAATATAAGAAAAGCCACCTCCAATAGTTCATAAGCCATGTCATCTAATCCAACCATGTGAAGTAGTCAGTGATGAAGCTTCCCCATCTAGAATATCATCCCCATCTCCCATAGCTATCATCCCCATACCACCCATCAAATTGCTTAAAATCCTTCCATTTCCCACAAGCGTCAAAATCCCACCACCTATCGAATCGCTCCAAATCCCATCCACATCTCCTCCTCCAAGCATTATCCAAATCCCATATAATGAACCTCATGCATCCACTCCCATCCATTCCTGTCAAGATCTTGTCCAAAAGCATGTTGAAATATCCTTTGATAGAACAATAGATCCTGCCATCCCACTTATTCCCCTACATGATCCACTTTTACCATCCCCTCCATATCTAAATCCTACCATCTTACTTACTCCATCTCAAGATCCCTTTCCCTCAGCCCACCCAACTCAAGATCCTATCCTCCCATCTCCTCTACTCCATGATCATACATCTCCCATAATCCATGATGATAGATCCATCGAAAAAGAACTAATTATCATATCCGAAGCTCCAACTCCTTCAGTTAGTAATGGACTCACATCTTATGTTCCAAATAATGAACATCATATTGAAAAAAGAAATAAAAATGTATTTCTAGATGTTGGTATCCCCGCTATTCCTGCATGGTCCCAAGTCCTTCCATCTCCACCCCAAAGTTCCCATCCATCTTATTCCACATCTATTTTGGGCCCTCATCCTACTCCTTATCTCCGACCCTCCATTTTGGGTCCATATATCCCTTATCTAAATCCCACACCCTTTCCATCCATTTTGGGTCCTTACATACCTAATATGAATGCTTTATCCCCTCCATATATTTTGGGACCTACACCTTCCCCGTTTCCATCTATTTTGGGCTCATATCCTTCATTTCCTCCATCCATTTTGGGAAATTATATCCATCCATATCCTATGTTCCAATCTATCCTTCCATCTCCTCAAATCCACCAGCTAGATCATCAAAGGCACTCACCCTTGAATCCCTTCCAACCTTTAAACCCTATCACTACATCAATTATCCCTCCATCTCCTCCATGCTATTGTTCCCATCCCATGGCTAATAGAAGCATATTAGATGCCAAAATACAAAAGCATAAATCCAAACATCCACAAAAATCCAAGTCTCAACATGTCCCTTCTAAAATACATGTTCAAAACAAGAAACATTTAATCCCAATCAAAGAAAAAGTCAAGAGGCCACAAAATCCCAAGCTAAAAAAGTCAAAAATCATGTGGATACCCAAGATGCTCATAAAAAAAATGCATCTCAAAGAAAAATCTCAATTGGAATCCATTCATGCTACTCAAAAAGCCTCATCCATCCATCCTTCATCCAAATCCCCATATAAGCATCCTTCATCCCCCCAATCCACTTTTAGTCCATATGCTTCTTATCCTAAATTTCCCATCCTCCATCTTCCAACTCTACTTTTAGTCCTTATATTTCTCTTCCTCCATTTTCTCCTCAACCTCGCTCAAAACCATCTTTCCCACTACTTTATCACCTCTCAAGGTGTGTGCCAATGATGATCTTTCCATTTTCCTCATCCATTTACCCACAAGCCTTATGTCTTCGCATCCATTATCTGTCAAACTCCCACCCACCATTCCACTTGTTCAATCCAATCCTTTTTCATCCATCCTACCAACATCTATGAGCCAAAAATAGCTGAAGAAAGCCAAAATCATTCTAGCTAAGTTGAAAGTCAAAAATTCAAAAAATAATAAAGAAAAATAAAGTGTCCACTGGTGAAAACTTGGCAATTCAAGCACCTTGGACAAGTACCATGATGAAAACTTGGCAAACAAGCGTCATGCGTAATCCTGCCATCCCCAGATTAGCCTATCACCCTCATGCTTTTGGTCATCTCTTGATATACAACTCCATCTTCCAATCTATCCACCTATCCTCCACCCTCCATCTTCCATCTCACACCATCCACTTATCTCCTGTAGCTTCAGCCAACCATCCCAGCTATCATCCATCTCCCTAGCCCCTTCAGCTTTTTCCATCCTAGCTTCAATCCTATCACATCCATCATAAGACCTCCTTCTACATGTTATCTTCTAATTGGGGGCACTATATTCCTTGGAGATCTTGTCTTGTCCATCCTCCCTTGTCATTGGTATCTAGCTCTAGGCTATCCTCATGTAAACCCAATGTCATCTCTTTATATCCATCATAATCCTAGCTATCTACTATCCTATCCAACCATCTCATCCTACTCCTCTAGCTATCCTTAGTCACAAAATCTCTCATCATCATTGGATGCATCCTGCCAAATCCTTATCTTTCACTATCACCCCACCCTTAGCTTTCGCATCCTGCACAACATCGAACCATCCTGCTATCCTATCATCCTGAGGTTTTGCCTACTTGTAACTATCTTGGTCAGCTTCAGCTTGTAAATATCTTGGTCCATCAGCTTGTACATCCTCTTTAGCTTAGTACCATTGTATCTATCCAGTGTTCATGTCAGTTCATCCTTGATCAACATCTTGCACCCATTGCACATCTTGGTTAGCTACTGCAATGCATCCTTTAGCTAGATTTCCTATCACCAAAGTGTTATCTTTCTTAGTTTAGCTTGCCAGACGCATCACTCATCCAAATCCACCAGCTTAGGTACTCTCCGATAGGTCCTTGTAGGATATAGCTTTCCTCATGTCTGATCTTGGTCCGTTAGTACCTCGTCCTACCCATCTCGTTGGCAAACGGTTCTCTTTTGGATTTTTGCTTTCTTTTGATTTGGACTCTTCCCTGTTGGGTCTTGAAATATCTTTTCCAAGCAATCTCCTTGTTCCCTCCTCAAGGTTGCCATGATCTTCCATATCATGGTATATTGTGAATGGGGAAATCAGAGCGTAAGGTCTTGATCATGTCTTTTGCTTGTTTTCTTTTCTGCTTGTGGGTTACCCAGTGTTGTTTCCACACTGCTTCCTCTGGGATTCATGTGTGATACTGGGGCAATCCTTGCGTGTTTGTTTTGAGTCAGTTCGTCAGTCCTCTGGATAGTTGGTGAAAAGGCCTTGATGTTCTTGGTAACCTTGGCAATTAACAACCAGTCCTATAGCAAATCTAGTGCTCAACTACATGGTGGTACTTCTCTTTGAAGTATCCCCCCGCTCAAAAAGCTTCAATGGTTTTCTTTCATCTCCATTATCCCCCATCCATATCCAACATCCGTCTCTCCTACTCTAGCTTATGCATCAGTATCTCTTTGAATCACTCCTCACTCTTAGCTTTAGGGATCCACAATCCTAGTCTTAGGGATCGACCAATCCAAATCAATCCACCAAGCCTTATCTTTCGAGATCCACAATCCTAATCCTAGGGATCTTCGAAACCCATCTTCCACCAATCTGGCTCTTTGAAATCCTATTGCATCAGCTTTATAATCCCCTCATCCATCTCCCTATCTTGGATTCCTTTTTATAGCGCTCCGCTCCTTCATCCTCCACCTTCCTTAAAGTCTTAAGCTTGCTTCCTCTTGTGCATATGATTCTCCTTTATCATTCTCCCATAGTGAGAGTTTGAGCTGATTCAGCCCCTTCTCTTTACCAATCTGAGTTTCCTTGCTCATCTCAAATTCTTGTACTTTTCAAGAAGCCATCGATTTTCACTTTCTCTCCTTGTCGCCTTCTTGAGGAGGTATTTTGCAGTCCATTCTCTCCTCTTCTGCTCTAGCCTTGGGCATATTATTTTCTTATCTTTGATGCCATGCCACTTGTGGCATCACATCAAAGAGGGGCAAAATTTAGACACCTAAAAACCTTTAGAAAATAAAGTATTTTTATTTTCTGAAAAATTCCTGATGACATCATCATTAATTAATTAATTAATTATTTAATTAATTTATTTATTTTTATGCCATTAAATCTCTTTATCTTAATTAAAAATATTTAATTAAGGAATCCCTCCCAAAAATGTTTAAATCTTATTTAAACATTATTTCCTTATTTATTAATTATTTAATTAATAAATTGACCAAAAAACCCAAAATAAATAAAAAAAAAAATTTTTGCCCAAAAACTTGGCCAATTTCCTTAAGACCACTAACCTCTTCCAAAATCTTCTAATCCTTCTTTAATTTTAATTAAAGGCTAATCCCATCATTTCCTACCCCTAATCCCAACTCAAAATATTTAATTAAGATCAAATATTAATCCTCATATTTATTAAAAAAGTTTTAATAAATATCTCCTCAACCCAAACCCTTGAAATAAATAAAACTTTATTTATTTCCTAAAAATCTAATTTATCCTCATCCTAAGAAGTTCTAGACTCTTCTAGAAAGTCTTCATCCTCATCCTAGGAAATTCTAGACTATTCTAGAAAGTCTTTATCCTCATCCAAAGTCTAGACTTTTCTAGAAGATGCCTTTAAACCTAATCCTAATCCCCTCCTAACCTTGTCACATTCCCTAAACATGGGTTAAAACTTACTAACCCAAGCCAAAGTTAACAAATATCTCCTCCTTCACCCACCCTCATTAAATGCCATCCACTTGCCTATCCCTAAGCTAATCCTAAACCATCCTAATCCATCCTCTAATCATTTTCACAAGCCTAAGCAAGCTTAAAACCCTCCTAATCAAGCCCAAGTCAAAATTTCTCTCATCTCCCTCAAAATATCTCAACCATAAAACTTTATGAAGCCCACTAGGCCATAAATGATTCTTCCAAGCTCTTTTATTGCTCTTACAAGCCATTATGAGGGTCTTTATGAAGATTTTATCCCATTGAGCCTCCTTTTTTGACTTATCCTTCCCCTTTCCTCCATCCTCTCACCCTGTGACATGTGTCACTCCCTGATTGGCTGTAAGGAAGCACAAACCATGTGCTCTCTTCTCATGCAATCTAAGCCCTCCATGAGCTTTTTCCCATCCTTGCATCTTAGCCCTCAATCCCTCAAGCCTCTTGCCTATAAATTAGATCCTTCCCCTTTGCAAAATAACACAATCCATGAAGTAAAGTCATAATGCCATTTTAAGAAGCCATTTTACATCAAAATCATACACTCACACCCAAATTCCAACTCCATTTGAAGCCCTTTTTGAAGCATAAGCTTGAGCATACATCCTATCTATTTAGACAAAGCCACTTAACAAGAGAGATTCTTATTGAGAGAGCCCATTAATGGCTCATATTCTTAATTGAGAGCTCATCTTAGTCTATCTTGAAGTTTATGAATTTTGTTTAGTTTGTAGAAGCTTTATTTAAATTTTGTTTCTATTAGCATACTAACATTGTTCATATACAATAGGTCACCCTATGGCCCCCTTTGACCCATACGAATGATTTTTATATGTCCTTAGGGGTCCTAGGACTCCTAGGGACATATGTCATCGTTTAATGGGTCAAAGGGGGTCATAGGTCACCCTATGATCCCCTTTGAACCATGTTATCCATTTGAATATGTCCCTAGGGGTCCTAAGACCCCAAGGGACATATGTCATCATTTAATGGGTCAAATATGGTCATAGGTCACCTTGTGACCCCCTCTGACCCATATTATCAATTCGAATATATCCCTAGGGGTCCTAGGAACTCTAAGAACATATGTCATCATTTAATGGGTCAAAAGGGGTCATAGGTCACCCTATGACCCCCTTTGACCTATATTACCCATTCGAATATGTCCCTAGGGTTTCGACGACTCCTAGAGACATATGTCATCCTTTAATTGGTCAAAGAGGGTCATAGGTCACCCTATGACTCTATTTGACTCATATGAACGATTTGAATATGTTCCTAAGGGTCCTAGGACCCCTAGAAACATATTTTCTGGTTAAATAGGTCAATTGGAGTCATAGGTCACCCTATGACCCCTTTTGACCCATATGACCCATTTAAATATGTCCTTAGGGGTCCTAGGACCCATAGGGACATATGTCCTCATTTAATGGGTCAAAGGGGGTCATAGGTCACACTATGACCCCCTTTGACCCATATGAATGATTCAAATATGTTTTTAAGGGTTCTAGGACCCCTAGAGACATATGTCGCCATTTAATGAGTCAAAGGGGGTCATAAGGTGACCTATGACACCCGTTGACCCACATTACCCATTTAAATATGTCTTTAGGAGTTTTAATGGGTCAAAAGGTATCATAGGTCACCCTATGACCCTCTTTGAGCTATATGAATGATTGGAATATGTCCCTAGGGGTTCTAGGACCCCTAGGGACATATGTCATTGTTTAATGGGTCAAAGGGGGTCATAGGGTGACCTATAACCCCCTTTGACCCATTACCCGTATTACTCTTTCAAATATGTTCCTAGGGGTCCTAGTACCCTTAGAGACATATGTCGTCATTACCCATATTACCCATTCAAATATGTCCTTAGGGGTCCTCGGACCGTTAGAGACATATATCATCATTTAATGGGTCAAAAGGGGTCATAAGTCACCCTATAACCCCCTATGACCATATGAACTATTCGAATATGTCCCTAGGGGTTCTAGGACCCCAAGGGACATATGTCATCGTTTAATGGGTCAAAGGGGGTCATAAGTCACCCTATGACCCCCTTTGACCCATATGAATGATTCAAATATGTCCCTAGGGGTCCTAGGACCCCAAGGGACATATGTTGTCGTTTAATGGGTTAAAGGGGGTCATAGGGTGACCTGTGACCCCCTTTAACCCATATGAATGATTCGAATATGTCCTTAGGTGTCCTAGGACCCCAAGAGACATATGTCATCATTTATTGGGTCAAAGGGGGTCATAGGTCACCCTATGACCCCCTTTTATCCATATGACCCATTCAAATATGTTCGTAGGGGTCCTAGGACCCCTAGGAACATATGTCATCATTTAATGGGTCAAAGAGGGTCATAGGTCACCATATGACCCCCTTTGACCCATATTACCTATTTGAATATGTCCGTAGGGCTCCTAGGACCCCTAGGGACATATGTCATCATTTAATGGGTGAAAGGGCCTTTGACCCATATGAACGATTCGAATATGTCCCTTGGGGTTCTAGGACCTCTAAGGACATATGTCATCCTTTAATGGGTCAAAGGGGGTCATAGGTCACCCTATAGCCGCCTTTGACCCATATGAACGATTCTAATATGTGCTTAGAGGTCCTAGGACTCTTAGGGACATATGTCATCGTTTAATGGGTCAAAGGGGGTCATAGGTCACCCTATGACCCCCTTTGACCCATATTACTCATTTGAATATGTCCTTAGGGGTTCTAGGACCCCTAAAGACATGTCATTGTTTAATGATTCAAAGAGGGTGATAGGTCACCCTATGACTCCCTTTGACACATAGTACCCATTCGAATATGTCCCTAGGGGTCCTACGACCCCTAGAGACATATGTCGTCATTTAATGGGTCAAAGGGACCTATGACCCCCTTTGACCCATATTACCTATTCGAATATGTCCCTAGGGGTCCGAGGACCCCTAAAGACATATATCATCATTTAATGGGTCAAAGAAGGTCATAGGTCACCCTATGATCCCCTTTGACCCATATGAATGATTGGAATATGTCTCTAGGGGTCTTAGGACTGCTAGAGACATATGTCATCATTTAATGGGTCAAAAGGGGTCATAGGTCACCCTATGACCCCCTTTGACCCATATGAACGATTCAAATATGTCCCTAGGGGTTCTAGGACCCCTAGGAACATATGTCATCATTTAATGGGTTAAAGGGGGTCATAAGTCACCTATGATGCCTTTTGACTCATACGAACGATTACGAATATGTCCTTAGAGGTTCTAGGACTCCTAGAGACATATGTCATTATTTAATGGGTCAAAGGGGGTCATAGGTCACCTATGACGCCCTTTAACCCATATGAACGATTTGAATATGTCCCTAGGGGTCCTATGACCCCTAAAAACATGTGTCATCGTTTAATGGGTCAAAGGGGGTCATAGGTCACTCTATGACCCTCTTTGACCCATATGACCCATTCGAATATGTTCCTAGGGGTCCTAGGACCCCCAGGGACGTATGTCATCATTTAATGGGTCAAAGAGGGTCATAGATCACCCTATGACCCCCTTTGACCCATATTACCCATTTGAATATGTCCGTAGGGGTCTTAGGACGCTTAGAGATATATGTCATCATTTAATGGGTTAAAGGGTGTCATAGGGTGACCTATGACCCCCTTTGACCCATATGAACAATTTGAATATGTCCCTAGGGGTCTTAGGACCCCTTGGGACATATGTCATTCTTTAATGGGTCAAAGGGGGTCATAGGTCACCCTATGGCCCCCTTTGACCCATATGAACGAGTCGAATATGTCCTTAGGGGTCTTAGGACTCCTAGAGACATATGTCATCGTTTAATGTATCAAAGGGGGTCATAGGTCATCCTATGACCTCCTTTGACCCATATTACCCATTCGAATATGTCTTTAGGGGTTCTAGGACTCTTAGAGATATATGTCATCGTTTAATGGGTCAATGAGGGTGATAGGTCACCCTATGACCCCCTTTGACCCATAATACCCATTCGAATTTTTCCCTAGGGGTCGTAGGACCCCTAGGGACATATGTTGTCATTTAATGGGTCAAAGGGACCTATGACCCCCTTTGACCCATATTACCCATTTGAATATGTCCCTAGGGGTCTTAGGACCCCTAGAGACATGTCGTCATTTAATGGATGAAAGGGGGTCATAGGTCACCCTATGACCCCCTTTGACCCATATGAATGATTCAAATATGTCCCATGGGGTCCTAGGACCTGTAGGCACATATGTTCTCATTTAATGGGTCAAACCTATGACCCTCTTTGACCCATATTAACCATTACATATGTCTTCATTTAATGCATCAAAGGGAGTCAATGGTTGACCTATGACCCCCTTTGAATCATATATATTAATAATATACATATATATTAATAACATACATATTAATATAATAATATATAATACATATTATATTTAATGAAAATATTACGTTATTATATATATATTAATAACATACTTATTAATATAATAATATATATAATACATATTATATATTTATATTTAATATATTACGTTATTATATATATATTTATATATTATACATATTAATATAATAATATATAATACATATTATATTTAATGAAAATATTACGTTATTATATATATATTAATAACATACATATTTATATAATAATATATAATAAGTATTATATATATATAAATTACGTTATTATATTTAGTAAAAATAATAATAATATAAATTATATTTATAGATTGTAATAAGATTAACATAATATATTATTATATATTATTAGATTATATCTTATATCTTTACATTATGTTATTATATATATATATATATATATATATATATATATGTCTTTACATAGTAATATAAGTGAAATAATTTATAAATCATAAGTTATAACGTTTAAACCTAATTTTTTCTCCAAAATGGGTTGGGATTTGAAATTTCTGAATCGAAGCATATCGGATATCCGATTTTGGATCAGATATCTGATTAGGCTTGGTATTTACCAAGCCTACCTGGTCAACCCAAAAGACGTGTTTAAAGAGGGTTTTAGTGATACTCAAACTTCAGGTAGCCGTCTGGCAATGTTATTTTGATCAAAATTGAATGAAACGAAAAGGGTTTTTTAATATCGCTCTCTAGATTCCATTAATATAATTTCTATCAAATTCTGAGTTCGACAAGTATTTATTAGTTAATTATCAATGAAGATTATTGTAAAGTGCTGATTGACATATTGATTGAAAAATAGCTATAACTTTCAAATGAAATAACATTTTTAAAATCTAAAAGTTGTGTCACATTCTATACTTCGCCTAGTATAAGAAAAAAGGAGACAAAAGCTTATAATTTTAACAAATTTTATTTTATTTTTCATGATAAAAAGGAGACAAATAATGAAAAGTTGTAAATAAACAATGGACCCCAAGAAGGTTCATTACAAGTGGTATTAGAGCTGAGATCTTGCTATCCTGTAGGAAAATAGAAGTGAGGAAACCAATTTTAGAAAAGACAATCAAAAAATTCTTCAAAAACGCTAGGAGCAATATAAAAAAATAAAAATACAAAGAAATTAGACAAGGAATGTAAAATTTGGTCGCTGATAAGAAGCACTTACGTTAGCAATAGGAGAAAATAGTAATTTCTTTACTTCAAAATTTTGTAGTCACATAAGTGTATATAGAGAACTCAACACAAAATAATCAATTATGAAAGGATTCAGATGGAGAACTATTTTATTTTTTCCTCATGAGATGATAAAAATAATACAAAAAGTACAAGCATAGATTTCAATAATCTAGAGTTTTAATATTTACAAATATCCAACTGAATAGGAAAAGATTGATTCTTGAAACTAATATACAATCTAGACCTAGAACTTGATAACTGTTATTGAAATTAGAAAAGCATGAAGATATTGTTTCTACGAACCATCAAAATTCTTAGAGCTAGGATGAACTATAGAGAAGACAACCAACATTATTACAATATCTTCCATAAAACACATCTTTTGCATACTACCTTTTAAGGCATATATCCAACAATAATTTCATTTAATAATCTTGATCAATCTCAATGATATTCATTAATATCCAGTCTTAAACCCATGTTTCTTATTTTGAAGAAACAAAAATTGGAAAAAAGTTTGGGAATGGTGTGGAGCACACACATATATAATTATGACAGAAGAAGATAGCACCCAAATGTTTAAGCAATCAAAAACTATCAATTTTCATTCGAGAAATATAAATAAAGCCTTTTCACCCTTAATGTATTTAACATTATCCAAATCCAAAATAATCAGGGAGACCTACTCTCATAGGCTATAAAACTCAATATGTTCAATGGGACACATTTAACAGAGGAGACTACCCTGGGATATTAAAAGTATTGGCATATTGGAACGATATGGATCCTCAAACTTTAATGGCTTCTCATCATTGACGAGATAGTCATTGAAGTCCAAATGCATGAACTTCTCCTATCGCTATGTGATTAAATGACTTTAGTAGCTCATATCAACCTTCTATTGTTGGAGAAAATGGGCCACCCAGATGCTTTCCATGTAACTACTTACTCCTCACTTTATATGTTCAAAATTCCATGTCAATGGTTCTCTTGATGCTGAATATCTCTTCTCAAACTTGATATCACATGGTCTTTGGCTCCACAATGTAGGTGGTGAAGAAAATGAATTGCCCTGTAACTTCATTCGAGATTGTTCACCATGTGGAAACCCACATTCCATGTCAAGTTTCACAAAGGATAAGCACACAATAGAAACAATACATTTGTTTCTTGTGTCATTTAGAGAAAAATGTAAGAGACATTGCCATGTTTGAAACAATCCATCTCCCCATTGTTTAACAATGTACGCTATGCTGAAAATCTTGTTTCAGACCCGCTGGATGGTTCATCATTTATCAAGTCATAGAAACCACTCCAATTTTGAGTTCAACAATCATTGACTACACTATGAAAATGCAAATTTAATCATACCTATCAAATCTTTGACAATGGGATTCATAGTAATTAGATTTCAATAGCCTAAATTCATAACATTTAGGGTTTTAATAGCCCTAATACATAATAATTAGGTTTTCCAATGATTCAACTTACTCACACCTAGTAGCGTAGGGTTTTTATAACTCAAATTCTCACCATGTTCGTCGAATTGGAAGCTCCCATAGAATGCAAATCTCTCATTCTTGACAAACCTGCATAAATGGAAAATGCTCTTTGTGGTATAAAAAACATAGTTCCATTGGTACAACTCTAATTTTAAGAGAAAAGTAATCGTTTTATACTAAGATGCTTTCCTAGCGAAGCTTAAACATCAAAATGGAAATACTAAATGTAGACTTGAGACACAGGTGAACAATATAAGGATGAATATGGTGGACACACTGATCAAGAAAAACATCCCCATTGTTGCTGCAAATACATAACACCTTACCCTAAACTACATTGATGTATTTCACAATCAAGTATTGCACTATCACCAGGCATTCTATTTATTATACATGAAGATCCAATTGAGTTTTCAGAAAGACTGACATTGTAATTACAAATTCACTTCCCAAATTGCTATCAGAAAATGAGAGTGTTTGGGAAAAGACTAATTGACGTACGATGTTTGGGCTGATGATTTCATTGGGAGAAAATTGCATAAACTCTCTTTTATTTGTGGTGAATCATTTAAGAAGATGACAGCAAGATTGTCATTACAATCTGAACAACAAGTTCTACACAGTATTAATGGGGAGTCTATGAACGAGGATTTCATTGCCTGAACTGATGAATATTGTGATGTTACAACTTATGTAGAATGGCCATTTTGTACTTAGTTTGCTAGTGGTGGGAAGAAGAGAAGAATCAATGGCACAAATACAATGATTATCTTACAAAAATGTTTGAAGCAACATGGAACAAATACATGGCCAGTTATACAAGTGACTGGGTGAATTTTCCATCTGATGTTTTCTTTAAATTGAATGGTCGAAAGTCTTCAATTCTATTTGAAGTAGATTTAATTCAATTTAATTAGAAATGAACAAGATCAGTCCAACGTGTGTTACTTGCATCCTGAGTATGATTCTACCTCCAATTCTGATGACGACGATGAGTGTTCTATTTGCCTTTGTAGCTTGCATGAAGGAAAAGTCATGGAGTTGGTGAAATGTCATCATTTCTTTCACATAAAGTGTATTGAGCAATGGTTCAAAACATATCCCACTTCTCCACAATGTTTGGTAGTTTATGATGTTTTCTTAGGAAATCAGCCACCAGGGGACATGAGTGTTCATTATATTTCTTTAATAGCAAAGAGGTAAGTAGAAGAAGTTAATCTTTCTTTTAATTTCATATTTTCTTATTACAAGAGGAATTTTTTTTTAAATTATGAAAATATTTTTATCATTTCTTAAATGAGCTTTCCAAAATGGGAAGGCCTATCTAGGAAGGTTTCCAAATTCACGAAATAGTAAAGAAAGAAATTGAGTTTGCCCAAATCAAAAAAGAGGTAAAATTAATTTCTTATCTCATTTTTGGCATGTTATTATTTATAAATACATTAGATTATTAATAATTAATATTAATGTATATCTTTGAGGTAAAGTTGTTTATATGATGAACAAAATAAATGGTAATTATTACTATTTGTTTACTCTAAATTTAGAAGATCTATAATTACTTCTTTAAAAGTGATAGCAATATGTCTTTATGAATGTTAATTATTTTGAAGATATAAATCTTCCAATATATTTGATTCGAATAAATATTTTATCTTCAAAATCATTTACATTTGATTATGTATCTTCAATTGTAGATGTTTATACTATTTGGAGGAGGTATTGAAATAGTTCCATCATATATGATATCCACCATGGAATATAGGAAGAAAAGGAATTAAAATGGTAAAGTTTTGCAAGGAAAGAGTCATCTTGATACGTGGAGAGTACCTTTTTTGGAAGGTAACTTATAAAGGATAACTTTATTTTCTCACCAAATGTAGAGTGGATACATGTATAATATATGTATATATATATCTATGTTAAGATACATTCCTAAGGAATCATGATGACATTAGGAACATATTCCAATTATAGTACATAGGGGTCTATTTCTCATCCACATTATGATCTCTTAAGATAGGGAGTTGGTGGAGGGAGAGACGGAGTAAATTTGAGCACCTGATGGATATCCTCCAGGGAACCACTTGTAGCTTGTTTCATGTGCCCTCTGCACCGTCAATCTACCATCTCAAGATGATCATAATAAGGAGAGAGAAAGATTCCTATTCATTAGATTAACATTCATTTTCTCATCCATATTATGATCTCTTAACATAGGGAGTTGGTGGAGGGAGAGGCAGAGTAAATTCAAGCACCTGATGGATATCCTCTAGGGAACCACTTGTAGCTTGTTTCATGCGCCCTCTGCACCATCAATCTACCATCTCAAGATGATCATAATAAGGAGAAAGAAAGTTGTTTGTGTACTAAAGAAGAAATCTTCCGAATGAACTAAGTAAATTGGGGTAAATTCGAGCACCTGATGGATATCCTCCAGGGAACCACTTGTAGCTTGTTTCATGCACCCTTTGCACCATCAATCTACCATCTCAAGATGATCGTAATAAGGAGAGAGAAAGTTGTGTGTGTACTATAAAAAGTAATCTTCCAAATAATTATCTTCTCATCCACATTAAGATCTCTTAAGGTAGGGAGTTGGTGGAGGGAGAGGCAGAGTAAATTTGGGCACATGATTGATGCCCTCTAGGGAACCACTTGTAGCCTATTTAATGCACCTTTTGCACTATAAATCTACCATCTTATGATGATCACAATGAGGAGAGAGAAAGATTCCTTTAAAATTATTATGTAAATGAGAAAAGGGATCATCACAAAATTCATCTTTTCTTTGGAGCTATTATATCCTAATAATTATTTCTGTTGTAGGATCCATGATCAAAAGGTGTATTAGGGAAGTATATTTTTCATTCCTTTTACTCTACTTCATTGTGAAAATCAACAAGAATGTATGATGTATCTGCATCATGTATGCTTTGTGCCTTCATGCATCATGTGTTTGCATCATGTCTACTTTGTGTCTTCATGCATTAATGTGTCTTCTTCGTGTATACTTCATATCTTCATGCATTAATGTGTCTCCTTCGTGTATGCTTCATGTCTGCAAGTAATCATTCATGCATTATGCTATTAACGACATGCATACCTTATGTATTCTTTCATTCTAGTGTATAACTTGTATATTGAATTCACAATAAAGGTTTAGTGTAAACAATCATTGCTTGAGGACAAGCAATTTGAGGAAGGGCGGACTGTCATGTCCCCTAATTAGGGTAATATAAGTAAATTATTATGAATAAATAAATATGTTATTTCTTAATGTTATAATATATTAAAAGAAATATTGATATATTATTAATGGTATAATATATTATTAAAGAATAAATAATAATATATTATTGATATAATAATAATACGTTACTAGGGTAATAAGGTAATATTAAAGGTCAAATCATAAATAATAATAATAATAATATTAATAATAATGTTATTATCATATAGTATGATAGTAAATTATAATTATAATGTGATAATAGTATTAAAATATAAAAGATTGATAATATTAGTAAGGTAATCAAGATTCATGGATATCAATTGTATACATAATAATAACAATAATGTTATTAATAAATTAGGTACACTATTATTAAATAAATATTGAATATATAAATACTAATAGTAGTGCATCAAGCATTATAATATAATATTGATATATAATTATTATTATATAATGAAAAAGTAATACAATTCAAATTTCTAATATATAGTAATCAATAAATTACTAAGCAACCAAAAATGATATAATATGATATAATGAGAATTGACAATCATATAATATTTATTTAAATGATATTATTATTGATACATTTAACTAACTTCCATCAATAATGAGACACAATACGATTAAAATTTGGGAATCATATTAGTTGGCAATAATACAAAACATACACTTCTTCAAATGTTAAATGTGGAATCTAGATTAAATATAATCCTTATCTTCCAAGTAATGATCTATTTTTAAATTCATAATCATAGTTAAGATGGGGTGATGTGACTTGTCATCACTATGGTGTATATAACTTGCACAATGAACTAAAGTGAGGCATCAAACTGAAGCACAATCAATTTAGCATCAATTAGCAATGATCAGAAGGGAGGATTCCCATGCATGTGGACAAGACCCAATTATAGGTAGAGGAGAAGATATTATATGAATGGGAAGAACACTACATTTAGATGGATCTGGCTTTGGGTGTTTCCGAATTTCATACTCCAGAAGCTTTAGCCACAACTGAGTTAGCTTTAACTGGTCAAAGAAAATTTGTGTGCTTGCAACTAGTGACAACAGTCATAGTAGTTATAGCACAAAAGCTACAGATGACAATGACTATGAGACAAAAGCTTATAATGTCAATGATAGTTCTAGGAACCATGATAAAAAGGAGGCAAATAATGAAAAGTTTTAAATAAACAATGGACCCTAAGAAGGTTCATTACAAGTGGTATCAGAGCCGAGATCTTGCTATCCTGTAGGAATATAGAAGTGAGGAAACCAATTTCAGAAAAGACAATTAGAAAATTCTTCAAAAACTCTAGGAGCAATATAAAAAAATAAAAATACAAAGAAATTAGACAAGGAATGTAAAATTTGGTCGTTGATAAGAAGCACTTACGTTAGCAATAGGAGAAAATAGTAATTTCTTTACTTCAAAATTCTGTAGTCACATAAGTATAGATAGAGAACTCAACACAAAATAATCAATTATGAAAGGATTCAGATGGAGAACTATTTTATTTTTTCCTCATGAGATGATACGAAGAATATAAAAAGTACAAGCATAGATTTCAATAATCTAGAGTTTTGATATTTACAAATATCCAACTAAATAGGAAAAGATTGATTCTTGAAACTAATATACAATGTAGACCTGGAATTTGATTATTGATACTAGAATTAGAAAAGCATGAAGATATTGTTTCTACGAACTATCAAAATTCTTAGAGCCAAGATGAACTATAGAGAAGAAAACCAACGTTATTACAATATCTTCCATAAAACAAATCTTTTGCATACTACCTTTTAAGGCATATATCCAACAATAGTTTCATTTAATAATATTGATCAATCTCTATGATATTCATTAATATTTAGTCTTAAACCCCTATTTCTTATTTTGAAGAAACAAAAATGGGAAAAAAGTTTGGGAACAGTGTGGAGCACACACATAGATAATTCTGATAGAAGAAGATAGCACTGAACTATTTAAGCAATCAAAAACTATCAATTTGCATTCAAGAAACATAAATAAAGCCTTTTCACCCTTAATTTATTTAATGTTATCCAAATCCAAAATAATCAGGGAGACCTATTCTCATTGGCTATAAAACTCAATATGTTCAATGGTACACATCTAATAGAAGAGACTACCATGGGATATTAAAAGTATTGGCATACTAGAACGATATGGATCCTCAAACTTTAATGGCTTCTCATCATTGATGAGACAGTCATTGAAGTCCAAATGCTTGAACTTCTGTTATCCCTATGTGATTAAATAACCTTATTAGCTCATATCAACCTTCTGTTGTTGGAGAAAATGGGCCACCCAGATGCTTTCCATATAATTTCTTACTCCTCACTTTATATGTTCAGAATTCCATGTCAATGGTTCTCTTGATGCTGAATATCCCTTCTCAAACTTGATATCACATGGCCTTTGGCTCCACAATGTAAGTGGTCAAGAAAATGAATTGCGCTGTAACTTCATCCGACATTGTTCACCACATGGAAACCCACATTCCATGTCAAGTTTCACAAAGGATAAGTGCACAATAGAAACAATACAATTATTTCTTATGTCATTTAGAGCAGAATGTAAGAGACATTGCCATATTTGAAACAATGCATCTCCCCATTTTTTAACAGTGTACGCTATGCTGAAAAATCTTGTTTCAGACCTGCCAGATGGTTCATCATTTATCAAGTCATAGAAACCACTCCAATTTTGAGTTCAACAATCATTGACTACACTGTAAAAATGAAAATTTAATCATACCTATCAAATCTCTGACAATGGGATTCATAGTAATTAGATTTCAATAGCCTAAATTCATAACATTTAGGGTTTTAATAGCCCCAATTCATAATAATTAGGTTTTCCAATGATTCAACTTACTCACACTCGACATCGTAGGGTTTTTATAACTTGAATTCTCACCATGTTCGTTAGATTGGAAGCTCCCATAGAATGCGAATCTCTCATTCTTGCCAAACTTGCATAAATGGAAAATGCTCTTTGTGGTATAAAAAACATAGTTCCATTGGTAAAACTCTAATTTTAAGAGAAAAGTAATCTTTTTATACTAGGATGCTTTCCTAGTGAAGCTTAAACATCAAAATGGAAATAATAAATGCAGACCTGAGACATAGGTGAACAATATGAGGATGAATATGGTGCACGCACTGATCAAGAAAAACATCCCCATTGTTGCTGCAAATACATAACACCTTACCCTAAACTACATTGATGTATTTCACAATCAAGTATTGTGCTATCACCAGGCATTCTATTTATTATACATGAAGATCCAATTTAGTTTTCAGAAAGACTATTATTGTAATTACAAATTCGCTTCCCAAATTGCTATCAACAAATGAGAGTGTTTGGGAAAAGACTAATTGAAGTACGATGTTTGGGTAATGATTTCTTTGGGAGAAAATTGCATAAACTCCCTTTTATTTGTGGTGAATCATTTAAGAAGATGACAACAAGATTGTCATTACAATCTGAACAACAAGTTTTACACAATATTAATGGTGAGTCTATGATCGAGGATTTATTGCCTGAACTGATGAATATTGTGATGTTACAAATCATGTGCAATGGCCATTTTTTACTTAGTTTTCCAGTGGTGGGAAGAAGAGAAGAATCAATGGCACAAATACAAATATTATCTTATAAAAATGTTTGAAGCAACATGGAACAAATACATGGCTAGCTGTACAAGTGACTGGGTGAATTGTCCAGCTGATGTTTTCTTTAAATTGAATGGTTGAAAGTATTCAATTCTATTTGAAGTATATGCAATTCAATGTAATTAGAAATGAACAAGATCTATCCAATGAGTTTTACTTGCATCCTGAGTATGATTCTACCTCTAATTCTGATGATGACGATGAGTGTTCTATTTTCCTTTGCAGCTTGCATGAAGGAAAAGTCATGGAGCTGGTGAAATGTCATCATTTCTTTCACATAAAGTGTATTGAGAAATGGTTCAAAACATATCCCACTTGCCTAACGAAGAAACCTACAAGATAACTCTAGATTAGAATAAGGAAGTGGCAAGACAAGTACAAGAATTATTGGATCAAGGGCTAATTAAGAAGAGTATTAGTCCATGTGTAGTCCTAGTGGTCTTAGTAGCAAGAAAAGGAGGAAAGTGGAGGCTTTTTATAGATTCAAGGGCTATTAACCTAATCACCATTAGGTATAGATTCCCAATTCCAAGAATAGAAGAGTTGATGGATTTTTTAGGAGGTGCTATGTACTTTACCAAGCTGGATTTAAAGAGTGGTTATTAATAAATTAGAATTAAGGAGGGTGATGAGTGGAAGACTACTTTTAAAACTACAGATGGATTATATGAATGGCTTGTAATGCCATTTGGGCTTACTAATGCCCCAAGCACCTTCATGAGATTAATGAATGAGGTCTTGAAGGACTTCATAGGCATATTTTTTGTGGTGCATCTAGATGAAATACTCATCTATAGAAAAACAAAAGAAGAGCACCTTGAACATTTGAGGTTGGTTATGAAGAGACTCCAGGAAGAACAACTAGCCATTAATTTGGAAAAGCGTGTGTTTATGCAACAAGAACTAGTTGATTTGGGCTTTGTAGTGTCCAAGGGTAATCTAAAAATGGACCCAAGAAAAGTGGAGGTGATATTGGATTGGCCTACTCCTAGAACATGGATTGAAATTAGAAGTTTTCATGGCTTGACACAATTCTCTAGAAAGTTTGTGAGGAATTTTAATGGGATTTGTGTACCTATACTAGACAGTATCAAAGGAGGACTGAAAATAAAGTTCAAATGGACTAAGATAGTAGAGAAGGCATTTCACATATTGAAACAAGAGGTAGCTACAAAACCCATCTTACTCTTACCTACTTTTGATAAGTTGTTCATTAGTGAATGTGATGCAAGTAATGTAGCAATAGGGGGTGTATTGAGTCAAGAAGGAAGACCTATGGTATTCTTTAGTAAGAAACTCAATGAGGCAAAGAAGAAGTATTCAACTTATGACTTGGAGTTGTATGCATTGGTACAATCTCTCAAGAAGTGGAGGCATTACCTCCTACCAAAAGAATTTTTTGTCTTTAATAATAATTAGGCTTTAAGCTACATAAATACTCAAGAGAAGCTTAGTTTTAGGCATTTGAAATGGATGGAGTATCTCCAATCTTTTACCTTCACAATCAAGCACAAGAAGTGGCAGCTCAACAAGGTAGTAGACACCTTGAGTAGGAAACTTTTGACTATCAAAGAAGTGCATCTACAAAGAATTGGAATAGTAGGTTTCAAAGACTTATATGAGGAAGATGAAGACTTCTCCCAAGCCTACAAGGTATTCCTAGAGTTTGAGAACCATTTTCATAGTGATTTTGTAGATTATACCCTTCAAAATGGATTGTTATTTAAAGGTAATAAAATATGTGTACCTAAGGGATCCATGAGGGAAAATCTGATTCAAGAGAAGCATAATGGTACCTTGAGTGGACATTTTAGGATAAACAAAACATTGGAGTTAGTATAGAGATACTACTTTTGGCCTAAGCTAGCAAGGGATGTATGGAGATATGTTGAGCAATGTGGAATATGCCAAAGGGCTAAAGGAGGTTCAAGCAATGTAGGACTCTACCAACCCTTGCTAATTCCAAATAGGCCTTGGAAATGTGTAAGTATGGACTTTGTGGTTGGACTCCCTAAAACCAAATCAGGTATGGATAACATCTATGTTGTAGTAGACAGGTTTTCTAAAATAATTAATTTAATTCCATGTAAAACTAATCATGATGCAAGTTATGTAGCACATCTCTTCTTCAAGGAGATAGTTAGGATTCCTGGACTCCCTTTGAGTATTGTGTTTGATAGGGATAGAAATTTCATGGGTTATTTTTGGAAAATCTTATGGAAAAGGTTAATGACTAATCTCTCTTTTAGTTTAGCATACCATCCTCAAACTGATGGTCAAACTAAGGTCATCAATAGGGTTCTTGGTAACTTTCTAAGTTCCTTGACAAAGGAGTATGGGAAAACTTGGGATCTTGTTATACCTTAGCCTAAATATGCTTACAATGATAGTGTCAACAAGACCACAAGAAGAAGTCCTTTTGAGAGTGTATAGAAGACACCCTAGAGGAGTGAGTTAGTTAAGAGACTTAGGTCCTATGGAGTTAAAAAGTTGAAAAGCTGAAGATTTCACTCAAACTATCAAAGAGGTTCAAGAACAAGTGAAGAAAACCATGTTGGAGTTTACTCAAACACTCAAGGCCAAAATGGATGAGAAGAGGAAAGAAGTATAGTTTTAGATTGAGAACTATGTCATGGTCCACCTTAACAAAGAAAGAATGTAGCAAGGTATACCCACTAAGCTCCAAATGAGAAGAGTTGGCCCATGCAAGATTATAGCTAAATATGGAGAGAATGCCTACAAAGTGGACTTGCCATTAGACCTAGCCATCTAAGTAGTGTTTAATGTTGTAGACCTAATTAGATTCAAAGGAGATATTAGTTAGCAAGATATAGCTCCACCAAGGGTACTACAACACATTGACATCAATGCAATGATTAGGAAGAAGCCAACCAAAGCAGAGAAAGTCTTGGAATCCAAAGTAAAGAAAGCTACAAGGCATCAAGTCTACATGGAGCATCTAATCAAAGGGAAGGATCAACCTAAATTTGAAGCCACCTGGGTTAAGGAAGGACATTTCAAGAAGTTTGGTATTGATCTAGCTCTTCTTGGCCCCAAACTACCTTCTTTTGTGCTAGGGGGGAGTATCGTGTGGGAGCAACCTTCCAAGGGCTCTCACTATTACATTTTTGGTGTGTTAAACTTCTCATAAGAAGTATGTAAATATAATAAGAGCTTCAAGATCATTTTGTGCATGTGTCTAGGCCTAGAAGTTTAGATGGTCTTGTTGTGGATCCACAATACATGCCCCATTTTTGATCAAATATGGGGACCCCCCACTTTATTTTTTGGCTTTTCAAAGCCCTAGTCTAGGGTCTAAGTCTTTTTTTGAGATCTTTTAGTCCCATAGTTGGCATTTGAATCCCACTCAAAGGGCTCATTTGTTTAGAGATTAGATATCTAATGCTAGAGGTCATTTTAGCAAGAAAAAGGTGCACCAATGCACCTAAATAGGTGTAGTGACATGCCAAAATATGCAAGGAAGTGTTTTTAGAGCTTCACTATTGTAGTTGGGAAGCTATTGAATTATTGAGTTGTAGACCTTTGCATTAGATCAGAGCATGGGGGGCTATAAAAACCTTTCCCCCTCTCTCCTTCTTACTTTTGCTTCCATTACCTCCATTGAGCTTGAATGACCACAGCTCCAAGTTTTGTTGACTTTGCTTCCTCCCTTGCACTAGCTTCTAACTGCACCTACACATTGAGCTAGGTCCCTTTCCTCCTCACTCTTTTTGAAAGACAAAAAAAAATCATGATTCCCAAATTTAGATGTGTAGATGCACACCCACATTCTAGCTTGGTAAACCTTTGTTTTTGTTTGGAGTTTTAAAAGTTTTTCCTTAGTGTGCCTTTTGTGTGTGAACTAGCACACCTAAAAGGCACACTAAGGAAAAACTTTAAAAACTTCAAACAAAAACAAAGATTTACTAGGCTAGAATTTGGGTGTGCATCTACACACCTACCTGGGTGCACTGACGTGCACCCATATCCACAAAGTGAACTATGTCAAACCTTAAAACTAACTTAAAAACCCTTTTGGGTGCATAGTAGCACACCTAGTTAGGTTCCCTACTATGCACTTAAAGCTATAAATAAATTTTAAAAGTATTTTCATATTAGGCACACCAATTAGGTGCACCTGGTGCACCAATCTTGTTTATAAAAAGGGTTTTTTAATAGGATGTTTTAGGTTGACAAGAAATCATTTGTTTTACTCCATTTGACTCAGTTTTAGGATATTATTATCCATTTTTTCTTCCTTAATTCCAAACTAATGGGCATATTTTGTGCACATATAATGACATCCTCATCATCTTCCTTGTGAAAGAAAATGGCACCGACACCTATGGTATTTAAGTTCCAAGGTGTTCTAATGAAATCACACTTTTAGGATGACAACTCAGGGATTAAAGACAAAGATTTAGGATACACTAATTTGGGAGAATTTTTGAAGATATGTAACAAACCCACTGAGAGATCACAACTAATTTTTGTGCTCATTTGATTAGGACTCATCAATGTAGCTTCACACCCAGTGTCAATATAATATTCAAAACTCATTATGACACTTGCTGAACACTCTGTCCCTGAGGAGAGGGTTGTGAAGACCATCACAAGAGAAATTGTTCTTGATCTATAACCAAAGAATATTTAGAAAGTATTTCATCTCCCATAGGTAGATTAGTTCATCAGGCTCACCTATAAGTAGGTGAAAAGGTGGTATAGGGAACATATTGAGGAGGCCTCTGAGATCATTCAATCATCCTACCTCATAGAGAAGACTACCTTGGGAAAGAAGACTGATAATGTTGATATGACTAGAGGGTATATGATTGAAGACATTAGATACTCCATCATACTTTTGAGTAGAGTCATTACTTTACCTATAGCTAGACACCTGAATATCTTCATAGTGCACTTTATTAAAACAATAAAGAAAGTAGAGATGCCACTAGATTGGGCTTCTACTCTCAGTCAGAATTTGTGTGAATAGTTGGTGGTGGCAAAGAACCAAAGGAAATTCTATATGACATCATACTTGGTGTACTTGTTGGCCATAAAAGTGACAAATTATTTGGGGCTTTATAGGAAGGGCAACATGTGGGATCCAAACACATGGCCATATATCATCTATTCCCAACTAGTAAAGAAGAAGCTCTCGAAGTAGAGCAAAAAATATAGAATTGTTAATGATGCCTTCATATTCGCTATAATCTAATTCATAGAAGGGGATTATGTAAATAGATTATTAGATGATGTAGTGGCACATATATAAGTACTTAGAGCATACTATATCCAATTCTAAACTTTTACATATTTGAGGGTAGCTGGTACCACTATTAACCAAAAAAATCTCTCGAGCTACCTTGTGACAAACTTGTTCTCTTAGAGATTTCTCAACAAATCTTGTCTACCTATGATAGAGTTAGAAGGAAACATAATTTTTTTTGGATTTGGCCATTGACTATAGGACTTTATCAAGTAGATCAGTGGCAAGATATCCCCTCTTTTGAGTGTGAATGGGATCAATATCCCTAGAAAGAGTACAATTCTTTGTGGCCATGTTTTGATAACATCGAGAGATTGTAGTATTTGGCAAGAAAAAAATTCTAGCATGACGAGGCTATGGAGGATCATTGGATGAATGCATCAAATGATTATGATATCCAAATAAGAAATTATTGTAGGATGACTTTGTTCCTGGTAGAGAAGGCCCTAAAGGTAAAGATTCCAATAAAGATATTACAACAAGACTTAGAGGAGTTGCTTGATCCTCTATTCAATAGGGATAAGATTGGCAATAGGCCCATTATGAACGTTGAGGTTGATAGGGAGGATAATTTTGATATCAACCATAGGGTGAGGCATGTCATTAAAATGAGATAGGATTAGATTAATAAATCATTTAAGCTTGATCTAATTCCTGGAATGGTGATCTTTCATGCACAAGCTCACCCAAGCGAAGGTGGAGGGTAGAAAGTTTCCGTCCCTACTTTTGTAGCTCAGTCACCAGTAAGGCTGAAAATAGTACACCAACTTGATATACCAGTTAGATATTATTAGCTCAGAGGGGTAGAGGAAGAGGCAAGAGGAAAAAAATTCTCATCCAAGGGTTGAGCTAGAAGAGGGTGAAATCTTGACACCTCCACAGCAAGGAGAAGAAAATGTGCAAGGGTTAGAAGATATTGGAACTGCACAAGCCTAGGTTGATCCTCAAGTGCAACCTGCTACACCAAGCCAAATAGAGATAGGGGCTGAGATTCAAGAGGTCTCCCCACATTGTCAAGTAGAATAGGCATCTCCTTTAGCACCCAAAAGTAGGAAGATTAAGACTTCAGTAAAAAGAAGACAAGGATCAAGAAAGTGATCCCTTCCCCCTCAGTCCCCGAACCTATCCTAGAGGAAGAGGAATGAGAAGAGGGTGAAGAGGATGAAGAAGATAATTTACCATTGAGTCAAGGGATGAGGTTGGCTAGAGATATGAAGTAGGAACAAAGAATAAGTTCCATGATCACACCATCATCTATCATTGATGAATCCATGTGGACCACTACATCAGAAGATGAAATGCAATCGTGGATAGATGAACAAGATGTGTAGAGTACTGATATCTTTAAGATGTTAGATTTTGACTTTATGCTCTTAGGTACTAAGTTGGCAGGGGACAATATCAGAGACATGCCCACCAATCAACTTCAATAGGAGAATTGGACCTAGATGCCCCCCGAGTCAGAAGGACTCAAAATGGATCTAAAATTTTGTGTTGAGAAGAGATCAGTCACCCCTCTTCCTCTAGGGATAGAAATTGATTAGGCCTAGATAGAACCTGAAGGAGAGCCATGACAAACATCCACCAATGAAGTGTTGGAAGAGGGAAAAATAGTTGAACAACCTTAGAAAGCTTCCCAAGACACAAAGGTGAGAACTGTGGGCTCCACTGATATAGGGACTATAGATGAGGAGTTGTTACAAAGGGAAAAGACCCAAGAGAGGAGCAATAAGTGCAAGAGAATAGCAGAGAAAACTCTTTTATCCTCAAAAGGAAAGTCCTTAGCTCAACATGTTCCAAGGTGGATCCAAAAAGAAGTAATTAGGAGCAAGAAGCAATGGTTCACTACAAAAGATGAGGACATAATGGAACTAATAGAAATGCTAAGGAAGCCTAATTGACCTTCTAAAGAAGCTCAACCCTCGGCCTTCATTATAAGTGATTCAAATTAGTACCTTTTTGCTCATGTAACTCTTCCTCTACTATAGTCAAATGTTGAAGAATTGAGTCCACAAGATTACTAGATTTGGGAAGTCATGCTCGAGAAACATCAAAGCTGATGGTCATAATAGGGATGAAGGAAGTTTTCCAGAGCTAGGAATGGGATGGGACAGAGTTGGTAACACTTTAGTGCTAGAATGAAATCCTTAAAGGATATTTGAGTGAAGTTGTTGGCCCATTGGACCCTGCCAACCCTAAAGAGACTCTAAATCTGACAATTGAAAGAAGAGATAGGGGCAGTGAGTTTGGATCTAGTTTTGAATGCCTATCAGCAATGGTAGGAAAATTTTGAGGAGAAATGTGTACTTATCATCCAAGGGAATCTTAGGCTAATACATGTCATGCAAGAGAATATGGATAAAATGGTTGCAATTTTGAATCGAGATTTTGGTCTTATGGATGAGGTACATACCTGGGGAAAGGATCTACAGGTTTTACAGGAGATAAAAGGCCAAAGATATCGCATGCTTATGGATGCATATACTATGGAGGAGTTAGATTTAATTAATGATTAGATAGACAAGATAATAGATAGAAATAAAGTAATGGAATCATTACATACGAAGATCCATGGGCTCAAGGACCAAGCCCAAGAAAATTTTTTGGAAGTTAAGAAACACTATAGTGATGCATGTCTAGACATTTTTGAAGATGATGCATGGGAGAAGTTGATACTTATAGAGATAATAGTTTAGAGATTTAGGAATTTTTTTGATGAATTTTCTTATGATGAAGATATTCGACAAGCATTGAGGATGGAAGAAGCACTTTTCAAGCTAGATACAAAACTCAACAATTTTGCTAAAACATGTATAGAGGTAGATAATTATAGGTAGAAGGTCAAAGATAAATAAAATGGCTTAGATTTACTAGATGCAACAAAGATCACTAAAATAATAGAGAAATTCAAGGGAAAGCACCCAAACAATAGCTCTAGTATAAAGGGGAACAAAACCTAGAAGCTAGAATTTCATTTTTGACATAGTGAAATTTTGCATTTTTGTACCCTTGAGGTGTGTTGCTATGCTGGTGCACCTACACTACTACACTAGGTGTGCTGGTGCACATTTGCAACAATGTGTTGGAATAAATTTAGAGAAGTAAGAGGTGTACAGGTGTGCTAGGTACACTTCTTTTGAGGTGCACTTTTCCAAAGGTTCACTAACAATTAACTACTAGTTATAAAATTAGAGCTTTCCATGCACCAAAAACACATTCTAATAGCAATTTAACTCTAATAGATGTCCAATGAGGGTTTATCTTCTATTGTTGACACTTCCAAGCACTTCTACATCAATTGAAGGCTCTCTTCTTCTTATTCTCTCATAATTTCTTTGTTTAATGACATGTAAAGGCTCATGCATCCAATTAATGATATAAAAATGTATGGAGACTTCTTAAGCACCAGTTAGAGAGTCAGTTTGTACATAATTAGTTTGTTTTATTAATTTAGAAGCATATGAGTGCATGAAGATATCTCTCACTCAACAAAAATTGAGGAGATAATTTCTTATAAATACAGGATTGTAATATGTAATCAAGACCATTGTTATTTTGCAATAATATATGCTTTTGGTGCTCACATTTGGAGTGTAGTGATTCTTGCATAAGTGTGTCATAATTTTGTGAATGTATGTTCATGAATTATGATTGAGCCAAAATTTTATTGTGTTATTTATGGTTGTGTGATCTTTTAATTTTGGTGTTTGCTATGGTTTTATGAATTCTACTGATTTATCTATTTTGAGAACATGTCACCCATTTTGTTCCTACATAGCTTTTTGTCTCGCATGACTACACTTTTTGTGGCCTTGTGAATTGATAAAAATTGAAACATCTTATGCTTTCCAAATTCTCATAAAAAATTGCATTAGTGGAATTAAGGAAGTGATGCTCCTATTCTCATTGGTTACCCATCAATTTCTTCAAATGCTTAACTCATAGTTGTGTTGTTTTCATAGCTTATGTTCATTAGGATTTGATTTCCACATTATTTTATTAAACCTCTTGTTACTTTATCTTTTTTATTTTCTTTACTAACCCCTTGTTAAATTAGTAACTCATATTAGTTGCATTATTAGATTGTATTCATTGAAAAACACAAAAATACAAAAACATAGTTCTTTTTGTGTGTTTTATTTTGAAGTAGCGAAGAGATTCAACATCTTATCTAAAGTTATTAGAACTAGAAAAGGCCTCCTCATTAACACTCACATTTATCTTCAAATGAGAAAATTTTGGTAGGTCACAAGATTTCCTGGAACCTTAGAGTTGATCCCCAAGATTAAATTTCCAAGAGAAGAATTCAAAAATATTCTTGCCATTAAGCATTGTGGAAAATGACAACTTAACAAAAGTGGTGCTAGAAGGAGGGCCTCAATTTTTGGAATAGAAGAATTTTTTTTTGAAATTTTAAAATTTTGCACTTTTTACAAGTTTAGATAATTTTGAAAGTTTTCAAGAAATTTAGGTGTGCTACTACGCCTGCTACACTGGTGTGCTAGTGCATTAAATTCTATAGTGCACCTCATTTTGTGAGAAAGTGTACCTCTACAGAGGTGCACTTTTTCTAGAGTTGATGCAAACTAAAGGGTTTTGATCCAAAATTCCCATTTCATCAAGCTTTAAGATCTTTGCCAAGTGCACACAAGGTCCTCAAGCTTATCCATTTTCACAAGCCATGCAGTGACAAAGGAATACCTTGCATTCAACCACTTCCATTCAACATTTCATCATCTTCTTCAGCTCTACCTCCATAAAAACCACTTGGTAGACTGCCAACTATTCTAATAGGTGTACCTTCACAACAACCACCCTTAGGTCTGCCAAATCCTCCAATGGCCTTTTTTGCAAATGTTGTAGACTCACTGATCAAATTGAGAGGTGTACTCAATGACCTTCCCAAGAATCCTAAGAAGTTTTTCCCAAGGTTCATTTATGGAGAAACATGAACTGCTAAAGATCACATCAAAGTATTCAAAGATATTTGCAACTGAAAATAGATTGCTAATGAGAATGTGGTTCTTCATTTATTCCCCTACTCTTTGGGGGAAGTTTCCTTTAATTGGTACGTTAATTTGCCACCTGGATGTATTGGAGACTGGGATAATTTTGAAAAATTATTCCTAGAATAATTCCAAACTTTTATCAACCTGGATTTAATACATCAACAATTCATATCAATCAAAAGGAACCTAGTAGAGATGGTTTCATACTTCAACCATCACTTTCACATGGTGTATGGCAAGTTAGAGGTGCCATATACTATACTAGTTGAAGCTACTATTTAGATTTATCTGAATGCTATGGACCATCTCACTACTATTTTTCTAAGAAGACTTCCAACAATGGATATTGACACATTGGAAAAAGTCTTCACAGAATTAATTACCTTCTCTAAGCAAGCCAATCCTAATGGAGGAGGATTGATGCTTCTAGCTCAAGCTATCACAACAATGCCAACATATCATGCAGGAGTACCTATGATGCCTAGTCAATTCATACCTATGAATCAAGTTCTGTTACAATAGGCACTTGGTTCACAAAACCCCTCTCTAACATATCCAGGGTATGAATCTCCAAAAGCTACCTTCTTTGAGAAAAAGGTAGTAGTTTTCACTAAAGAAAACAACAAATTTGCTTCCAAGTTTGGTCATATCAAAAGATGATGTCACAAATGAATAATGAACTGACTTGTCTAAGGTTATCACAAGGACAAAATAACAACATTCAAAGAAACAATTCTGACCCTTACAACAATAGTTATGGCCAAAATTATAACCAAAATTTTAATGGAAACAACAATAGTTGGAACAACAATGCATGAAATAATAACAAATAGAACAACTTTAATCCTCTTGATCATAATAATGGCTTCCAAAGACAAAAATAATAGTGGAACACTCATTTGAATAATGGAAGCATTCCTGCAGAGAATAACAAGAACAATGTTTAGTATACAAATATCAATCTGTATGACAATGGTCAAAATACATCTAACAATGATGGTTCATACTAGAACAAAAATCAAGAAATGGTTCAAAATTCACAAATGAATGAAAATGCTCCTCATGTGCAGTTTAATGCTATGCTATTAGAATCTTATGAGTCTATATAGAATGCACAAGTTGAACAACTAGGCAAGGAAGAGTTCTCATTTCTATTTAGCCAGGAACTAGACCTTCAGTTTGAAGAGATGTTTGCATTTTGCAATGGTAATTGAAATACATATAGTCTAAGAAGTAAAAAAGAACCTATGATAGATGGGATTCCTCCAACACTATAACCAACTCCTCCTAACCCAAGAGTGAGTAATAATCTACCACCAATTAGTGAGTAATAATCTACCACCAATTAGGCCACTGTATGAAGGACAACAAAATTAGAACCAAGCAAATGTACCAACAATATTGAAAAATCATGCTTGGTCTACTAAAAAGTATAATGCAGTAGAAGATTTGAAACAAACTAAGGCCAACACATCCATGTTTGACATGTTACAAAATTGTCCAAAATAATGAGAAGTGATCATGAAGACTTTGGATCATACAAAGACACCCTATAACACAAATAATGCCCCTCAAAAGACATGAGTATATCAATAGGTTAACACTTTAGAGACAATGCTAGCTATGTTTAAAGACAAGGTTGAGGTGCCCCTATTTTTTCTTATCATTAGGATATATGGGAAGAATCTTCACAATTGCCTAATTGATTCAAGAGCCTCATGTAATTTCATGTCACTATCAATAGCGCAAAGGTTAGGAGTTAGTCCTCAACCTTACAATTAAATAGTGATACAATTGGTCAAAATAGAGGTGAAAGTTATTGGTCTATTGAAAGATGTTTAGATATAGTTGATAGTCGACCCCTAGATTCAAGATGTCATTGACATACATGTGGTCAATATTTTGGAAACATATGGGTTACTTCTAAGCAAAGAATGGAAAATTTTTTTAAGGGGATGGTTTTCTATGGATTTCACTAAGTTATGGTTACCATGCAAAGGGTTGAATAATCAAATCAAGATAAATGTAGAGCAAAAGTTGAAAATGATGATTACAAAATACAATGCTCCAAATGAGGTAGCATTCCTACAATTAGATTTAGGCTCTTAGAAAGTGATGACATTCAATATAGTTCCAACCAAAATATCAAGTGATGAAGATAGAGAACCTAAGACTATGATTCTGAAGGATGAGATTGTGACACAATTTATTGATAATATGGTCACTAACTTACAATGTTTAGGAGAAGAAGTTGATCCCAATATCTTACTTCTCCCAAGATTTTGTCAATTGCATAAAGTTAGCCATTTAGAGTTTGAATGCTCATCATGTCAAGAAGTAGTCACTAAGGTATTAACACACATTATAGGAGACAAAAATAACACTTCAAAGGATGAACCTGCAAAAAATTGAAGTCTTATAAACATATCTAAATTTGTGGAAAAGATTGAAGAGGGAATCAAAGATCTAAATCTGTCATATTGTGATACCTCTTCAGATGGTAGAGATGATCAAAGTTTAGAGAAGAAGATGGTATGCAAAAGCTCAAGGGTGGACTTCAATAATCATTCATCCTAAACCTAAGGTTGATGAAATCAAAGAATTGATAGGGGAAATTTAGGACAAACAAGAAAAATATACACTACCTCTATCAAGGAGTTATAAAGGAGAATCATCAAGTCCACCCAGCAAAAATTTACAATGGGTCCCCAAGAAATAATCCTTCCAGGCCCAAGTCAGAGAGAAGCTAAGGAAAAATAAACATAAAATTAGAATACCCAAGGAAGATCCAATTTGGACACTCTGCTTTGATAGTTCCAAATGTAAAGTAGGAGCTAATGCAGGTATCAAGTTGGTCAACCCAAAAGGTAAGTCTTTCTGTGTAGCACATCAATTATAGTTTAGATGTACTAATAATGTTGTAGAGTACAAAGCATTGATCTAAGGACTTCTTTTTTCATTGGAGAAGGGAATCATAGCTCTCATAATTGAGGGAGATTCTTAGTTGGTTATATGACAAGTGAAATCATTATACTCTTGCAACGATAAAAGGTTACTTGCTTATAGGAAAATAGTATGGGATTTACTAGATACTTTTAAAGCCTTGAATGTAAAGTCCATCCCAAGAAAAAAAATGGTAGTAGATGCTCTTGCTATTTTAGCAAGTGCATTACAACCTGTCGAGAGAACAAAATTGAAACAATTTTTAGTAGAATTGGTTGCTGCTCCATTTATTCTAGACAATATTATGAACTTTCAAGTCTTTTAGGATGATCAACATATACTCAAATTTATCATGTGCAATGGCCATTTTAAAGGTCAAGAAATTAATGACACTTTGGATGAAAAGCCTGAGGATGAAAAACTTGAAGATGAAGATGGGATCCTGCACTTAAAAACCAACATTATTCCTAAAGGAATGGTAGAATTAGAACACATCTTTGGTCATGATGAATTAGCACTTAATAGAAGAATGACCCAAGAAAAGGGGATTGAGGAATGCAACTCATACAACTTAGGTACTGATAAAGATCCAAGAATGGTATGGATAGGAAAAGTGTCCAATACATAGGAGAGGGAAGACATGCTCAAGTTACTTATTGAGTATAAGGATGTTATTTCCTAGAGCTATGAAGGGCTTAAGATGTATGATCCTAATATTATTACACATGATATCCCATTGAAACCGGATACCAAACCTTTCTAGCAGAGGCAAAGACCTATTAATCCTATCATTAAACCACTAATAATGAAAGAAGTTAAGAAGTTACTTGATGCCAAGATCATCTTTCCTATTCACCATTCTACATGGGTGGCTAATTTGGTTCCTGTGTAGAAAAAGACTGGAGAGATTCATCTTTGCGTAGATTTTTGTAACTTGAACCTGGAATCTCAAAAGGACAATTATCCTTTTCCTTCACTAGATGAGGTCCTAGAAATTGTAAATGGTTCAAAGATGATGTCTTTCTTGGATGGATATTCATGATATAATTAGGTAATGGTTGATGAAGAAGATAGGTTAAAGATGGCCTTTACAACTAAATGGGGGACTTTCACTTACAAAAGAATGCCTTTTGTGCTGATTAATGTAGAGGCTACATTTCAGTGAGCCATGGACAAAGCCTTCAAGGGATTAATAAACAAGTGTATAGTTAACTTCATGGATGACTTAACTGTCTTTCCAAAGGATTGAAGCACTCATGTTGCTGATCTAAGATAGGTATTCAATAGATGTTGTAAATACAATGTATCTCTTAATTCCAAGTAATGTTTGTTTGGGGTCACTAAAGGAAAGCTCCTAGGTCATATCATCTACAAAGATGTAATCTCCATTGATCTTGATAGAATCGAAGCTATTCTAAAGTTATCACCTCCTCATAGTTGAAAAGAACTCAAGTCTTTCTTTGGGAAGATAAATCTTGTGCAAAAATTCATAAGTGGATTTGGAGAGATAGTTCATTCCCTTAATGATTACTCAAAAAGGGAGCTAAGAAAAAATGGGTTTTAGAGATTAAGAAATCTTTTGAGGACATCAAAGTGGCCATTTCCACAGCCCCAGTGCTGGTAAGGCCTAACTATGAGCTACCTTTTAAGATATATTCTTTTGCTTTAGAACAATTGTGCACTAGGATATTAACACATAAGAAGGAAAAGGAAGATGATAGACCTTTTTCTTTTATGAGTTTACCTTTGAAAAATGCCAAGTTAAATTATTCCAACCTTAATAAATAGTCTTTTTCTTTTATCAAAGTGATAAAGAAGTTTTGTCATTATATACTAAGAAGTAGGTGTATGCAATTGTACTTGACCTAGTGGTCAAGACATTATTGATGCAAAATGAACTTCATGAAAGACGAGGGAAATGAATGGTGATACTTATAGAATTTGATCTAGAGATCCAACCCATGAGGTTTGTTAGAGGTCAAGGATTATCAAAGACAATAGTGGATAACCAAATTAAAGATGAAAATAAATTTAGTTTTGGCAATGAAATAGATATGGAAGATCAAAAGAAAATGATAGTATCTCAAGTAGATGTTGGTCAAGGTGTGATAGCGGATGTCTAGTACCAGGATATTGTTTACTATCTTTTACAAAATTAGTACCCTAGTTGGATGAATAGTTCACAATATAGGGGACTTAGAATGAAGTGTGAATCCTATATGCTACATGATAGAAAGTTATACAAAAGGAACTATGAAGGAATCTACCTAAAGTGCTTAGGATGTGAGGAGGTAAAAGAAGTTTTAGAAAAAAATTCATGATAAATATGGTATAGAACATGGTTTGGTAGAAGCAATTTCTCATATGATTTTAAGATTAGGTTATTTTTGGCCCACAATGTTCAAAGACACTTTTTTTGACCACATGCATCCTTGTCATATTTGTTAGACTGGTGCTAATAAAGAAAGACATCCTACAATACCATACAACTAGTGTTTGAGGTATGCCCCTTTAAAAAGTGGGGGCTGGATTTCATTGGTTTGGTCAATCCACACCATCATCAACTAGACACACTTTTATTCTCGTAGCAACTAATTATTGCACATGATGGATAGAAGAAGTAACTTTTAGAAATTGCACTGCTAAGGTGGTAATGGACTTCTTGGAAGAACACATTGTTACTAGATTTAGGATGCCATTTACCCTAGTGTGTGATAATGGATCAAATTTTGCATCACTATTCTTGACTCAATGGGAATTTGAAGTTTAGGTTATTATCAAGTTCTCTACAAATTATTACCCACATGGAAATGGGGTAGTAGAATCCACAAACAAGAACTTTATCATAGTAATAAGATGTTTTTTGAAGGATAATCCTAAAAATTGGCATACACAACTCAAATATGCTCTATGGATAGATCAAGTAAGGGTCAAAAATGTTTTGGGGACATCTCCATATTTGGTTGTCTACAAACAAGAGCTAGTATTCCTGCTTAATCTTAGGATTCTTGTTTTGAAATTCATAAGTTGGTATGTTAAAGATGTTGATAGAGTACAAATTAGGTTGATGAATATTTTAGAGATGGATAAGAAATAGATAGCTGCATTAGAGAACATGGATAAACATCAAGCTATCATGAAGAGGTGGTTCGATAAGAGAGCCATGATAAAATCCTTCAAAATTTCTAACCTTGTTCTACTTTGGGATAAGGTGAAAGAAAAGTTGGGTAGCCATACTAAGTTTCAATGCTTGTGGATTGGTCTTTATTAGATTATAGAGATTCTTAGAGAAAATACTTTTAGGCTCAATTCCTTATAGGAGGAATTGATTTCATTGCCAGTCAATGGGAAATTTCTAAAACATTATTTTGAAGCCTAGAAGACCCAAAAAAAAAAGATTTCATTTCTGCATATGTGTTTATTTTCTACAAGTGTTTTTGCTTTATAGTTGTATGTTTTCTTTTAGTCACATGTTTGCTTTCAAAATTGCATCAGTCTAGGGGGTAGGTGCACTCAAGATTTTATCTTAGCATATCTTACTAACTACTCTTTTGGTTTTGATTTTAGGAAGAGGTATTTCTTTGTCAAAACATTTTGATGATCTTGTGTCTTATACCAATTGATGAACGGATGTTACTTGTAGTAATAGGGGACTTATAGTCTTGGATTCAAGATTATAGATCAACAAGTTCTCGACACTTTGTAGATATAAAGATCAATTGTACTAGGTTTTGTCAAATTAAGGTTGAAGATAGCAAGGGATGATTCAAACCCTAATTGGTTCAAATAGAAGGGTCTTCTTGAAGGAATTGTTAAGTTCTTTGTTTGGCGTGAGAGTTCCCAAAAGGTTCTTAAAAGAGGAATGCAAGGGATGTTCACAAAATATTGAATCCAAGAAATGACACCAATGTCTTAGCCACATAGTCTAAGCATGGTTAGGATACAAAAGAAAAATAAAAAGAAGGAATCGTATTAAGACTGAAGGATTCTAAAAGATCTAAAAGAGTAATCTAATAAATGGATATACACTCAAAAATAAGCTATTTGATACCATAAACATTGCTTCATTGAAGAATCAAATGGTGACATTATGAGCTACATGGAGCTATTATTCAAAGGATTGCTAGAGAAATTCAAAGAAAAGTGATAACCCACTAAGAGCCCTCAAACTGATTCTCTCATCTGGTCATACAAAGAATTGATGAACAACTTTCACGGAGATTCCCAATGAATGAGCCAAATGAGGTGGAAGATTGTTTCCATGTTGTTAGAATATTTTGATAGACTACATCTTGAGATGATGAAGGGAATGAATACATAGAGCATACACTAAACTTGGAGCTCAAAAATTTTGGGATGTTGACTACAAAGTGACTTAAAATACACTTGGAATGTCTGGAATTCAGTTGGTGTTTGACACATGTTGAAGGAATGTTTGCTGATGAAGAAATGCCTTTTTCATTTCTTCCTTTTTATCAGGGCTATTTATTGTGTTCCCATAATGCATGCCCCATTTTTGATTGAAAATGAGGACCCACTACTTTATTTTTTGGCTTTTTAGAGTGCTAGTCTGGGGTTTGAGTCTTTTTTTAAGATCTTTTAGTCCCCTAGTTGGTGTTTGAATCCCAATCAAGGGGCTCATTTGTTCAAAGATAAAATATTTAACATTGGAGGCCTTTTTAGAAAGATAAAGTGCACCAACACACCAAAATAGGTGTGTTGATGTGCCAAAATATGTGAGGAAGTGTTTTTAGAGCTGCACTACCGTAGATGCACAACTACAGAGTTGTGGACCTTTGCATTAGACTAGAGGCTAGGGGGTTCTAAAGACCTTTCCCTCCTCCCTCATTCTTACCTTTTCTCCTATTACCTTCACTGAGCTTGAACAACCATAGCTCTGAGTTTTGTTGACTCTGCTTCCTCCCTCGCACCAACTTTTGATTGCACCTATGCACCAAGCTAGGTTTGTTTCCCCCTCATTCTTTCTACAAAACAAATAAACAATCATGATTCCAAAATTGGGTGCAAACTAGTGCACCTAATTTGGTGTGCTAGTGTGCACCCAAAAGGTGCACTAAGGAAAAAATTTATAAACTTCAAACAAAAAAAAAGGTTTATAAGGCCTGAAAGTGGGTGCACATCTATGCACCTACCTAGGTGCACTGATGCACACCCATATCCACAAAGTGAACTATGTCAAACCTCAAAAATAAATTTAAAACCCTTTTGGGTGCATAGTAGCACACTTAGTTAGGTGCGCCAATCTTATTTATAAAAAGATTATTTATTTGGGTACTTTAGGTTAACAAGCAATCATTTGTTTTATTCCTCCTAACTCAATTTTAGGACATTATTATCCATTTTTCTTCCTTAATTCCAAAATATTGGGTGTCTTTTGTGTAGATATAATGGAATCCTCATCATCTTCCTTACGCGAGAAAATGGCACCAAAACCTATGGTGTTTAAGTTCCAAAGTGTTCTAATAAAATCATGCTTTTAGGATGATAACTCAGAGATTAGAAACATAGATTTAGGACACACTAATCTGGGAGAATTTCTAAAGATATGTAGCAAACCCAATGAGAGGTCACAAATGATTTCTATTCTCATCAAATTAGGATTCATCAATGTAGCCTCACACCCAATGTCGGTACAATCTTTGAAACTCTTTATGACACTTGCAGGACACTTTGTCCTTGAGGAGAGGGTTGTAAAGAGCATCACATGAGAAATTGTTCTTGATCTATGACCAAAGAATATTGAGAAAGTATTTCATCTCCCATGGGTAGATTAGTTCATCAAGCTTACCTATGAGTAGGAATAAAGGTGGTATAAGGAATATATTGAAGAGGCCTATGAGATCATTAAATAATCCTACCTAATAAAGAAGAATCCCTTGGAAAAGAAGATTGGAAAGTTTGATATGACTAGAGGATATATGATATAACACATCAAATAATCCATCATACTTTTGAGTAGAGTCATGGGTTTATTGATAGCTAAAAACTTAAATATCTTCATGGTGCACTTCATTGAAACAATAAAGAAAGTAGAGATGCCACTAGACTGGGCTTCTACTCTTAGTTAGAATTTGTGTGAATAGTTGGTGGTGGAAAAGATCCAAAGAAAATTCTATATGACATCATACCTAGTGTACTTGTTGGTTGCAAGAGTGAAAAATTATCTAGGACTTTATAAGAAGGGCAACATATGGGATCTAAATTCATGGCCACATATTATCTATCCCCAGTAGGTAAAGAAGAGGCTCTCAGAGTAGAGCAAAGAATATAGAATTGTTAATGATGCCTTCATATTCACTATAATCTGATTCATAGAAGGGGATTATGCAAAGAGAATATCAAATGATGCAGAGTGTAGTATATCAATTCTAAACTTTTACATATTTGAGGGTAGTTAGTACCACTATTAACCAGAAAAAGCTCTTGAGGTATCCTTGCGAAAGACTTGTTCTCTTGGAGATTTCTTAACAAATTTTGTCTATCTATGACAGAATTAGAAAGCAACATAAAAAATGTTGGACCTAGCCATTGACTATAGGAGCTTTTTGGGTAGATTGGAGGCAAGATATCCCATTTTTTGAGTGTCAATGGGATCAGTATCCCTTGGAAGAGTACAATTCTCTATAGCCATGTTTTGATAACATTGGGAGAGTGCAATATTTGGTGGGAAAAATATTCCAGCATGAAGAGGCTATTAAGGATCATTGGATAAAGGCAACAAATGACTATGATATCTGAATAAGGGATAATTGTAGGATGAATTTGGACATGGTAGAGAAGGTCCTAAAGATAAAGATTTCATTAAAGATATTACAACAAGACTCAAAATAATTTCTTGATCCTCTATTCAATAGGGACAAGATTGGCAATAGGCCCATTATGAATGTTAAGGTTGATAGGGAGGAGAATGTTGATATCAAGCACAGGGTGAGGGATGTCATTAAAATGACATAGAATTGGATTAAGAAACCATTTAAGCTTGATCCAATTCTTGAAATGGTGATCTTTCATGCACAAGCTCGCTTAGCCAAAGGTGGAGGGAAGAAAGTCACCATCCCTACCTTTGCAACTTATTCACTAGTAAGGCTAGGAATGGTACACCAACTTGATAGAAAGGTTCTATATTATCAAGCTTAGAGGGGTAGAGGAAGGGGTAGTAGGAAAAGAACTTCTCCTCCAAGGGTTGAGCTAGAAAAGGGTGAAATCCCAACACCTCCATAGCAAGGAGAAGAAAATGTACAAGGGGTTGAAGATACTGGAACCCCACAAACCCATGTTGATTTTCAAGTACCACCCACTACACCAATAAAAATGAAGATAAACATTGAGATTCAAGATTTATCCCCACCTCATTAAGCAAAATAGGCATCTCCTTCAACACCTAAAAGAAGGAAGATTGAGACTCTAGTGTAAAGGAGATAAAAGGTGATAAAGAAAGTGATCCCTTTCCCCTTAGTCCTTGAACCTATCCCAAAGGAAGAGGAAGGAGAAGAGGGTGAGGGTGAGAAGGATGAAGAAGATAATTTACCATTGAGGCAAAGGACAAGGCTAGCCAAAGCTACAAAGCGAGAATGAAGAAGAAGTTCCACAATCACACTGTCATCTATCCCTAATGAGCCCATGTAGACCACTACATTAGAGGATGAAATACAACAATGGATAGATGAATAAGATGTGAAGGGTACTAAGATCTTTAAGATGTTAGATTTTGAATTTATGCTCATAGGTACTGAGTTGGAAGGGGACAAGATTAGAGACATGCCCACTAATCAACCTCAATAGGAGGATTGGAACCATATGCCCCCAAGTCACAAGGATTCAAAATGGTTCCCACATCCTAGTTGCAAGTCACATTTTGTGTTGACAAGGGATCAACCACCCCTCTTCCTCTAGGGATAGAAATTGAATAGGCCTAGATAGAACCTGAAGGAGAGCCACAAAAAAATATCCACCAATGAAGTGTCAGAAGAGGGACAAATAAGTGAACAACCTTAGCAATCTTCCCAGGACATAGATGTGAGTACTATGGGCTCCATTGATATAGGCACTACAAATGAGGAGCCATCACAAAGGGAAAAGACCTTGGAGAGGAGAAATAAGGGAAAAAACACAGCAAAGAAAACTCCTTCATCCTCAAAAGGAAAGTCCTTAGCTCAGCATGTTCCAAGGTGGTTCTAAAAAGAAGTAATTAGGGGCAAGTAGCAACACTTCACTACAAAAGAGGAGGAAACAATAGAACTAATAGAAATGTTAAGGAAGCATGATTCACCACCTATAGAAGTGAAACCCTTGGCCTTCGTTATGAGTGATTTGAATAATGAGCTTTTTGCTTATGTAGCTCTTTATCCTCCACAGTAAAATGTTGAAGAACCGAGTCTACAAGATAACCAAATCTGGGAAGTTATGCTTGGGAAGTTTTCTAGAGCCTAGAACAGGATGGGGCAGAGGTGGTAACACTTTAGTGCCAGAATGAAATCCTTAAAGGATATTTGAGTGAAGTTGTTGGCCCATTGGACCTTGCCAACCTTGAAGAGACTCTAAATTTGATAATTGAAAGGAGAGATAGGGGGCAGTGAGTTTGGATCCATTTTTGAATGCTTGTCAACAATGGGAGGAAAGTTTTGAGGAGAAAGTCATACTTATCATCCAAAGGAATCTTAAGTTACTACATGTCATGTAGGAGAATGTGGATAAAATGGTAGCAATTTTGAATCAAGATTTTGGTCTTATGGATGAGGTACATACCTGGGGAAAGGATCTACAAGTATTATAGGTGATAAAGGGCCAAAGGTATCACATGCTTATGGATGTATATACTATGGAGGAGTTAGATTTAATTGATGATTGGATAGAGAAGATAGTAGATAGCAATAAAGTAATGGAATCATTACATGCAAAGATCCACGGGCTAAAGGACCAAGCCCAAGAGCAAATTTTGTAAGCTGAGAAACACTATAGTGATGCATGTCTAGACATTTTTGAAGATTATGCATGGGAGAAGTTGATACTTGTAGAGATAGAAGTTCAAAGATTCAGGAAGATTTTTGATGAAGTTTCTAATGATGAAGATATTTGACAAGCATTTAGGACAAAAGAAGCACTTTTGGAGCTGGATACAAAACTCAAGGATTTTGCTGAAACTTGTATAGAGGTAGATAATTATAGGAAAAAGGTCAAAGATAAATATAATGCATTATATTTACTAGATGTAGCAAAGATCACTGAAATAATAAAGAAATTCAAGGTCAAGCACCCAGACATAGCTCTAGTATGAAGGGGAACAAAACCAAAAAGCCAAAATTTTATTTTTGACACAAATAATTTTGGAGAAGTTAGAGGTGCAAAGGTGCACTTGGTGTGCTTCTTCTAAGGTGCACTTTTCTAGAGGTCTACTGACAGTTAACTACTAGTTACAAAATTAGAGCTTTCCATGCACCAAAAACACATTCTAACAACAGTTTAACTCTGATAGATGCCCAATGAATGTTGAACTCTTATTTTTGACACATCTAGACACTTTTACATCAATTGAAGGCTCTCTTCTTCTTATTATCTCATAATTTCTTTGTTTTATGATAGGGAAAGGTTCATGCATCTAATTAATGAAATAAAAATGGATGGAGTCCTATTAAGCCCTAGTTAGAGAGTCAATTTGTACATAATTAGTTTTTTTAAATTAATTTAGAAGCATATAAGTGCATGAAGATATCTCTCACTCTCAACACAAATTTAGGAGATGATTTCTTATAAATATGAGATTGTAATATCTAATCAAGGCCTTCATTATTTTGCAATAATATATGCTTTTGGTACTCGCATTTGGAGTGTAGTGATTCTTGCCTAAGTCTGTCATATTTTTGTGAATGTATGTTCATGGAATTGTGATTGAGACAAACACTTATTACTTTATTTATGGTTGTGTGATCTTTTAATTCTAATGTTTAATATGGTTTTATGAATTTTTCTGATGTATCTAGTTCGAGAAGAGATTACCCATTTTGTTCCTATATAGCTTTTTGTCTCACATGAGTGCACTTTCCATGGCCTTGCAATTTGATAAAAAGTGAAACATATTACAGTTGCTAAATTCCCATTGACAATTGCATTAGTGGAATTAAGGAAGTGCTACTCCTACTTTCATTGGTTACCCACTGATTTCTTCAAAGGCTTAACTCACAAACGTGTTGTTTCTGAAGCTTATGTCCATTAGGATTTGATTTCCATATTATTTTCTTAAACCTCTTGTTACCTTATCTTCATTATTTTCTTTACTAACCCCTTGTTAAATTAGGAACTCATATTAGTTCCATTATTAGATTGCATTCATTGAAAAACACAAAAATACAAAAACATAGTTCCTTTTGCATGTTTTATTCTAAAGCAACGAACAAATTTGACATCTTATCTGAAGTTATTACAACTAGAAAAAGTCTCCTCATGAACATTCATATTTATATTTAACTAAGTGAATTTTAGTGGGTCATAAGATCACCCAAAATTTTGGAGTTGATCCCCAAGATTGACTTTTCAAGAGAGGAGTTCGAAAGGATTTTTGTCGTTAAACATCTTGCAAACTGACAGCTCAATAGGTCTTTACTATGTAAATGGCACTTTGATTTAAGGCATGTTTTCATCTTGAAATTAGGGAGGTTTGGAGTCTTAGATTAGTTTTGGTTTAATTTGAGCACATGAGATTTCTTTACAAGGCTTTTTTTAGAGGTTATTGAAGCCTAGAAGCAAGATTACTTTAGGCAACAAAAGTTGCTTAAAGGATGTTAGCAATTTTAAAAAGTTGCTAAGAAATTTTTTTGTTAATAGAACCTAACCATAAAAAGAGGCTAAGAAGCCCTATCCAAGTAGTCACCCCATGGAGAAGACTATAAAAGTCATGAGAAACCCTCAACCAAGAGTTAGTGAATATTACTGTACAACCAAAGTATAGAACAACAGACTGTGCATTGAAAAATAGTGACATTTATTGGTTTTTGTGAATTTTGGAAGGAAATAGAGAAGCTTTTATGATCTTTTTTGGATTGGAATAGTGTCTATAGTGTTTTTTCTTTCATTGGCATGGACTAGATTAGGTTTCTTCAAGTTCTATAAGTGTTTTATTTGATTCTTTCTATATAGGCTAAATTCTGCTAGTTTTGGCATAATATGTAAATAAAGGGGCTATATCTTTGGTTTCCACTATAGGAAAGCCATGAAACCTTTCAATCTTGAAGTAAAAACCTCATTTAATTTGTAAAAAGGTTCAAGGCCCTTGGATGTATGTGCAACATTATTTTTGAGCTTTCCCTAGGTGAATACAACAATATTAAACTAGGAGAGGACAACAATAAAATAGCTATAGAATGCAGAGGAGTGGGTTTTAAGATAATCCATTTGGATAAATCCAAGAGGAGTGTTATAAGGTGATATTTTATGAAGGATAAGTTTTCATAAGCTTTGGAAGGTCGTGAAAAAGTGAGGATACCGAACAACTCTTTAAAACCCTAAAAAACCCTTGTTTGTGGCATAATTGTTGTAGACTTTTTGGTGGCTCAAGACCCAAAAAATCCTTTAGGGTTGGTCCTTGTGAGAAATTTTTCTTATTACCAAATTTGATGAAACCTTAAGGGAAAGTGAGAAAAATTCCTAGAAATCGACAAGGAGGCCTAATTAGGGCTCTTCTAGTAGCCCTATTTGTGAAGAAACTCCTCAATCATGTAACAACCAAACTTGGCTATTACTTTGGTCATGTGGAACAGGTTATAAAACCTTTGTAAAACTCCTCACAATAATTTTTAGAACTTTCAAAGGTGTGAAACCCTATATGACCCTTATTAAGCCTTTAGGAAGTTGATTGCTTGGGAATAACCTTAGAATGCTAAGAAGTTGGAAGTATTGACTTGATGGGTAGGTCTGGGTAGGTTAAGGGATCCTTGAGTGAATAAGGAATCCTATAGACCATTAGAGGTTTTTTTAGAAAACTTAGATCCTAACTATAGCTCAAGAGCATGGACTAGTTAGTCTATCCCAAGCCTCCCCATCAATAAAGTCCACTTACGTTACGTATTGAAGTGCTTGAGAGACCATCAATTATATGGAAACTTAAGTAAATGTGGGTTCTTCTAGTTAGAGGTGAAGTATTTAGGAGACATCATCACTAGTGATTAAATTTTAGTAGGCCTGGAGAAGATTTATGCTATCATGAAATGGCTGATACCCACTAATGTCTTTGAGGTTCATAGTTCTATGGGATTGGTGGGTTACTACCATTACTTCATGACGGATTTATCATGAGTAGCTCATACCATCACTTATCTTCAAAAAAAAGGGAAGAAGTATGTTTGGTTAGAATAGAGTGAGGCAACATTTAATTCTCTTAAGGAGTGTTTGACCAGTGCACTAGTCCTTGTAATGCCTAATCCTATAGGTGTTATCATGGTTTTTACAGATGCTTCATTGGAAGGTGTGGGTATGATGTTGGTGTAGGATGGTCACATAATTGCATATGAGTCTAGGAAACTCAAGGACCATGACCTTAACTACCCCACTCATGATTTGGAACTTGTTGCCATAGTGCATGCCCTTGTCTATTGGAGACATTTTCTTTTGGGACATAGGTTTGAATTGCATATCAATCATAGGAGCTTGCAATATATTCTTACTCAGCTAAACCTAAATGCATGACAACATCATTGGATGGAGTTCTTGTGTGAGTATGACTTTGGTGTTCATTACATTAAAGTGAAGAAGAATTTTGTCATGGATGCTTTGAGCAAAAGGTGACACGAGGTATCAGTGATGTCATTGGGAGTGGATTTGCAAGGACATATCTTGGAGGCTTTTCCTAATGCCACTTGGTATTAGTAGTTGAGTGTAGAGATTGAGTCTAGATGTACCCTTGAGGGGAGATTTTTAGGTTATATTCTTGAGTCCAACTACTATGACACTTGGGGCATATCTATATAACCATGTTTGGTGATCTTCATACCTTGGCTTTGTCAGAAGTGCATCGTGCATCATATTCCACACATCTTGGTATTAAGAAGATGCATGCTGATCTCAAACAACCATACTTTTGGACATGGATGAGGTGCAATGTTGCTAATTTTTTTGATAGATGTCTTGAGTGCTAGAGATTGAAGGCAAAGCATTAGCATCTGGTGAGACTTTTGCAGCCACATAGCATTCTAGAGTGTAAGTGGGATACAATATACATTGATTTTATCATAGGGTTTCCTATGTCATCATAGACACATGTTCATATCATGGTGATACTGGACAAATTGTCCAAGATAACACATTTATAACTCATGAGAGTATCCTACATAGCTTCTTTTGTAGCGCATGTTTTCTTGGAGAATATTGTACATTCACATGGGATCCCTCATTAGTCAATTTGAATAGAGATCCAATGTTTACTTTTGCATTGTGGATGTCTCTCTAGCATGCTTTGGGTGCTCAGGTCAATTTTAGTTTGACTTATCACCCAGAGATTGATGGTCAGATTGAGAGAGTAAATTAGGTTCTGGAGGATATGCTTTGCATGTATGTTATCAATGGGTAGGTGAAGTGGGAGGACTATTTATACCTTTTTAAGTCTACATACAACAATAGGTATCATAGTTCTCTTGGCATGCTACCTTTTCAGGCCTTGTATGATAGACCATGTCATACCACTTTGAGTTGGGATCACTTAGAGGAATGAGTTCTTTTGGGTCTAGAGATGCTTTAGGATATGGAGCAATAGGTTGTTCACATTAGGGAGCATTTGGTTACTACTTAGGATAGGTAGAAGAAGTATGCAGATGCCCATAGGTCGAATAATCACTTTTCTATTGGTGACAAGGTGTTTTTGCAAGTGCGTTCAAGGAAGAGCCCCATCCATTATGGGAAAGGCTCTAAGTTGGTGCCACATTTTGTTAGACCTTTTGAGATCCTCAAGAGTATTGGTCATGTTTCTTATTGACTAGCATTTCCACCTAGCCTATCATGCATCTATGATGTTTTTCATGTTTCTACTTTGAGGTAGCATATTCTAGATGTGACCCATGTTCTTGATTGGGATGCTTTATAGGTAGTAGATAGAAAAGTTACTTTGGAGCCCATTTGTACCCTACATTAGCAGAGGCTGACCTTATGAGGTTAGGATATAGAGTAGGTAAGGGTCCAATGGACCCAAGTGATGAGACCTCTGTGACTTGGGAGGATGCTACATAATTGAGGGGATTGTACCCCTATCTTTTTGTTGGCTTCTAGGAGTAAGCCTATGCTAGTGGGGGAGGATGTAGTGCCTCTTGTGTTTGTTGTCTATACCTTGTCTATTTTGATTCGAGAGATACTTGATACTCTTATTATATGTACTTTGAGATTACCTGAGGGTCAAATATTATACTTTGATTCAGTACCATAAATGCTTTACTACTATGCTATTTAGTTTATCATATTTGCATGTTGATACCATTTTGAGATGACAATAGATATATGATGATATCTAATTATCTATTATTTGGACATATTTTTTGATTATTTTATGTGATGGATTTTATGCTATGCTTATCTACTTCATTCTTGTATCTTTATGCTTTATGCAAACATGAGTGATGTAAATGGATTAATTAGGTATTTAATGCATTTTTCTTTGGGTATTCTATCATATACAATTGCACTTGATCCTATGTTTTAGTGTTCAAAAATTATATCCCTGGCAATGGCACATGGAGTTAGTGATTCAACTATTCATATTTACCAATGTCATCCCTGTATGATTGACGTATCCTTATTTAATTGTTTAAATTAAAACCTTTTAGTGATTAGTAAATCTAAACTTATTTGTATTATGTGATTAGACCAGTAAGTGTGTCAGTGAATTTAGAGGTTCACATTATTGTGAAAGTTGTTTAGTGATTTTCTATGATTTTGGGTTTTTGGGCTTTAAATTTTCTCGAATTTAATTTTTTGTATGTTTACCTTAGGTGAATTTCCATTATGAGGAATAACCTATTTTTTCTTAGGTTGATTTGGAGTCTAGCTACTCTAACTAGTTCTTTGCCCTAATAAACTATTCACTTGAAAAGTGGATAAGTATTGAAAAAGGGGTTTTATTATTCACTTCTCACTTTTTGAAAATAGAAATTTGTAGAGCTTTTCTATAATCCTCTTCTAAAGGATTTGATTTTTGTTCATGAGATCAGTCTCATTGGATCTAGCTTGAGGAGACCTTGCTTTCCTATGATTTTTAGTAGCATTAGCAAATTATTTATTTTATTGTGTGGGTTTTAGATTTTGCCCCTTTTGCTATTAGGTAGGGCTTTCTTGTTTTATCATTTCTGCTTTGTTTTAGCTTCATTTTTGGGTAGTTATTTGTTAGGAGGCTGAGAACTAGTGTTCCCCTCTATTATTGTTTGCTCATTCTGCCCAATTGGTTGGGTATGAACATTTTCCCTAGTTTTATGATGGGGGTTTGGGGTTTTACATTGTTATGCTAGCCAATTTTGCATATGGTCTTTGAACTCAATTATTATTAGATTTTTGGGGTTTTTGTACCCAAAGGCCAAATGGGTCTTAATTTTGAAGTTTTCCAAATTTTGGGGTTTTTACCTTATTTTACATGCCACCCTATTTTCTCATGTTTTCTTGGCATGAGTTTGGTCATGGACCTGTACGATCCATTTGGATGTCAGCTAGACCATTGTTACACTTCTATTTTTGCATTAGGATGCATGTTGCATCCATCATGTTGATTCTATTTTTAGTTGAGTGACTTTCTCCTTTGTGTTCTAATCTAGACCTTATGTTATGATCTTCATGATGGTCATGCACCACATAGGAGTATGTGCACATAAATTTTTTGGGTGACTTGCGAGGTTCGATCTTCTATGGTACTTCTAGAAGTTACGAACATTGGGGTTGGGTTGGGAATTTGCATGCCTATAGGCACTCATCATTTGATGAGCATGGGTAGGGTAGGGTAGCATATGGAGGGGGTTTCTATCTCATAGCTCAATGATCATGGCACCATGGGTTGGCAGAGGGAGCTTTATACAAGTGATAACTAAATAAAACATTGGGTGGTAATAAAACTTAAGATAATGAATTTTTTTTTTGTGCTTGAGCCTTTCATCGAGGGAGTTGAATCCACACAATCTGAGCTTGGTCTTGTTGATACCAAGTGACTCTCCATGATTTCATCCCCTACTTAGCAGCCCATTAAGTGTCTAACCATGACTTGTAGCTTATGCATTGTCTATGTCTTGGTTTCATGCATCATACTACTTAGTGTGTGTTAGCCATGGATGTTTTCTTTGTGTGTGCTTGTGGTTGGATCATTATCTCTATTAGCATAGCAGGAGTGGGACTATAGGTTCCACATGGTTGGGAGGCATAGCTACCTATACCACTCTAGAGATTGGTCTACAAAAATGGTCTTTTTTCCTAGTGCGACCATTGCTGGATGTTTTCATTTGGTTCTTCAGATTCTAAAGCATGCTTTCTTGTTATTTATACTTTCGTTGGGATGCTTGTATAACATGTTTAGGTGATGTTACTTATTGATGCATTTCCTTATTTTGATGATTAGAAAATGAAAGATGATGTTATCTATATTAATAGGATTACCTTATGATTTACTTTTAGCATGTTAGATTTACTTACAGATATGTTGTAGCATATTTTAGTAGTGATGTCTTTTTATGATAGTACCGATGATATGGTCGATAGCTTGGGATGTTACACACAAGGGATGGATAGGGTCCACGATGGCCTTATGATGCTATTATGGTTGGGAGGAACCACATACTTAGTTTGGTTGTTTTGTCCATTGCAATGCTAATTCTATTTATTGTGATGTTGTTTTAATACACTAAAATGTTTCCTTTTGTACCTTTCCCTTACTGCTTGATTAGGTGGTTAGTTGTGTTTCCATATTTTAGTATTGTATTTGGGTGTTTATGCCTTAAAATGTGGATCTAATACTCCCTGATGTGGAGAGATGTTATCCCTTAGTTTTGTTATCTTTTTGTTCCTTGCTTGTTGTTATGGGATTTTGTGCAAAATCGTGCATCCTCACATGAGGATGCAAGATCTTGCGTGGTGTGTTGGGTTTCTTCGCATGACCTTGGGTACTTTCTCGCATGAAATCCAACACCAGTTTTGAGTTCTTTGACTATTTCATGAAGCACTTCCTTGCATTGCATGGTGTACATCCTTGTGTGGAATGCACTTTCTCATAGGGCATGCTGCACATCTTCCCGCAAAAAATTGTCAGTCTATGGTCCTCGCAATAAAAATAGGGGGCATTTTCATTGGTTTCTAGGGATTATTTTCTCATGATTCTAGTACCCTTTGGGATTACTTAAATTACCATGTTCTGATAGATGTTAGATTTCTTGTATAGTTGTCTTTTTGGATTTTAGTTCTTTGTTGTGTGTGTTAGTTTGGATAGTGGTGTTTGGAGATTCGTTGGTTGTCAAAATGATGGTTAAGTCTTCCATTGTGATCTATGTGAACTATGTATGATGTTGTCATGTGCACTCATATTTGTTAAAAAAAATCTTGGCTTGTATTTCATCCTTGTTCTAAGGATCTCTAAGTGTGGCATTACAGCTAAATAGGGGCATAAAATTTGGGAGCGCACAAGATATAATTTTTAAGATCATAGTCTATAAACTGCAGTTCACTAGTAAACTTTTTAACATGACTTGATGGTTGTAGATTAATGTGGTTATGTATGACACTCCTCGGAGGCCACATTTAAACATCACACACCAAGGGAAGAATTAAGCTTGGAAAGAAAAAGTTAACTTTGACTATTGACCACTTTAGTCTAGGAATTAAGCTTAATGTGTGATGTTTAAGTTGTTCTGTTGTCCAATATCATGTTGACTTGGGGAGACTGGACCTTGTGACATTGTGATTTATAACAAGAAGATCTCGTTAATCTAATTAGGCCTCCAACTGAAGCACACAAAATATGTATGATAGGCAATACTAAATTGAAAATAGATTGGTTAAAATTACAAATTGATCTTATTTTTGGTAATCTAGGCTCACAAGCACAGATGCTTAGGGGATGTGCAAAGTCTACAGATACACAAGAGATACGACATGAATGTTAACATAGAGTTCAAACATGTGAACTGAAGCCAAAAATAGTTAACCTCATATCTTGCATGAATGTGAATAGTTCAAATCCATGGGATACAAATATGAACATTAGCATGCTAGTTTAAACATGGGATCAAACCCACAATTAAAATAGATTGAGAGGGCCACAAAGTCTACGAGCACACAAGGTATACAATACTAAAGTCAATATAAAAATTCAACTCTATGAACACATTAGATCATCAGAGACACAATCATAATAATCTAATAAAGAGTTAAACTTTGGTCAAAATCATAAAGTACAAGACATATTATATGAATGTCATTATGAAAATAGTAAACTAAAATGTATATATTACCAAAGGAGATTTGTTTTAAAAACTAAATTTTTAGTCTTTTTAAGTTTATTGTTTAGCTATTACCCTAAAATTTCAAACATAGCAAACCCATTGAATTAATGAGGACACAAAGCCCATAATCATAATAGACCAATGAAGATTTAAATATTAGCAATAATAACAATAGTACTATGAATCCCCATAATAAAAAAATGGCCATCTTTGAAAGGAAAAATAAGATTAATGAGATTTATTACAAATGAACATAAACACTAAGAGGCTGAAATAAGGAAAAGAAACCTATTTTCATTAGTTCCAGTCAAGTTGCCATTGCACCAGATCTTTTCAATGTTATTGCATAGACTATCTCTACAAAAGTACTAGTTTATCATGGAATCTATGACAAATAATTTTATAAGGAGATATCATGGAATCTATGTTATCTTAGGCCTACTTCTAATTAATGAATGTTGTCATCATCTTAAATGCTTTACAATTAAGGGGATGATCTATAAGTGCAGTAAGTTGTGAATTTTCTATTTGGGATATTTTAGGGTTCGAGTCTACTCAAGCTCCATCTTGTTCTCAGCTCTAGTCTATTATCAATTAGAAAAAAGAATAGTTTACAACTAGAAACTTGTCATTCAACTCTAAAAAGTAATAAAATAAAATTTTTATGGTAACATGTTCACTATTTTTTCTTTTTCCATAATACAGGTCTCGAATGACTCATCATTATAAGTTTGTATACTATTCTCTGATTAGTTGTCATTGAGAGTATCACTGAAAATTATATGAAATTATTCATTTAAAAGTATTCTAATTTGTTTTAAAACAAAATAATAGAAAGAATATTTTAACCTTGTTGAATACTTTTTGTTGGGCATTCGTTTTGCATGAGGTCAATGGCAGGAATCCGTAGTGCAATTCCTCTCTTGAAAAGAAAATCTTTTTAAGGATCCACTCCAAGGTTCTGATTTCAGGAGGAGGTATTTCTTTGTCAAAACATTTGGATGATTATGTGTTTTATACCAACCAAGCAACAGACATCTCTTATGGAATTAAAGGGACTTTAAGTCTGGAAATTAGAATCCTAGACTAACAAGCTCTCAACACTTTGCAAATTTAAAGATTTGATGGTGTTAGGTGTTGTCCAATTTCAAGTCAAAGATGATGAGAGATGATCCAAATTTTGTCTAGTTCAAACAGGAGGGGTCTCCTCGGAGGGTTGCTAAGATTGTTGTTTGGCGTAAGAGTTTCTTAAAAAGTTCTAAAAGAGGAATGCAAGGGATGTTCATAAGAGATCGAATCCAAGAAATGACACTAATGTTCTGACTACATAGTCTAAGCATAGTTAGGATATAGAATTCAAAAAAGAAAAGAAAAGAAAAGAAAAAAGATAGTGTTAAGTCTGAAGGATTTTAAAGATCTAAAATGGCTAAAGATAAATTGCAAAATGAATGCCCAACAGAAGTGGCGCTAGAAGGAGGGCCCCTACAAAGAACATACTATTGGAAATAAGAAAGATTTGATCAAATTTCAAAAATTTTGCACCCTTGCAGTAATCTACACTATGTAAAAGGTTCATAAATCACTTCTGAAATTTTCAAAAATTTAGGTCTGCAAGTCCGCAGCTTCGTAGGTCTGTAGGTTCGCAGATCCGTAGGTCTGCAACTCTGCAGGTCCACAGCTCTGCAGGTCCGTAGCTCCGCAGAACTCTATGGTCCACAAATTTAGAATAGTGAGGAAGTGTACTTTTGTAGAGGTACACTTTGCCTAGAATTGATACAAGCTGGAATATATTGATCCTAGATCTCCATTCCAGTGAGCATTAAGATCTTCACCAAGTGCCCAAGAATTTCTAGAGCTTACTCATTTTCATAAGCCATGTAGTGATAGAGGAATACCCCAAATTCAACCACTTCCATTCAACATTTCATCATCTTCTTCTACTCCACCACCCATTCAACCACCAGGTGGACCTCCACATATTCCAACACTCTCATCACCTTTCCACTCACCTTTAGGTCCACAAAATCCTCCGATGGCCTTTTTCGCAAATGTAGTTGATTCATCCCTTAACTTGAGAGGTTCCCTCCATGACCTCCCTAAGAATCCCGAGAAATTTTGTCCAAGGTTTATTTACAGAGAAACAAGAACCACCGAAGATCATGTCAAGATTTTTAAAGAAATTTGCAACCGGAAGCAAATTGCCAATGAAGATGTGGTTCTTTGTTTATTCCCCTACTCTTTGGGGGAAATCGCCTTCAATTGGTACATGAACCTACCACCAGGATGAATTGGAGACTGGGACACTTTCAAACAATCATTTTTGGAATAATTCAAAACATTCATCAATCCAACAGTGATACATCAACAGTTCATATCAATAAAAAGGGATCTAGCTAAAATAGTTTCACGCTTCAATCATCATTTTCATATGGCTTACCGCAAGTTGGAAACACCGTACACAATTTTGGTTGAAGCTACCATCCAAGTTTATTTCAATGCCATGGATCCTCTTACTACGATTTTTCTGAGAAGACTTCCTGCAGCAAATATTGACACATTGGACAAAGTCTTTGCAGAAGCAATCACATTCACAAAACAAGCTAATCCTAATGGAGGGGGAATGATGCTTCCTACGCAAACAGTTCCTACCATACCAACGGTCCTTGTTGGAGCACCCACTATGCCTAGTTAGTTCATACCTATGAACCCAGTTCCATTATAATAGGTACCCGCTCCACAAACTCAAGTGATAACATATCTAGGGTATGAGCCCCCGAAAGTAGCCTTCTTTGAACAAAAGGCGATGGTTCCTGTGGAAGTAGATAACAATCTCCTTTCAGAAGTTGGTCAGATGAAGAAAACCATGTCGCAAATGAACAACGAATTGACTCATCTTAGATTATCTCAAGGACAAAATAAAAACTTCTAGAGAAACAATGCCAGCCTCAACAACAACAATTTTGGTTAGAATTACGACAGAAAATTCAACAATAACGGTAACAACAACGCAGGAAACAATGGGGGAGGAAACAACTTCAATCCTCCTAATCACAACAATGGCTTCCGAAGAAAAAATTGACAATGGAACAATAGACCAAATAATGGAAGCATTCCTGCCAATAACAACAACATTCAGTATGCCGCTATTAATCAGTATGACGATAGCCAAAATATGCCTAGTAACAATGGTGCCTACTACAATGGTAATCAGAATGTGAATCAAAACCCGCCAATGAATGATAATCTTCCTTCTGTTCAATTCAACGTAATGCTATTAGAATCTTACGATTCTATATAGAATGTACAAGTGGAACAATAAGAAAATGAAGAATTCTTGTAATGCCCCGCCAAGGGATCCAAATAATTAACCTAGAATTTCACTAAGTTTGGTAACATTTTTTTTTTTTTTAATAACATGAAAGTAAATACCACATATAACTTGTACATAATAACAAAAGCAATAGAAATGTCCATCTAAAAGTAAGTATAACATACATAACTGATTTCATTCTTTAAGAATCCCTTAACATTGAGTTACATCTAAACTAACATACATGAATCCATCTAGTACAACATCCACATGAATAATAATGATAAGTCCAATGTTCATACATTACATTTCCAAATGCTCAATCATCCACTATACATGTCACAATGTATGAAGGCTTAAAAGAATATACATATGTGAAATAAGGTACACCATCCTATTCCAATCCATGATACATCAAAGTAGAGATAATCACATGATACATCATCATAGAAGACATATACATCCATCATAAAGATCAAACAAAATAAACTAAGTGCACGGTTCCTCCCAACCATAAATAGCATCATTAGACCATTGTGGATCCTAGTCATCCCTCCATGCATAACATTCCAAAGCATCAAAGAGATCATCGGTATTATCATAGTAGGAATGTCACTCCTAAAACATCCTACTAATATGCAAAGTAAAGCATAAGATATCATCATCTAACATATGCAAATCATCAATGTAAGAAACATACCAATAAATACATCCATCATAAGGTATATCATCTATCATAATGATCCAAGAACATAATGAAGATAAATACCAACCAAGAATACTCCAGCCACGGTATCTCAGACGGATCTCAAATGATAAGAGTTGAAAAACACTACCACCCGACCACATGGTACCTAAGTGGTCCACTCCCACCATGCTGAGGAGATAATCTCAAGTCCCAAATAGGCTATCCATAACACATAGCACAAATCTCTATAGTCCAGGAATCCTAAAAGTATACTAACTCAAAGGTTCCAATCACGAAACTGACATGTACTTCCTAGAGGCACAACAATAACATGTAGGAACCTACTATGCAAGGGGGAAAGTGTCATCACAATTATCACATACAAGTTACCCTGGCAGTTAGCTAAACTCTACGGGTCTATACTGATCTCATGCGGCCACTAGTGTCCTCTCATACTGACAAGGCATACTACGAAATGCACGGCCGCAACCATGTGTTCTCACTACTCCCATCCTAGCCTGTACAAGCACTCAAGGCATGGGTGAGAACCAAAAAAATTATCTTTTTAGGTTCATTTAATCCCCATTTAGTGTGTAAATGTTATCACTTATTAACCAAACTTACAATGAGTTACCTTGGCAGCCACTTAGGGCCCCGACCCCCATTGCAAGCCACTTCCCGACACTACAAGTAGATTACCTACCCTAAGCTCATGGAATCATAAATTTCAAAATCACAAAAGATAATCCATAATAAAATCATCAAATATGCATAAAAGAATCAAATATCCATAATAAGAATCATCAAATTTCCAAGATAAGAATAATCAAATCTCCATGAGCATCTGGAAAAGAATCCATAGAAAATCATGACCACAACAGTTCTCTATTGGCAACTGAAGGCATCACTGATAATCATAAGTATCCATTGGTTCTCAATAATCAAAATATATCTCAAAATAAATCACAATATCCATTGGTTCTCAATAAGCAACCAAGAATATCTCAAAATCATATTGATCAAAGACTCCAAAATGGTTGAGTCAAACATGTCACAACATGACATCATCAAAAAATAAATCCAAATTTCAGTCCCATCATGGCAACTAGAAAATAATCCAAGGATAACTGATCGATGACTCAAAAATGATTAGCTCAAGTGTCTCATATGCATACATCTCAGCTTCACACATAAAGACTGATGAACAATAAAAATTAGTAAATACAAACATTTCATAGAGCATACGATCACATTACCATGGTTGAGCTTATAAAGATCGAGACCAAATAAAATCAACATGCCATCACATCTCATAACCCCCGAGCCTCTGGTAACAACTTAGGACTGGTCAACACTAGTCAACCCAAAACCCAAAACAAGAAGCATTAGAATACACGATGCAAACACATGGTTTGGTTTACTAAATTCACATAGTTGAATAATGTATAGGGGTTTCTAGTTTTCTATTTGTAAGTTTACTTTCAAGTGTCTCAAGTTTCATCATTTGACCTACAAGTCAACCCGTTTGTTCCCCAATAGCATTATCCTTCTATTATTAAGAATTACATTCTAAGAATAGCTTAAAGATAAATATTCACTAAACTGATCATCATTGACCTTTAATTAAATTGTCCTCTATATCTAACCATGATCCATATTCTAATTGATTAACCTTTCAACTTTTCTAAGGTCATTATTCATTATATTATAAGAGGACCAATTATCATTCTTCAAATAAGAGATTATAACTTCATTAGATTGATCAATTAATATCGGTTCACAATCCTTGACCTTTTATCGTTCTAATAATTCTCAATTATATATTACTAAGTCTTCACCATTAAAATATCTAAAGTCGTTATTCAAGTCATAAGAATAAGACCTATCAACTTGATATCAATATTTCTACAATCTCATTAAAAGAATTATATCAATTAAATCTCCATTACATAACTTAATTATTAAATCCAATTAACTCTAGTTAATTGATTTAATTAATAATTTCACAACCAAACCATCAACCCAATGAATATTAGTTGACTAATAACTAAAAGTCAGCCATACACAAATATTCATGTTCATAGTTCAATAATAATAACTTGCTAATATTTAATGACAAACTATATTGAGAATCTTATTAATAGATCACATTCATCATTCTTTATGAATACTAATGTTTCCTTAATTAATTCGTATTAATGATAATCATTTCAAGATAAATCTCAATCGCATAGTATAATTATATTGACAACTCAATGAATATTAATCAATCATACTTCAAACCAAAAACTAATGTCTTTTACAAAACTTTAATCATTAGATAATCTCTACTAGATTAAATCTAATCGAACTATTTACACCATTATTTATTAATAGTTTGTTAGACCCAACAAACATTAATAAATAATAAACTGATCAAAACTGTTATTATTCGATCTAGAGAATCTTTACATGACTTCATTAGTTAATATTTAACTAACCCTTGACATCATTAAGGTATATCAATAGGCGTATTTAACCAATAACATAATGATTCAATCTTAATCCAATTATCATCTCACAATTATTTAATATATATTAAATAGTATTTAATATACATTAAATAAAATCAATATTAAAATCAACCATTAGACTCCATATTCTAATTGTTCTAATAATATTTTGTCTATATAAACGTTGTTTTGAAAAAGATCCCTATCACAAACCAATAAGACTCATTGTAGATTTTAACATGAATAATCTCCAAATTCTTAACATTATCATCTTCATTAAACAACTCTAAAATTGTTTAATATATATTAAATAGTATTCAATATACATTATAAAAAGTCCACTATATAAACTATATTAAAATCTCTTTTCTTTTAATTTTCTCTCATTTAAAAATCCATTTACTTAGACTAACTAATAATTAATTACACTTCTTCGACTATTAACTAATCTTAATTAAATTTGATTTAATTAGATTAGATAATAAACCATATAAAACTAATGCATATTAATAAGATTCTAATAAGGGAAGATTGCAATAATATCTTTAATTCATTCTATGCTTTGATATATTATTTTTGTGAAGTTTAAGCATAAAGAACTCTTGGTTATGGGAAATGGAAAAATATCTATCTTTGAATAAAACAGTCTCAGTACAATGAACATATCTCCCTAATGAAATGTTGGATCGGGCTGAAATTTAAATATGTTGGAGAGGGCCAAGTTTTGCCAATTCTGACTAGAGCGATTGAATAAATTTGATCACGATAAAAAGTTATGAATGACTGAGTTTGAGTCTATCCAAAGGGCAGCGATAGGTCAATCTGTGATGAATTAAGAATTTTCTCTTAAAATAATTATTCTTTAAATTTATTCAATAATTTCACTAATGGATTTGGCCATAAATCTTGAAACCATTTTCAAATCTATTTAAATTTGATTCTAATTCGAACCCAAACCCGTTTAGATCTAATTTTTTGAGTTTTCTATTGTTTTCTTCTCAACCAAATAGCATATCTAGATTCCAATTTCAAATTTTAGATTCAATCATAGAGAGTATTCAGACACATATAATAGACATGATAAAGACAGGAAGAGAAATAGTGCAAAGAGAATATGTGAATATCACGAGTGCACTTGGACACTGATGCTAATCCACCATGTTTCAGAAATCCATAGAAAATTCCTTCCTTCTCCATCATTCGCAATTCCTCCAAGATCCAAGCCAACCGAATCCTCCAAGTGACTAGAAGTGCTGGACACTAATGCCAAATTCTGATGCTAATTTGTTCTTCCTCAGAAAACTCGCAGAGCAAGCTCCCTTCTTCAGAGTTCTTGAGTCCTCCCCTGCTCCAATTGCTCTTCACGCTATATCTAAGCTTCTATGAATGCATGAATATAAAGAGCTCTCAAGAAACCTTTGGAATGCTTCTTGAAACAGCTGGAAGGTGTCACCAACTAAGCATTGGTCTTTTCCAACCTTTTTGATGAGTCATAGAGTTGTAGACACCTTGTGCTTAATTGATGCACTAACCCTCGTGTTGTTGACACATGTTAATTCTCATGCAAGCTTATAACTCCAATTTACTTTTAAAATAATTTCTATTTAAATTTTATAACTTTCATTTTAATTTTTATAACTTTTATTATTATTATTATTTATTACTTTATTATTATTTTATTTTATAATTATTATTAATTTTAATTTCTAGTTTTCTTTTATTTAATTCATTTTTCCCAATAATTCACATTTAATTAATTACAATCAAAATATCAAAGATCATGATATTTTATTAAGTTTCTCAAATAAATAATTTATTAATTAAATCTATTTATTAAGACTTAATTAATAAAAAATTCACCATAGACCTCCAAGATAAAATATGAAAACCCATCATAGAAAAAATCATACAAAATAAATCTAAAGAGTTAAAAATCACAAAATATGTTATCCGACACATTCGGTGGGTATTTAACTTTGATACTTGTCCTAACTCACTAGGACAAATTGTTTTTAGGTTTGAGATTTGGACTTGAGAATTTATCTCCCTTCTCTTATCATTAAGATAATGTGATAGGGTATGCTCATCCTAGCAATTTAGGGAAGTCGATACCTGGTACCTGCAACCTGCATAAAAACCATGCATGTACAAGCACAATATATACTAAACTAAATAGGCAATGGCAAGAAGTGGTGCATCGTGTAGATCTCGACTAGCAGGTGACTACGACTCCCTTCCTTAACCACATGTCATGTCCCCTTTTCAAATAATTAAAAAATAATAATCTCTGCTAAAGCAGGCAGGCCCAAGAAAGTGAAGTTTTGGAAAAAGAGGGTTAATCTTTGGAAATCGTTGGACTAATAAATGAAAATTATTATTAAAATATGTTTCATTAACCTCTCTTGGTTGTGAGTTACGGTTATGCCCTCTTTTAAGGGGTTTGGAGGCATTTTGGGTTGATTCTAGAACTTGATTTTTGCTCATTCTTTGTTATTCTTTAGAGGCTGCCAAACCTGTGGAGAAGGAGACCCAAGAATGGGAGTTTGCAAGTTTTCAGGGAGACCCAAGAACGGGAGTTTGAAAGTTTTTAGAGAGACCCAAGAATGGGAGTTTGCAAGTTTCTAGGAAGGCTAAGGATGAGAGTTTGAAGCCATTCCATGTGCATGCTCATACAGAGTTTGCCTTTGTGCTGAACAGTGTAGATTTGTGGGTTTTCGAGTGTGTTTTTTTGTATGAGTTTGGTGTTTTCAGCTGAGTATTTCATATCAGTTTGGGTTGCTGCTATATTTTAGACTTTAAGGTGTTAAAATAGAGCTGAATATATGTATTGGGACGTGATTAAACTTTTTAGATAGATTATTAGTGTTTTTATGGTATTTTCGGGCATTTTTGTGTTAATTTCGGGAGCCTGATGAGCATAGTTTTTGTCCTACATTTGAACTATTGTGTAAAGGCTAAACGGATTTGGAAATGTCATTTTGTAGGCTTTTATGCTACTAAAATTTCTGTAAAAATATCCATTTTCAGATTTATTAATAATTTGTGAAGTTGTGAAGCTTTTGGCACTATTTCTGGCATACTCGATTTGGGGTTTCTTGAGAAATTTGGTGGATCTTTGTAATATTGGTTGTTTGATTTTAAAGATCTGATTTGAGGCTTGAAATATCATGTAAAATCAGAAAAGGGACATTTCAGTGGTATCAGAGCCATGATCTTGCCAGCCTGAGGGTTTGTAGAAGTTTGCATATCAGTTTTGACAACTACCCAGATCTTGCATGTCAATTTTGACAACTACCCAGATCTTGCATGTTAGTTTTGACAACTACCCAGATCTTGCATGTTAGTTTTGACACTACTCAAATCTTGCATGTCAGTTTTGACAACTACCCAGATCTTGCATGTTAGTTTTGACAGCTACCCAGATCATGTTAGTTTTGACAGCTACCCAGATCTTGCATGTTAGTTTTGACAACTACCTAGATCTTGCATGTCAGTTTTGATAACTACCCAAATCTTGCATGTCATAATTTATGGTTGCATGTTGCTTCAAATCAGTTGGATGTCAAAATTTATGGTTGAATTCTACTTCTAATCATTTGCATGTTAGTTCTTGGTGAATTTGGTGGTTGCATGTTGCTTCTAATCAACTGCATGTCAAAATTTATGGTTGCATGCAACTAAGTGAAAGAGAAAAGAGATATTTACAATGAGAAAAGAATAAAAAAAATTGATCAAACCTCCAGTTGAAAGTAAAAGTATAAAATTCAAGGAAGGAAAAGTATGGCTAATCTAGATGAGATGGCAAAGAAATTCTTCCAAGACATCCAAAATACTCAGAAGCAAACAGTGGATAGTTTGGCAGAAACTAGAGAGGCTTTGTGAATATTGACAGAAAAATTGCAAGGAGTTGCATCTATTAATGAGAAAGGGAGCACTTCAAAGGAGTCAATAAATCTAAAACTCACACCCTCTCAATCAACAAAAACTATTTTTCTACATGCAGATGAGCCACCAGTACCAAATTCAGCCATTAATCATGTGGAAGAGGTTACAGGTAACTTGATTACATTAAGAGCTACTTACAATGGCTTAGATGATGACTTTCATAGTTCGGTTCCTTTTAGAGAATATGTGGATATGATGAACACTTTGATGCCCAAGAAAGAGTACAAAAGGGAGCATGCCATAAGTGGAAGAGAGCTCAAAAATAAAATAAGCAAGTTTATAGCACATACTTTTGATGAAACAAATAAAATTTTAGCTAGAACATGGCTACAAAAATTATAGACCTTCTTCACACTTAACCCCATGAAGGAGAGTGATGCTGTTCAAATTGCAAGTCTACACTTGGAAGATGCAGCCTATGATTGTTGGTATCATGGAATGACTACTCAAGGTCATGATCAGGTAACTACATTTGATGATTTTATTCAAAGAGTGATAGATGGATTTGACCTCAAGGATGATGATTATGAGGATTTTGTTGTGCATGATGGTGAGATACCTGGTAGAGATGAGCAGACATTGAGCATTCATGAATTTTTTGAGAGAGAGTATCAGACACAGTTAGATGCTTCAACACATGAGGTTGAGACTGGTAGTAGTTCACATGATTTATCCCGCCAGCTGAAGGTGAGTGAAGACAGTATTTTGACTTCATTATCTCATCATGACAGGTCTGTGGAGTTAGTTGGTATTGGTCATATTACTCAAGTGAGGATTTTGCTTGAGTTACCAGCTGATTCTAGTTTACAGATATGGACTCAAGATTGTTATATTGGCATTTAGGATTCAGTTGACAGGAGATCTTTAACACTTTTTTGTAGCAGTGTTTGTTTGGGCGCTCTCATGGATTTGATTAGCAGATTGCATAGTGTTTTCTTTTCTTGTGCTAGCAGCTTGTCCAATGTTGGTATTAGTTTTTATAAACCGGTGTTGGGCTTTGTTCATATATCCAATCGATCATACTTGCTGGAATGCTTTGATGATCTTTCATATTTGGCAGTGTGTATAGATGAGTCCCAGGATCATATTGGCATTGATGACATCCAGGAGGATGCAGTGGGCAGTTTTGAAGACTTAGTTTCTTTAGGTATAGAGGAGTTAGACAACAGTGCTATAGTTTTTGATACTTCGTATGTTGATATGAGCTTTAGAGTTGATTCACAGGACATGGATGGTAATACTCTAGAGAGTAGTAGCTTTGAGGATACTCCTTTAGAAAATGCATCAGAGGAGGTTTGTAGGAGACAGTCAAGCCAGTGCCATCATGTGTCTAATTAGTTGAGAGTTAGTGACCAAGACATTACTATCACTTGCCAGCATTTCGATGTTTCTCTTCAATTGTTAGCAATTTATGGATGGGGTTCTCCTACTAGCGATGAGCAGGAAGGCAGTTATCTTTCCTTGACAGAGTTCCACTCTTTATGGGAGGCTATCCAAATTTTGAGATAGGATTATATGCAGTTGGTAGCCGATAGAGATTATCTTATGGAGTGGGGTAGTACAACATATGATGCATTGTTGGCCAAGGAAGATGAGGTGAGTGAGCTTACTCAGCAGCTTGAGGTGACTTCTGAGATTCTTGAGAGTACACAGTTGGATTTCAAGGAGTCACAGTTTCATTTGGCTAAGGTGACCATGGAGTTAGAGCAACTATAGTCTTTACCTGATTCTATACAGTCACAAGCTGTGGTGTTTGGTGATCCGAGGATGTCCATGGCCGAGATTGTCAGAAACAGTGGAGATGGGGATGCATCCATCCTTGATATTAACATTGGCATATCAGGTTCATTCCCACTAGAGTTAGGTTCAGTTGAGTTGGGCGTTGTAGCAGATTGTTGTATGCCTGACATGGTGATGGCCTCTAGTACTGATGGCATGAAGACTAGAGATGTATCAAAGATCATGTGTGATGTTGGTGAGTTGAAAGTTGCCATGGTTCCTGCTAGTAATACTACTCCCTTAGTGATATCTTCGGAGGTAGTAGTCAGTTCCAACATGGTTAATGATCAATTGCAGTTAGTTTCATCTAGATTATAGTCTAAGCCACTGACTAAGATTGGCGCATTCTATTAGCATTACACTGTGAGGTACGCTCATCAATTTACCTTTGATGACCATGATTATGAGATGATGATATAGAGATGTACTTTGGTTCCTAGTGCTTATCATCAGTTATGGGACAGTTTGATGCCTCACGATGAGAGTTGTGATTGGCATGACATGGTGATAGGTTTTGCAGTTGACAGCTTGATAATATGTGACTTAGAGCAGGAGTTTGAGAGTGATGCTTCAGTGGGTGTTGTTATTGATTCTACTCCTTTGGCTATGACATCTCCTGACTTAGCTAGTGATCAATCACAATGGGTTGTATCACTTGTTCATGGTGAGCTATTGACTGAGGTTGGTTTTTTTAATCAACATTATATTGCAGGGTATGTACATCAGTTAGCATTTGATCCTTGTTTTGAGGAGTTGATGGCAGGCAAATTTGGTTTGGATTCTATTTCTTACTCTTTATCTTATAATGTCTTTTCACCATCAGTAGTGAATGGGAGTTATGGTTATGAGATAGTGGCCAGTGATTTGCAGAGTTGTGTTGACTGCAGGAGTTTTATAGTGTGTGGATTCTCCATACTTGGTACAATTTCATTCGAGAGCGTTCACCATTGTTGCAGAGTTGGATTGTACATTTTGTATAGGCCAGTAGGATGTGTTGATGGTATTTACTATGTTGGTAGTTTGATTTGTCCACTTTACTTGGGTTTTGATGTTCTAAGAGTTTGTGTCTCATGGGTTTTTGACTGTGGGAGTGGTGATTTTGGAGTTTGGTTGAGCTATAATTGTCAGTTTGATTATGGATTCCTCTTGGTCATATTGCAAAGGATATTGTAGGAGCTTGTGCTATTTGGTAGTAGTATAGTTCATGACTACATTTGGGATCTAGGTGGATTGATTGGTTTATTGTTCATCCATTGATTGAGGACAAGCAATGTTTGGGAGGGGAGGACTTGTCATGTCCCCTTTTCAAATAATTAAAAAATAATAATCTTTGCTAAGGCAGGCAGGCCCAAGAAAGTGAAGTTTCGGAAAAAGGGGGTTAATCTTTGGAAACCATTGGACTAATAAATGAAAATTATTATTAAAATATGTTTCATTAACCTCTCTTGGATGTGAGTTATGGTTATGCCCTCTTTTAAGGGGTTTGGAGGCATTTTGGGCTGATTTCAGAACTTGATTTTTGCTCATTCTTTGTTATTCTTCAGACGCTGCCAAACCTGTGGAGAAGGAGACCCAAGAACGAGAGTTTGCAGGTTTCCAGGGAGACTCAAGAATGGGAGTTTGCAGGTTTCCAAGAAGGTTAAGGATGGGAGTTTGAAGACATTCCACGTGCATGCTCATACAGAGTTTGCCTTTGTGCTGAACAGTGCAGATTTGTGGGTTTTTGGGTGTGTTTTTTGTATGAGTTTGGTGTTTTCAGCTAAGTATTTCATATTAGTTTGGGTTGCTGCTATATTTCAGACTTTAAGGTGTTAAAATAGAGCTAAATATATGTATTGGGATGTGATTAAATTTTTGAGATAGATTATTAGTGTTTTTGTGGTATTTTTGAGCATTTTTGTGTTAATTTCGAGAGCCCGATGAGCATAGTTTTTGTCCTACATTTGTGAGCTATTGTGTAAAGGCTATACAAATCTAGAAATGTCATTTTTTAGGCTGTTATGCTGCTGAATATTCTGTAAAAATGTCCATTTTCAGATTTATTAATAATTTGTGAAGTTGTAAAGCTTTTGGCACTATTTCTAGCATATCCGATTTGGGGTTTCTTGAGAAATTTGGTGGATCTTTGTAATATTGGTTGTTTGATTTTAAAGATCTGATTTGAGGCTTGAATTATCATGTAAAATTAGAAAAGGGACATTTCACCACATCAGACACATCATAAAAAAGCAAACACGCACACCATACACATGCAAGTATGGGGTAAGTATCCATAAGAAAATACATATGATAATAAATCATCTTACTAATCATTATTAATAACTGAAAACACTAAAAATAATCATCATACATACATGAAATGTAGAGTCTAAGTAATCTCATCACATATCAACTGAATCCATAGCACAATATCTGATAATCTCATAATAATGTTACTAACCATCAACATGAAACTAGCTCTAAAAGAGTTCAACAATGATAACAAAATGCGAACTAGGGATAGGCACTACAATTCTTGTTCCCTTTTAGTCAAGAACCTGATCTTCAACATGATGAGATGTTTGCCTTTCGAAATGATAATCGAAACACATATAATCTCAGGAACAAAAAGGATCCCTTGACTGATAATATTCTTCCAGTTTGCAACTAACCCCACCTGATCCTAGAGCAAGCAACAATCCACCACCAGTAAGGCCAGCCCAAGGAGGACCATAGTATTAGAATCAAGTAAACATACCAACAATACTGAGGAACCCTACTTGGTCTATTGAAAAATATAATGTGGTTGAAGACCTGAACAAAACAAAAGCCAATATGTCCATGTTCAACATGTTGCAGAATTGTCCACAACAAAGAGAAGCACTCATGAAGACATTGGATAATACAAAGGTTTCCCATAATATGAATAATGTCCCCCAAAAGATAGTGCCACAACAAGTAAATACTGTAGAAGCGATGCCTACTATGATCAAGGACAAAGTTGAGGTACCCCCATTTTTGTTGAGCATAAGGATATATGGAAAGAATCTACACAATTGTCTTATTGATTTGGGAGCTTCTTGTAATGTGATGCCATCATCAATAGCTCAAAGGCTAGGAGTTAATCCTTAACCCTCTAACCGAGTGGTAATACAGTTGGATAAAACAAAAGTAAAAGTCATTGGAGTATTGAAAGATGTGCGGATAAAGCTAACAGTTGATCCTTTGATCCAAGATATTGTTGACATACATGTGGTTGACATCCTAGAAACATACGAATTACTCCTGAGAAGAGAATGGAAAAAATGTCTTAGAGGATGGTTCTCTACAGATTTCACTCAATTATGGTTACCATGGAAAGGTTTGAACAATCAAATCAAGATAGATGTCGAGCCCAAACTGAAAAAAATGATCACAGATTATAATTCCCTGAATGAGGTAGCATTCTTACAATCTGATTTGGGTTCATACAAAGTAATGGCATTGAACATGGTTCCAAACAAGACATCTCAAGACCAAAATGAAGAACCTAAGGTGACGATACCCAAAAGTGAGACCGTGACACAATTCATAGAAAGTATGGTGATTAATCTATAGTTTTTAGGAGAGGAAGCTGACCCCAGTATCCTCCTCCTTCTAGGATTTTGCTGGTTGCACAAAGTTAGTCATTCAGAGTTTGAATGTTTAGCATGCCAAGAAGCAGTAGCAAAAGTGTTGACACAAATAATTGGAAACAAGAGTATGAAGAACTCAAGTGATGAAGTTTTCCAAATTCAAAATTCAGTGCATTCATCCAACCTTGTTAAGAAAGCTCAAGAGGAAAGTGAAGATTTAAATGTATCATATAGTGATACCTCTTCAGATGGTGGAGGTTTATCTTCTCCTCCTCTTGGGATGATTAAAGTTCAGAGAAGAAGATGATATGTTAAAGGTAAAGGATTGACCTCAATAGTCATTCATCTGGAACCTAAAATTGAACAAATCATTGAACTAATAGAAGAAATTTAGGAGCAAGAAAAACACACTCTTCCTCTATCCATGGGGTATGAAGGAGGTTCATCAATCCCTACATGAGAAAAGTTACAATGGGTGCCCAAGAAACAATCATTTAAGGCTCAAGTAAAAGAAAAGTTAAGGAAAAATAAACACAAAGTCAAAAAACCCAAGGAAAATGCAGTTTGGACACTCTGCTTTGATGGTTCTAGATGCAAATCAAGAGCTAGTGTAGGCATTGAACTAATCAACCCAAAAGGTAGGTCTTTCTATGCCGCATATAGATTGCAGTTTAGATGTACTAATAATGGCATAGAATATGAAGCCTTGATTCGAGGACTTCTCTTTGCATTGGAAAAAGGAGTCGCTACTCTTATAATCAAAGGGGATTCTCAACTGGTGATAAGACAAGTAAAATCCATATACTCATGCAATGACAAAAGATTAATCACTTACAGAAAAAGGGTATGGGATATAATGGATGACTTTGAAACTCTCAACATCAAATCCATTCCCAGAAGAAAGAACGTGGTAGCAGATGCCCTTGCTATTTTAGCCAGCGCTTTACAACTAGTAGAAAGAACAAAGTTGAAAAGATTCTCTATTGAATTAGTTGCCATTCTTGCCATTCCAGAAAATATAACAAACTTTCAGGTCTTCCAAGATGATCAACATATACTCGAGTTTATTATGTGTAGTCGCCATTTCCAAGAAAAAGAGATTGATGATACACGTGAAGACAAGCTTGAAAATGATGAGCTTGAGGATGATGATGGAATCCTTAATTTGAAAACCAATAGCATTTCGAAAGGGATGGTTGAACTTGAATGCATCTTCGACCATGATGAATCAGCACTAAATAGAAGGGAAACTCAAGAGAAAGGGATCGAAGAATGTGACTCATACAATTTAGGTACTGATGAAGAACCAAAAATGGTGCAAATCAGAAAAGCATGCAATCAAAAGGAACAGGATGACATGCTCAAATTTCTCATCAAGTATAAAGATGTCATTGCTTGGAGCTATGAAGAATTAAAGACTTATGATCCTGAGATTATCATACATGACATCCCGTTGAAACCAGATGCTAAACCTTTTTGACAAAGACAATGATCGGTAAATCTGATAATTGAACCACTGATTATGAAAGAAGTCCAAAAACTATTGGATGCTAAGATCATATTCCCTATTCGTCATTCCACCTTGGTAGAAAATTTGGTCCCTGTACGGAAAAAGATCAGAGAGATTCGCCTTTGTGTTGACTTTCATAACTTGAACTTGGCATCTCAGAAGGATAACTACCCTCTACCCTCATTAGATGAAGTGTTACAAATCGTTAATGGTTTAAAGATGATGTCATTTTTGGATGGTTACTCAGGATATAACCAAGTGATGGTCGATGAAGAAGATAGGCTAAAGATTGCTTTGACAACCAAGTGGGGAATGTTTACCTACAGAAGGATGCCTTTCAGGTTGATTAATGCGAGAGCTACATTTCAACGAAGAATGGATGAATCCTTCAAAGGATTGATACAAAGGTGTATAGTCATCTACATGGATGACTTGACTATCTTTTTGAAGGATCGAAGTACTCATATTTTTGATCTAAGGTAGGTATTCAGTAGATTTCGTAGGTACGGCATATCACTCAATCCCAAGAAATGTTTGTTCGGTGTTACTAAAGGAAAGCTCTTGGGACATGTTACTTCTGAAGTTGGCATTTCCATTGATCCAGATAGAGTTGAGTCTATTTTGAAGTTAGTACCTCCTCATAGCTGGAAGGAATTGAAATCCTTTTTTGGAAAGATAAACTTTTTACGCAAATTCATAAGTGGTTTCACAGAGATAGTGCACCCCCTCAATGATTTACTCAAAAAAGGGGCTAAAACAGAATGGGTACTAGAGATAAAGAAATCCTTTAAGGATATTAAGGTTGCCATCTCCATAGCCCTAGTTTTGGTAAATCTAGATTACGGGTTACCCTTCAAGATCTATTCCTTTGCTTTCAAACATTCTTGTGCAGGGATCTTGACACAAACAAGAGAAAAGGAGGATGAATGACCCATTGCTTTCATGAGTTCTCCTCTAAAGAACGCTAAGTTAAAATATTCAAATCTTGATAAATAGTCCTTTGCATTAATCAAGGCAGTAAAGAAGTTCCATCACTACATACTTAGAAGTAAGGTGTATGCAATTGTACCTGACCCAGCAATATAAATGCTTTTGATGTAGAATGAACTTGGCAAAAGAAGAGGAAAGTGGATGGAAATACTTGAAGAATTTGATCTAGAGATTCAACCTATGCAATTAGTCAGAGGCCAAGGATTATCCAAAATGATCACTAACAACCAAGAAGGAAATCAAAAGGAATTCAAAATTGATGTCGAAATTGATGAAGATGATCAAAAGAAGATAGTTGTATCACAAGTTGATATCAATCAAGGTGTGGTGATGGATGTGTGGTACTAGGATATTGTCTATTATCTCTTACAAGATAAATGCCCCAAGTGGATGAACAGTTTGCAATGTAGGGGACTTAAGATGAAATGTGAGTCTTAAAAATTACTTGGTAACAAGTTGTATAAAAGGAACTACGAAGGGATTTATTTGAAATGCTTAGGATAGGAAGAAGCTAAGGATGTCCTGGAAAATTTTCATGATAAGTATGGTACGGGACATGGTTCAAAAAAAGTAACAGCTCACATGATTTTGAGATCGGGTTATTTTTGGCCCTCCATATTCAAGGATACGTTTGAACATGTGCGTTCCTATCATACATGCCAAACTAGTGCTAACAAAGAGAGGCACCCAGAAATGCCACTGCAACCAGTATACGAGGTGCACCCTTTTGCAAAGTGGGGATTGGATTTCATTGGTCCAATAAATCCACCGTCATCAACTAGACACGCATTCATCCTTATAGCTACAGATTACTGCACATGGTGGATGGAGGCAGAGACTTTCAGAAATTGCACTGCTAAGGTGGTGACAAACTTTTTGGAAGAACATATTGTTACCAAATTTGGAATGCCATTTGCTCTTGTATGCAACAACATATCTACATTTGCATCTGCATTTTTGACACAATGGGCATTTGAAAACAAAGTCATCATCAAATTCTCTTCAAATTACTACCCGCAAGGAAATGGGGTAGCAGAGTTTACAAACAAGAATTTAATCATTGTGATAAAATGACTGTTGAAGGAGAACCCTAGGGATTAGCATACACAATTGAAATATGCCTTATTAACAGATCGGGTCAGAGTGAAAAAGGCTTTGGGTACCTCTCCTTATCTACTTGTTTACGGGCAAGAACCAATATTCTTGCTCAATCTCAAGATTCATGTTTTAAAATTCATGAGTGGGTATGCTGATGACACTGACAGAGTACAAATCTGATTGATGAATCTTCTGGAAATGGAGGAGAAACAAACAACTACATTAGAACATATGGCTAAACATCAAGCCATTGTTAAGATATCGTTCGACAAGAGGGCCATGATAAAATCCTTCAATATTTTTGACCTAGTCCTACTTTGGAATAAGGTGAGAGAAAAACTGGGAAGCCATACCAAGTTTCAATGCTTGTGGACAGGCCCATATCAGATTGTAGAAATTCTCAGAGAAAACACATTTAGGCTAAGTTCCTTATAGGGGGAGTTTCTACCTTTGCCCATAAATGGGCAATTTCTGAAACATTATTTTGAAGCCTAAAAGAAAAAAACAAAAAAAAAAGCAAAACATTAAAAAATTAAAAAAAAATATTTAAAAAAAATAAAAATAGTTAAGTTTCATTTCCGCATGTAGATTAAATTTTCATTTCGGCAAGAGTGTTTAATTCTGCAAGTGTGTTTCCTTTTTTCAAGTTGTGTGTTTGCTTTTAGTCGTGTGTTTTCTTTTAAAGTCAGGTTAGTCTTAGGGGGTAAGGTGTACTTGGGAATTTTTCTCGAGATTTCACTAACCACTCTTTGGTCTTGATTTCATGGTGTTAGGTGTTGTTCAATTTCAAGTCAAAGATGACGAGAGATGATCCAAATTCTGACTGGTTCAAACAGGAGGGGTCTCCTCGAAGGGTTGCTAAGATCATTGTTTGGTGTAAGAGTTTTTTAAAAAGTTCTAAAAGAGGAATGCAAGGGATGTTCATAAGAGATTGAATCCAAGAAACGACATTGATGTTCTGACTACATAGTCTAAGCATAGTCAGGATACAAAATTCAAAAAGAAAAGAAAAGAAAAGAAAAAAGACAGTGTTAAGTTTGAAAGATTTTAAAGATCTGAAATGGCTAAAGATACGTTGCAAAATGAATGCCCAACACTTTTATATACACATTGACATATCCACACATATAATATGAAGATACCTTAATCTCTATGAGACACCATGGTCTACTCTCTAATAGATTTTAGGTGTGATGAATATCTATTTATTCATAGTCTTGATGTGCAATTTTTGAAGTGAGAGCCATAGAATGCATTGGCATCCAACTTGAGGCTTATAAGAATTATCTTTGTGATATTGTGGGAAAGATTTGTGACAAACCAAGAGTACATTTCCATCATCTCTCTATGAAGCAAATCAAAGAGAAAAATTCAAATAGTAAGATAAGGTATATATGCTAATCCGATAATTGGAGAGGAAGTAAATGAGGTACATGAATAACACACCAAAAGCTTAAATTTCCTTCTAGCCATATCTTTGAGCACAATTGCTTCAAAGACTCTAATTTCAAGGGATTGTCAAGATTGAATGTCTCATAGTTAGGAGTTTTAATGCCTACCCTAGTTGACTTTTTATGTTGTATTGTCATATTCTTTTAGGCCATATTTATGATTGTATTTTATGATTAGCAGTACTTGGTTACCCAATTAGTTTGGATGTTATGGCATACTTAGTTGATATACTTGATGAGCTACTTGATACATGGTCATTTTAGGTGTTTATGTTTATTAAATTCTTTCGATGATGATATATCTATGTTCATTTAGTGATTTTCAATTATCTAATGATGATAGATAGATAGATGATTTATTTGTATTGTATGGTTACTTACCACATACTTGTATGTGTATATGGTGTAGTTGGATGTTTTACTTTATGATTGATGTTTGAAATGCAGTTGAGGTAGGGAGACGTAGTCACCTTCTAGTTAGGATCTACATGATGCACCACTTCCCACCATTTCTTGTTTATTTTAGATTATATGTGTATGTACATGCATGGATTTTATGCAGATTGTAGGTACTAGGCATTGACTTCCCTAAATTTCTAGGATGAGCATGCCCTATCATAGTATCTCAATGGTAAAAGAGAGGAGATAATTCTTGAGTCCAAATTCTAATCTTAAGCTAATTTTCCTATAAAGTAGGACAATAATCTAAATCATTTAACCTTATTAATTCTTCAAGTGATGAGAATTTGAGATTTTGACCCTTGAGTTTGATTTGGTACACTGTCCTATATAATGAGTTTTTGTATTTAGTTTTGTGGGTATGTTGTGATTTTTAGTTAGATAATTAAATCAAATTAAAAGATAATTTGATACAAAAATTATAAATACAATTCAATATTTAATTATATTTAATTAATTGAGAAAGTAATTAAATAAAAGAATTAAATTTAAAAATTTAATCAAAATTCTAATTTTGGAGTAATCATATTTATTTAATTTAATAATAATATATTTAAGAGTTTTATTTTTTATAATAAACTCTAAATATTATTATTAGTTAGATTAATAAATATTTTATTAAAAATGTCTCATGATTTAATAAGAGAGAGAAAGACTTAATTTAATAAAAGAAATAAATTAAAATGCAAAAGGTTACACATGAAATTATAATATAATAAAATAATTAAGAAAAAGGTTTCATGTGATTACAAAAGTGAAACCCTAATTAGAAAAGTTTTTTTTATTAAGAAATTAGAGCTAATTTCTCTACACATAGATTTGGAGGAGCCAATTTCTTAGAAGAGGGTTTTCAAAAGGAAGGGAATTTGTTTGTGTGCTCCGTGCATCCATTTGTTTAGCATCAAATCTAGGTAGGATCTTTTGGGTTTTGTGCAGTAGTTTCTTTTTTTGAAATATTTGTCTTCTCAATATTTGAATAGAATTATTTTGAGAATTTAACTATGTTGAAACCCTTATTTATGAATTTATTGTTGTTCATTTCAAAAACATCTATAAATGAATTTAAGATTGGAAACCCTTGTTTTGTAAGATTGGAGACTCGTATTGTGATTTGGGTAGGGTTTGGAAAAGAGATTAGAAATTTGATATATATCTTCATATATATATATATATATATATATATATATATATATATATATATATATATATATATATCCACACACACACATTTTTATTTATTTATATGTATATATATGTGTATATATATAACTGGGGTTATGGAGGGCAATTGTTTTATATTTTATAAAACATATTTTAAATTTTTTTTATTATGGTGGGTATAGGCCACCACCCCCACCCCACCTCCTTTTCTCCTTCCTCCTATCGCCATGCAACTAAGCTAGCAAGCAATGTCTGCTTGTTGTAAGTAGACTACAATTGCTATAGCAATTTGTGATTGCTTACAAGTAGCGCATGACTGCTTGTGCCACTGAGACCGCATAAGCCCAAGGCACTGTGATCGCGGGTCCCACAAACCATTGTTTATTATATTTTTTTCTTAAAAATTTAATTTTATATAATTTTAGTAATTAAAGTTTTTAATATAGTTTGTGTTTTTAAATATTAATTAAATCAATTAATATTAAATATAAATTGTAATTATTAATAATTTTTATTATATTTTTAAATTAATAATAATTATTAATAGGTAATATTAATATTATTTTATTAATGATTTAATAATTATTACTATAATAATTTAATAAGTTAATATTTTAATATTAAAATTTTTATGAGATTTGGAAATTGAGTTTTGTTTAAATCAAGAAGTTGTAATTAGACTATTTATTATTAAATGTAATATTGATTTAATTAAATGATCATTATGAACTTTTAGAGAAACATTTTAAAATGGAGTATGAAAACTGGAACCCTATTATTTAATCAAATCTTATGTTTTCAAACCAAACAAAATCTATGAAACTACACTTGTATGTTGTATGTTTTCTTTTGTGTTGGGTTTGGGATTGACTTAGAGTATTTACTAGTTAGGATGTTTACCAGAGGCTTGGGAAGTTTTATTCTATGACGATTTTATGTATATGATCTTTTTTACCCAACCATTGTGATGTAGTCATGTGTTTTCTATGATGAGTTTGATTTTTTTTTTGTATTAGTTTTCTAGTTGCTTGTATAGAACTAAGGTGAAAGGTATGATTTTTTTGGTGTAACCTTTGAGTTTCGATAAGTTATCTTGTGATGCTTTCTATGTACTTGTAAAGGACCAAGGTGGATATTGTGTTTTGTTTATAGGTGTTTTCCAGTTGCTTCTAAAGTACTAAAGTGAAAACTGTGATTCTACGAGTTATGGGTAAAAACACAAACCTATGTCACCCTTTTACAAAAGAAATGACTAATAAAATTATAAATATTTTATAAATGTTCACCTTCAATGACATAAAAATGGTATTATTATTTATAATTTAAAAATTAAGTAAACTAATGAAATGTATAGAAATGGATGAGGTTTAGGATTATAAATTTTAATAATGATTTGGAATAAAAATTGATATATTTTCTTATTTTTTAAAGATAAATTTTTAAGTTGTTGAAAAATGCTAAAAATTAGGGGTCTAGTTCCCATCACTAAAATATATGAAAATAAACTTATTTCCCTTTGATCTTAGATATGTTATAGATAACATATCTAGCTAGAACAATAAAAAATAAAATGGGCTTTAGACCTATATTTTCTCTTTTATAACGGTTCACATTTCAACTCACTTGAAATTGATAGTTTTCATCTCCCCCCACATTTTTCAAAATAAATCTATTCCAACCAAAAGAAAAATTATACATTCTTTGAATGGACTCTCTCCTCTAGAATGTCATATAATTTTTAATTTTTTTATATGGCTTAATATTCTTTCTTTCTCAAAATTGAAATCTTCTTGAGTGTTAAAATATGTACTTGTAATTTTTTTTAATTACAATATACTATATCTAATTAAAACACTATGAACTCTATATGGGAATATTCTTGACTTTGACCTCTATAAAATACTGTTTATATGCTATTAAAAAAGTATCATAAAAAATAGTAAGAGTTAATGAAACGCTAGTTTTCTAAAATAAATTTATTTCTTTAGTAATTGGATACAAACTAGTACAAAACATGCATTTAATAGACATTTCCAATTGGAAAAGTGTGAAACCATAGATAACTTAGCTAGAATAAATTTATTGAATAAAATTGACTTTTAGATAGAAATACACAAATTTAGTCATTCAGATAAATCAACCTGAAAGGTGACATAGCTTTGTACTTTTTGTTAGAATTCTTTAGAATAAGTAAGAGAGGGGTGAATCGATTATCCAAGGTCTAGATGTATAATTCAAAATTTTCACAGCTTTGTGAACCCATATCCATAAAACATTTTCATCATGCATGCATCCATTAGATCATACAATCACTTAAACTTGTAGGTTACTGTCAAATCAACTTTACAGAAATGTAAACATAAAACATAACAAATTCAATAACACATTTGACACAATTATTTAATGCAAAAACCCAATTTGGGAAAACCACTAGTAACATGCTACTTATTCTCAGTCTTTTGAAGTGATGCCTAGTGAAAGGCTGACCCTATTAAAGATGATAATGCACGCTGTTAAATGTGACCTGGTTAAAGGATTTCAATCACCCCGTTAGGAGTGAGCCTTGTTAGAGGGTGTTAAGTCATTCACTTGAAATTTCACCTGGTTAAAGGATTTACAAATGACTATTAGGTCAGCCTTAATCCAAAGGATTTACCTAGAATGGTACAATGATTAGAAAGTAACAATAAGGCTTAATTTGATAACAACTTACAATACACTTTGCAGATTATACTTCTCTAGTTTTGGTCCTCCATTTTTCTTGGCTTTCACACACTTTAGATCTAATAGCTTGTTCACCCTTCAAGCATCCATACCCTTAAGCCTTCTTTCTTTGATTGCCAATGCAATATATTCTCTTCGGTCACTACATGAAACAATATCCTAGACTCCTTGTCTTCGTTAGGTTCTCGTTTATAAAAACCTTTGCTTCTAACCAACCATATCTATAAATATAGAATTAAGATCTTTTTTCATTCATCCTCTATCGTTCATTTTAGGGTTAGGTTGCATTAGGTAGAGTTCAATGAACCTACCCTTCATTTCATTTTATTCGCTTCTAGAAACTTCTCCTTCAATCCTCTTTGAATTCACCTTGAAATGGTTTACCATGAATTCTGTGCCACCACCTCATCAAGATTATCTTCCACATGGTTCACACAATCCAATAAATCAAACTTGTTAGCTCAGATTCATCAAATTCTCAATCTTTCTCATAATGCTAACACTTGGCATTAACTAGCTTCTAGTGCTCAACACATATTGCAATGCTTGACATCCACTATCAAAACACTTGGCACAAACTAAAGTTTTTTGGTGCTCGGCATCAACTAAAATTTACTTAGCTTACACTATTTCAATTGGCTTACACTAAAATTGACTTTTCTTGACTCCAATTAATTTTCTACTCAACTTAAACTAACTTTGCTTGGTACCTAATGTGTAGATTATTAAGCTTGACAGACATACTTCTTTTATCTTGCTCTTTTGAACTTAATTAGTGTATCCATCCTTTGAAATCTTAAGTAGATTATTGATGCACTATAATATCAATATCTTAACTGATCCTTGTACCTCTTTTCCATATCATAAGTCAACCTTTCCTCTAAGTTCTATTGTTATCTCATTTGATCAAATCGTCTTCATCAATCAAACAAATGATAGTACTCAAATCTTCTAAGCAATTGTATGACCAACAAGTAGCAGATTTGAAAATTAGTAACAAAATAATGATTGAAACACATTATCATACTTGTATCAATCTATTTTCAACACTTTTACCTTCGTACTTTTTATGAGCCTAGGGTAGGTAATGTATGTGTACGTTGGGAAGTGACTTGCAATGGAGGCCAAAGCCCTAAAGATTTTTCTTCAATAACTCATTATAAGTTGTTTCAATAAGTGATAATATTTCATTAAATGAGATCAAAATGAATTAATTTCATGCCCAAACTACGAGGCAAAAACACACAATTTTTTTTTATAAATAAAACAACACTAAGTTCCAAATTAAGAACAATATGGTTATTAATACTAAAATAAACTAATAACTAATCTCTACTAAGTTAATAGCTTAAATTAATTCTAAGATTCAAATTAATAAATACTAATTACTAATATAATGGTTCTAAATTACTTCTTTAACGAATTGAATAAATCAACTATCTTAACTTTAACCAACATATTTACACTAATAACAAAACTAACTAAATTTAAAGGAAACTTTATTCCATTAGTAGATCTTCTAATCTAGACATAGTTTAATACAAATAAAACAACACTAAACAAAATTGTATTAAACACTTAAAATTCTAAACTACCTAAAAACATACTTAGTTAAAACTAAATACTATTTAACATTTCAACTATCTTAATAAAGCAACTAAAATTGCTAACATTCATTAAAATCTAATATTTAAAATATATAAATCAAACAATTCTACCCCCACTTGTTAATTATATTAAATCCTAAAACTTATTATTATTATTTTTAACAAAAAAGCTTACTAATACTATTTAATTAACAATTAAAACTAAGAAAATCAAACTAAATTTTAAAAACTACTAACAAACTGACTATTACTAACTCATAACATTAACAACTAACACAATGATGAATTAAAAAAAACATGTTAATACTAATCTAACTTAGTTTAACTAACCACAAAAAAAAAAACTAAAACAAATACTAACTACCCATAAACTAACCTAGACTCTCTAACTCCACCTAACACCTATGCTAACAATCCTATAGTTACCTCCAACACCCAAATCCCCCTACACCCTACTCTTCCCCAAGCTTCTCCTAGGCCTACGTGCTACCAAGTACACTCACCCTTCGTCAGTGATAGGCCTCCCACCCCACTTGTCTTGGGTGGAAGCCAAGATGGCTGCCCATTAGAAAGCAGATTTACTTTCAAAATTTAACAATTTCAAAACATACTTTATCAAATGCCAATTTCAGAAAATTTTTAAGGAAGGGTAGGGGGTGATGTCATCCCCAATGACTTGCACATAAACTTTAAAAAAAAAAAAAAAAACTCTTTTAAATAACAACATTTGAGAAGTGACGCCCAAGGTAAGATGGGTAAGAGTTTAATGCAAAAGTTTATTAGGTGAGAAGAGAGATAGGATATTTTAGAAGGTATGTTATAATATTTTTATTTTATTTATTATTCTTTTCAATTTTAAATATAATTTTTCAACAAAGCAAAAGGGTTTTTTTAGGGAATCTTTTGATTCTTTGTTACCAATTGGATTTATTTTGTTCTCCCATACAAATGATAGAGAGTTTTTATTCTCTTGAAACACATTTTTGTTTGTCTTAAATTTTCTAAGTATAAAATTTTCAGCCAATTAATAACCAAGGGGGGGATTTTTAAAAAAAATTTAAAGTACATTGAATAGATCTACTTGCAATTAGATAAAACAAGAAATTTAGATAATTATTTAAACCACAATGAAAGTATTGATTTAATTTCAATAATCACAAAAACTAATCTTTCATTCATAAAAAAAATTTCGTTTCCAACATATAAGAAAACTTGAAATTTGCCTAATTGAATCAACATCATTTCCATTCTATTTTTGATGTGCATCCATCTAATTTAAAATTACGATTAAATCACATGATAAACAATTATACTCAAACACCAATTTTATTGGCAAACCTGATTCAAAGGCTCAGCCAGGAAAAAATCAAGAAGAAAACCCGACTTCATTGCCATTATAACAAAGTTTGAAATACAAATTAAATAGGATATCAATCCCAAATTACAACAATTTAATTGAATTTTCTTCATGACCCTCATCAAGGGATTCATAACAATTTCTGCAACACATTTCTAGAACCACGGAGGGAACAAAATCTGATTAGGTGACCACAAGCATGACCAAGAACAAATCAAACATGCATATTCATACAAGGATTTCACAATAGGATTCACAATGAATCAAAACTAGGGAAAGGTGGATTCTTCGAACAGGAGAAGTCAAGCGCAACACCAAAATAGATGCCCAATCGAGGCTATTAACCAAGAACTTCCATTCTTCCATTTAAACAAGCCATACTCATACGAGGTTTGTGCTGACAGTAGGATGGATTGAACACAGGACGGATACACGTTTACCAACACCGAGATCAGTTGACATCGATGCTTGCCAGTTTGGACTCATTACCTAAATTAGCAGTGTAAGTCAGTTTCTCATGAATTAAGGGCCATCCGCTGGAACTATATTAGTGGGTGAAATCTCTACTCATAATAGTGTGGGGCACTCAGCAATGGAGACAGCTTATTGATATTGATGAAATCCATCCTTTCAACGAACAATAAGCCATTCCTAGTTTTAGTTCCCACTTCCCCACCTTATAGCCAATCCAACCCACCTTTCATTCTATACCCAGCCACTGGTGGTAGGCATAGAACTAAACCCCACCCCCGGTGGTAGGCATAGAACTAACAATAAAGGGCTTTTTTTACTTGAGAAATATATCACATAACTTACTTTATTTGCGATATGAATCCTTCGTGTTACCACCCGCGCAGGCAGGATCAAGGAGAGAAAAAAGGTAGGAAGACCCGATGGGCAGGGGAGGGGACTAAGAGAAAAAAAGGTAGGAAGACCCGACGGGCAGGGGAAGGAATGGGCCTCTAAATAAGCCTCAAACTCAACCACCAAAAAGGATCAATAACTTCTCCCACCTACTTACAATTCTAGAAACTCCTAACTCAACCCACACTATGGTTAAACACTAAGTGGAGGTGGGGTAATGAAACTCATGGTAGCCATAGTCAATTTTCGTACAAAGGCAAAAAGAGACTTTTTGAGTGACCTCAAAAGTCAATAAAAGGGGTTTAGGGGTTGGAAAAGACCCCCAACTCATACCCATACCCCTTGGGTATAATTATTTCATGTTTTAAAGCCTTAGGAATAGGTTTAGAGCCAAAAAAAAGATAGGAATTAAATAGGACCATCTAACAACTCTAACAATGTAGATTAAGAACTAATCTAGATTAGGGATGACTAAACTTGATTAAGAACCAAATTAGCAGAAGACACTAACCTAATCTGACTCAGGTCCAAAGGATACATAACTAATCCTAATAAGCACACTGAAGAACATAAACAATTCATGAGTGTCAATGGACACTAATAGAACATAGTTACAAACATTAACATTCACTAATCATAGAAAGATACATACATATAGCTCACAATACAATACTTGAATTACAAACAAGGTTTCCAAAATTAGCAGATAGGGATCAGTTCTATTCCTCCATCAATTTTCTCGACTAAAATATCTGCATGCTCATTGCACACATCAATAGTCCCAAAAATCACATGTGCATATGTATATATGTATCAGGAATCACATAAATTAAAACATCCATCTATAAAAAAATCAAGGTTCCTCTCATCCTATTCAATTCTTAACCATTCAAATCTCTTAAATCAAAGTGTAAATCCTACATTTACTGATTTCATCAACATACATATACATAAAACAATAAATGACAACATCAAATATTTGAAAGTAACATCATAGAGCATGAAATAACATAATATGTTCTAAGCATCAGATAATGTCTCGACATCTCGAGTTGTGAATATCAAAATAATAGTAATGTATCACTATGCTATGATGGGTCGGGGCGAGGCCTCACATCCTCCCCCACTAGGCATGAACTTCCTCTTGGAGTTCATAATAAAGATAAGGGTATTGAGATCGCATCTGCACTGCATCCTCCCATGATGCTATAACCTCATTGTAACAATCCCACTAGACCTTAACCTAGTCTAGCTCTCGGCCTCGAAGTGCTAGGGTCTATCAGGAAATAATATGGATCGGCTCCAGTGCTAGTTGTCCATCCGACTCCACTTGTAAAGCATCCCAATCTATAATGTGAGACTCATCATAGATGTATCCTCTAAGTACATAAATATGAAACACATCGTGGATGCGTGACAGGCTAGGTGGCAAAGCTAAATGGTATGCAATAGGTCCTATCCTCTCTAGGATCTTAAATGGCCCAAAAAATTAGGGTGCCAACTTAGAGCCCTTTCTGAATCAAATCGGACTCTTGTGTGGTCGCACCCTCAAGAACACTCTATCACCAACCTGATACTCTCGATTTGACCTCTTCATGTCAGCATACTTCTTTTGCCTATCCTGTGCCTCTCTTATGTGCTATCCGATCAGGGTCACCTACTGTTCCATCTCCTTTACTAACTAGGGACCAATAGATACTTGATCCTCAATCTTATCCCAACTCAAGGGCATCCTGCATGATCTTCCGTACAAGGCCTCATAAGGCAGCATATCTATGGAGGAATGGTGCCCATTGTTATAGGAAAACTTGACAAGATGAAGGTATTCCTTCCATTTCACTTGATGATCCATCACATACATACATAACATGTCCTCCAAAACCTGATTCACTCGCTCAGTTTGACCATTAGTTTGAGGATGGTACGTTGTACTAAAATTGAGCCTAGTGCCCAAAGCTACTTGCAACTCTCTCCAGAATGAAGAAGTGAACAAAGAGTCTCTATTGAAGATGATCTTACAGGAGACACCATGAAGTCTGATAATGTCTTGCAAGAACACCTGAGCTATGTCTCATGCTATAAATGTAGTATGCACAAGTGAGAAATGGGCAACCTTGGTCAATGTGTCAACTATCACCAAAATGGCATCATGGTGATGAGATGACATAGGAAGACCAATAATGAAATCCATAGATATAGTATCCCATTTCCACTCTGCAATCTCATGTGGCTGAAGAAGCCCACCAAGATGATGATGCTCTTCCTTCACCCTCTAGCACTCAAGACATCTTGCAACTATGCTAGCAATTTGCACTCTCATGCTTGGCCAATGATACAGCTGCCTCAAATCTGCATGTAACTTCTTAACACTGGGGTGTGGTGCATAAGGTGCTCTGTGAGCCTCAAGTACAATGAGCTCACACAATCCCCCAATGGAAGGTACATACATATGTCCTCTATGATGCAAAATTTTGTCGGACTCCAAGGAATACTCTAAAAACATCCCTTCCAAGGGTCTCTGAGAATGTACTAACTGACTCACTTTTGCATAAAGCTCATCAGCTGGTAAGTGTTGTAGGATCTACTCTCTTAAGTCAGTGCAAGTCATCATAGATGAAAGCTCATGGCGCCTTCTACTTAAGGCATCTACAACCACATTCTCCTTTCCCTTGATGCAATGAACATCAAAATCGTACTCACATAGAAACTCCATCCACCTTCTTTGCCTAGCATTAAGGTTTGGTTGAGAAAATATATAGTGCAAGCTTTGGTGATCGGAATGAAGCTCAAATCTATGACCTAGAAGGAAGTGTCACCATCTCACCAAGGCATTAACCACTGCTGCAAGTTCTAGGTCATGAGTAGGATAATTGAGTTCATGAGTCTTCAACTTCCTAGACTCAAAGGAAATAGGTCGTCCATCTTGCATAAGGACTGCCCCTAAATCATCTAAAGATGCATCAGTGCACACCACAAAATCTACAACAGGATCTGGTACTGCAAGAATCAGTGCACTCGTGAGGGCTCTCTTGAGCTCTTGAAAAGCTCTACCACACTTCTTTTTCCACTCGTACTTCTTCCCCTTTTTTTAAAGAGATGTGATGGGATGAGCCAATCTAGAGAATCCTGAAATGAAGCATCAATAGTAGCCTACTAGCCCCATAAAGCTCCTCACCTTAGTAACATTGGTGGGGGTTGGCCAATCCATGATAACTTTAATCTTTGATGGGGCTACTGAGACTCCATCACTTGATATGACATGACCCAAATAGTGTATCTCAGGTCTGAAGAATGCACACTTTGACAAGCTGCCAAACAATTGATTCTCTCTTAGCTTTTGCAATACCTGCCTCAGGTGCTCTTCATGCTCTTTCTCATCATGATAACAAATCATAATGTCATCAAGAAAAATAACCACAAACTTATCCAAAAAGGTACAAAATACTCCATTCATGAGGCTCATGAATATAGTTGGAGGATTTGTGAGGCCAAATGGTACCACGGTGAACTCATAGTGACCATATCTAGTATGAAAAGCTATCTTGGGGATATCACTATCCACAATCCTCAACTGATGATAACTCGACTCCAGATCAATCTTTAAAAATACTTGGGCACCATACAACTGATCAAAGAGATCATCAATTCTGGGAAGAGGATATCAGTTCTTGATGGTCACTTTGTTCAATTGCCAATAATCAATACACAACCTAAGTGATCCATCCTTCTTCTTGATGAAGATCACTGGAGCACCCCAAGGTGACACACTAGGTCAAATATGATCCTTCTCTAAGAGTTCCTCCAACTGAACCTTTAGCTCACTGAGCTCATGAGTAGTAATCCTGTATGGTGCCCTCGAAACTGGCTTGGCTCCTGGCACAAAGTTTATGTGAAAATCCACTATTCTAAGTGGAGGCATACTAGGAAGCTCTGAAGGAAACACATCTGCAAACTCTTGTAGGATTGAAAAATCATCAAGGGATAGCTCCCCCTCTGGATCTTCCTCTCTATCACTAATGGTGATAGCAAACAACAGACAACCCTTTCTCATGCACTATCTAAGCTACATAGTAGAAATCATACGAAGAGACACAAGTCTCTTCACTCCGAATATCTCCCTAGAGATACCATCATCATCCACACATTCCAACCTCTTCTGTCGATAATCCATCTTGGCACTGTGGGCATAAAGCCAATCCATGCCAAGAACAACATCATAAGAACCTAGAGGGGTAATTAATAGATCAATTCTAGTGGACATGTCTCCAATCTGCATTTGAAAATTCTGCACCAAGGAACTAACTGATACTCTAGCTTCTGAGGCTAACTCTACTTCCCAACTAACATCCTATCTAACTACCACTAGCCCGCAATGCTCCACCACATATGGAGATATAAAAGAGTTAGTAGCTCTGAAATCAAATAAAACTACAACCATACGATATTGTATAATACCTGTAGCCTTGATAACTGTGGTCTAATGCTCAGCCTGGCGGTTATCAACTACTGCAAAAACTCTATGGGACCTACCCATGTCACCAACTGTCAGCTCTGAAAAAGCCCTACTTTGACCACTGAATGCCTGTCCTTGTAGACACTCCTTAGCTATATGACCCATGCCACCACAAGTGTAGCACAGTCCCTGGGTATAAGGTCATGCACCTTGTGATCCAGACTGCTGTGGGCCTCCTAACCTGTTAGATCCACTGTATCCACCCCTAGAAAATTGTTGAGTCTTCATTGACTATGACTGTGGGGCCTATACTTTCTGATGCTACTTGGGACCCTATGACTGCCACTTCTTGGGCTTGGAGCCCTGATATCCCTAAGAAGGTTTTTGCTACTACTGCTGGGGTTTCAGCTGCTAAGACTGTTGGCCCTTAGAGGACCCTACTGTATAGTTTTGATTCCCTTTCCAAGGGGATTTCTGCTGGGAAGATTTTTGGTTCTGAGACCGATCCCTTACTCTGCCTACCTCGAGTATCCTCAACAACTAGTACTATCTCCACTGTCTGTCTGAAGGTGGTAGGGAAGGCCATCCGAACTGGGCCTTGAAGTGAGAAATTCAGACCCGTGATGAAGTGATGCACCCATTGTTTCTCATCCTTCATGTATTCCACATAAGGAAGGAGCTCGAGAAACTTGCTCTCGTACTGAGCCACTATAAGGCCTCTTTGATAAGGAGAATGGAACTCCTCTATCTCTTTCTATCAAAAATTCTCTGACAAGTACCTCTCTCAAAATCTTTCTAGGAAAGACTCCATGTGAGGGTGTCCATCCTCACTCCACCTATGATCTCCTCCTGATGCCACCAATTGGAGGCATCCCCTCTTAACTGATGAACTGGTAGGTGTGCCTTTAGATTACTCCCATAGGGTCATAATCCAAAGAATCACTATAGGCTCTATAACCATGCCTCTTCTATTGTCCTCTCAGTGGAATCGGTATACAATGGTGGCCCGAGTCGAATCAATTCCCTGATGTCATCTCCTATGTGTCTAGGAGGTTTGTCAAATGGGGGTCCTCTCTAGTGTATTGACTCTTCCTCGTGCTCACCCTGAACCTCTATCTGCCTCGGTGGGGGACTCCTAGTCCTCTCTCTGCCCCTGGGTCTACCTACTCTAGGTCCCTCTGCTTCCACTACTGGAATCTGTTGAACTAGCTAAACTACAGGTATACCCTCTGCTAAACTACACCGATCAAAGTCTGAAGTGCATCTATAATGTCCTGGTTTGGGTTCAGTGGTGGTGGAGGTGGAGGTGGTCCATCCTCCTGTCCCACTCTACCACCCCTAGCCCTATGACCTCTACCTCGCCGGTTGCTTTGAGTAACAGGAGGCATCTACACAATTAAAAGTTTGAGTTAAGTTTAGGAAGCACAATTGTTTAAGGTTCTTAGTGTTGAAACACAAGCTTTGATACCAAAATGTCATGCCCAAACTATGAGGCAAAAACACACAATTTTTTTATAAAAATAAAATGACACTAAGTTCCAAATTAAGAACAATATGGTTATTAATACTAAAATAAACTAATAACTAATCTCTACTAAGTTAATAGCTTAAATTAATTCTAAGATTCAAATTAATAAATACTAATTACTAATATAATGGTTCTAAATTACTTCTTTAACAAATTGAATAAATCAACTATCTTAACTTTAACCAACATATTTACACTAATAAAAAAACTAACTAAATTTAAAGGAAACTTTATTCCATTAGTAGATCTTCTAATCTAAAAATACTTTAATACAAATAAAACAACACTAAACAAAATTGTATTAAACACTTAAAATTCTAAACTATCTAAAAACATACTTAGTTAAAACTAAATACTATTTAACATTTCAACTATCTTAATAAAGCAACTAAAATTGCTAACATTCGTTAAAATCTAATATTTAAAATATATAAATAAAATAATTCTACCCCCACTTATTAATTATATTAAATCCTAAAACTTATTATTATTATTTTTAACAAAAATTCTTACTAATACTATTTAATTAACAATTAAAACTAAGACAATCAAACAAATTTTAAAAACTACTAACAATGATGAATAAAAAAAAACATGTTAATACTAATCTAACTTAGTTTAACTAACCACAACAAAATAAACTAAAACAAATACTAACTACCCATAAACTAACCTAGACTCTCTAACTCCACCTAACACCTATACTAACAATCCTACAGTTGCCTCCAACACCCAACTCCCCCTACACCATACTCTTCCCCAAGCTTCTCCTAGGCCTGCGCGCTACCAAATACACTGACCCTGTGTCAGTGATAGGCCTCCCACCCCACTTGTCTTGGGTGGAAGCCAAGATGGCCGCCCATGAGAAAGCAGATTTGCTTTCAAAATTTAACAATTTCAAAACATACTTTATCAAATGCCAAGGATAGCAAAATTTAAGGAAGGGCAAGGGGATGATGTCATCCCCAATGACTTGCACATAAACTTTTTTTATTTAAAAAAGACCCTTTTAAATAATAGCATTTGAGAAGTGACGCCCAAGGTAAGATGGGTAAGAGTTTAATACAAAAGTTTATTAGGTGAGAAGAGAGATAGGATATTTTAGAAGGTATGTTATAATATTTTTATTTTATTTATTATTCTTTTTAATTTTAAATATAATTTTTCAACAAAGAAAAAGGGATTTTTTAGGGAATCTTTTGATTCTCTATTACCAAAAGGATTTATTTTGTTCTCCCATACAAATGACAGAGAGTTTTTACTCTCTTGAAACACATTTGTGTTTGTCTTAAATTTTCTAAGTATAAAATTTTCAGCTGATTAATAACCAAGGGGGGTATTTTTTTTTTTCTTAAGTACATTGAATAGATCTACTTGCAATTAGATAAACCAAGAAATTTAGATAATTATTTAAACCACAATGCATGTATTGATTTAATTTCAATAATCATAAAAACTAATCTTTCATTCATAATAAAATTTTCATTTCCAACATATAAGAAAACTTGAAATTTTCCTAATTGAATCAACATCATTTCCATCCTATTTTTGATGTGCATCCATCTAATTTAAAATTATGATTAAATCACATGATAAACAATTATACTCAAACACCAATTTTATTGGCAAACCTAATTCAAAGGCTCAGTCGGGAAAGAATCAAGAAGAAAACCCGGCTTCATTGCCATTATAACAAAGTTTGAAATACAAATTACATAGGATATTAATTCAAAATTACAACAATTTAATTGAATTTTCTTCATGACCCTCAACAAGGGATTCATAACAATTTTTGCAACACATTTCTAGAACCATGGAGGGAACAAAATTTGATTAGGTGACCACAAGCATGACCAAGAACAAATCAAACATGCATATTCATACAAGGATTTCACAATAGGATTCACAATGAATCAAAACTAGGGAAAGGTGGATTCTTCCAATAGGAGAAGTCAAGCACGACACCAAAATAGATGCCCAATCGGGGCTATTCAACAAGAACTTCCATTCTTCCATTTAAACATGCCATACTCATACGAGGTTTGTGCTGATAGGTAGGGGCCCATAACACCCTAGCCTCTCTCCCTCTTCTCATCCTGAGAAGAGACTCTACACTAGTTGGAGTCCAACTAAAAAGACCTTTCCCAAAATTGGTCACTTCTGCCCTATCCAAGGGTGAGTAAGACCAAAACACCCATACAAGAAAATCTCAAAATTCAAACATAAACACGAAAGGAAAACATTCAAAAAGCATGGTTTTCAAATCTTCCCAACATACCCACAATCATACAAGCATTCAACCAACAACAAGGTAGCATAAGCATGAAACAAACATGAAAATATGTACAAGGGAGATGGAAATTCCTACCTTCATAAAGAGGTAATGGCAATGAACAAGTTTGAGTAGAGCTTTTCCCTTCCTTGCTCCAATCTTCCAAGACTCCTCTTTAAATGTAGAGATTGGGTAACAACCTCCACTAGTGCAAGAAGGACCTCTAAATAAGCCTCAAACTCAACCACCAAAAAGGATCAATAACTTCTCTCACCCACTTACAATTCTAGAAACTCCTAACTCAACCCACACTATGGTTAAACACTAAGTGGAGATGGGGTGATGCAACTCATGGTAGCCATAGTCAATTTTCGCACAAAGGCAAAAAGAGACTTTTTGAGTGACCTCAAAAGTCAATAAAAGGGGTTTAGGGGTTGGAAAAGACCCCCAACCCATACCCATACCCCTTGGGTATAATTATTTCATGTTTTAAAGCCTTAGGAATAGTTTTAGAGCCAAACAAAAGCTAGGAATTAAATAGGATCATCTAACAACTCTAACAATGCAGATTAAGCACTAATCTAGATTAGGGATAACTAAACTCGATTAAGAACCAAATTAGCAAAAGACACTAACCTAATCTGACTTAGGTCCAAAGGATACATAGCTAACCCTAATAAGCACATTGAAGAACATAAATAATTCATGAGTGTCAAGTGACACTAACAGAACATAGTTACGAACATTAACATTCACTGATCACAGAAAGATACATACATACATCTCACAATACAATACTTGAATTACGAACAACAAGGTTTCCAAAATTAGCACATAGGGATCAATTCTGTTCCTTCGTCGATTTTCTCAGCTAAAATATCTACACACTCATTGCACACATCAGTATTCCCAAAAATCACATGTGCATATGTATATATGTATCAGGAATCACATAAATTAAAATATCCATCTATAAAAAAATTAGGGTTCCTCTCATCCTATTCAATTCTTAACCATTCAAATCTCTTAAATCAAAGTGTAAATCATACATTTACTGATTTCATCAACATACATATACATAAAACATTAAATGAAAACATCAAATGTCTAAAAGTAACATCACACAACATGAAATAACATAATATGTTCTAAGCATCAGATAATGTCTCGACATCTCGAGTCATGAATATGAAAATAATAGTAATGTATCACTATGCTACGATGGTTTGGGGCGAGGCCTCACAATTAATAAGTGTGATTATTTTTCCTCACCCATGCCTTGAGTGCTAGTACATGCTAGGATGGGAGTAGAGAGGATGCTTGGTTGGGAAGTTGCTTCATTAGTATGCCTTGTCTATATGAAAGGATACTAATGCCACATAGAAACACTAGGGGACTCGAGTCCAAAGAGGTTGGCACTAGTAAATTTTGACCTATTTTTCAACATGTTGATGTCAAAATTGTGACTCACAAACATAAAAAAAGACTAGCACTAAACTAGAGTCACAATTTTGACACACACCACAACTATCAATTTATTGATGGTAATATCTTCAAAAATGATTGCCATCATTGTTATATGGTAGTGTTAGACAACTAGTTTAGAATGTCAAAAATAGCAACAATAGCTAGAGATGATTCAACACATATTGCATACCATCAATGAAAGGATGCATCAAAATATCAATTATTTTTAGAGACGATTCAATGAGTCTATCATACCCTCAGAGACTACTAGAGATGATTTGATGGGTTACGCATACTGTCGATGAAGAGATGTATCAAAATATCGATGCTAGTTAGAGTTTTTAAAAAATAAATTAAATAGTCTTAGTGTATATCATGAGGCTAATAATAGTCATATTAAGTCAAGAATATATCAAAGTAAGACTCCATGTGTCACTGTATATTAGGCTTGAGATAAAGATCATTATTATAGATTTAAATTTTTATGGTTCCACAAGCATGAGGAAGAAGTTTTGAACTGAATTCTTGGAGATAAGTCATGGCTTGTTTCAGTCTTTGTATACATTTTCTTCTTCCTAACTAGATGTAAATTTTCTTGATGAAAATTAGTCATTAGAGAGATAATAATACAAACATGGTTCCCTCTAAAATGTATACAAAATAATGTGAGTGTAAATGAATATTTTAGGACCAACCATTTAAGCAACACCTTAATTGGATTGAAATCCTTATAATCTAGCAAAGTTGTGATTTCTACACCTACAATTTGAGTTGATATTCTCAAGTTACCTAGATAAGGTGTTGATAGTCTATGGATGCTATCCACTTCTAGATTTAAAACTTTAAATTCATCTAAAGATATTGATTACAACATTCTCTTTTGTCTCTTTTACATATTTGAGACCATCAATGATATGAAAAGAACAAGATTTTGTTGATATATGATAATAGCTGGGCCTATCTAAGGGAAATTTAGACAAGGTTTATGGCTCGTATATAGAAACTATAATATGAAAAAAAAAGAATACAAAATTTTTCTTGATTTTGACTCATGTAAATCATGATGATGTCAAGGAGGCCACTTGGCACAAGGAAATAACTATAATGGAAAACAATGTGTTAATATAATCTCCATGAAAGAATTTTAGTGTGACCACAAGAGTTAAAGAAGGAAGTTGGTGTAGAATGATATAATTTGAGCCATCATGAAACCAATTGATGTGTGTGAAATGAGGAGTGCAAGATCACTATTTTTATAAGTATGTTCATGAATGAATTGACAAGTTTACATGACTATGAATTACACCATCTGAAGCACTTATGTAAGTCAAATCAAAGCATCCAAAAAGAACTTTGATGGAGAATCTAAATTCTAATAGCTCACTAGAAAATGAATTTTCATAGCACCCCATCCACTATGTGTTGATCGAGATGAAGATCCATATCCACCCACAATAGGGGCAAAGCTGGGAGAGATATCAATATAAATTTAGTTTCATATATTTCAACAATTTTACCATGCTTGTGCATTCTAAGGATCTTAATATAAATTTCAACTTTGATCTTCTTCATGGTTTATAGTACTTTCATTCCTTGTAGATGTGGTAGCTTATTTCATACAAGACCTACCAAATTAGCTAAATTATTAAACAAATTTGGGATCACTCTATTGCATCAAGCAATACCTAGGGAAGACAAACATGTAGAAATGGTGCAAGAGCTGCTCAAAGTGGATTCTTCTGCTTATAATAAATTCAATGTGAATGGATTGACATTGATTGACATTAAGGGAAAAAAGGCACACTTGCATACTTCAAGAGATATTGAATTGCAAACTAGGTTGTATTGATCCAAGTCATGAAAAGCATAAATTAAATATTCTATACTTGGAAATAAGGAGTAAGGAACCCCAAATGGTCAAATATTTTTTGAGGCTAAAGAGAATGGAGATGTAAATAGGATAACATGTCTATCTTAAAGAAGTTGAATGATATAAAGTCCAAAAGTCTCTTGAAAAAAATGTCTTACAAACCCAATTTGATAAGAGAGGATTGTGAGTGTTTATCAGAGCCCAAGTTTCAACATTGGGAGCTCTTGGTATATTTGAATGCCACTAGTGTTAACTAGTTGAACAAAATAAAAACTTTGAACTATCATGTGTATCTCTTTCAAACTGAAACTTGAAACTAGGTGAGTTGAAACATGACTTAAACTGTTACTTGCATATTTTTCATATTTCAGCACTTAAGTTTCAAAGTTGAAGTTATATTGAAACCTAAACGTGGGAAAAACTAAAAATTGAAACTTATTATATCTTCAAAACATGTATCTTTTATCTATGTATTAAGGTAGTATGCCTTTGATTATCTTTGTGAGCATTATGTTGCTCTTGTTTAGAGTGTTTAGGGAATCTGTTTTAGTAGTTGTTAAAAGAACGGATGTTGGATTAATGTGGTTTTTGGTTTACTATTAAATTGGAATCATATTGCTCTAATTGTATTATAGTGTTCTCAGTGGAGTTATATCCTCTTACAGGGGGAAAGGGTTCAATGGGACCCTCACAGTGAGTATCTTAGCTTTGTCATTCTTGCAGGCTTCCAAGAGTAAGCCTAATTCTAGGGGGGGTGGATGTAGTGCCTACCCTAGTTCACATTTTGCTACTATTGCTGAACTCTTTTAGGATAATTTTATGTTGATGATAATTAGTAACATTATTTTGAGATTATCAGATATTGTTTTAGATTCAGTTTATTATATGATGAGATCATTTGGTATTCTATATTTCATGTATGAATGATGATTATTGCAGTGTTTGCAGTTATTAATGATGATTAGCTAGTTGATTTATTATCATATGTGTCTTCTTATGGACACTAACCCCATACTTGCATGTGTATGGTGTGCGTGTTTGTTTCCTTTCTGTATGGTGTTTCTGATGTGGTTAAGGAAGGGAGACGTAGTCACTTGCTAGTTAGGATCTACATGATGCACCACTTCTTGCCATTGCCTATTTAACTTAGTATATATTGTGCTTGTACATGCATGGATTTTATGCAGGTTGTAGGTACCGGGTATCAACTTTCCTAAATTGCCAGGATGAGCGTACCCTATCGCATTATCTCAATGGTAAGAGAGGGGAGATAAATTCTCAAGTCTAAATCCCAAACCTTTAGGCCATTTTTCCTAATTGAAAATTAGGACAAGTATCTAAGTTGAGTACCCTTCGAATATGTCAGATGACATAATTCATGATATTAACCCTTTTGGTTTGATTTTGTATGTGTTTTTCTATAATGGGTTTTTGTATTTTACTTTATAAGTCTTTAGTGTATTTTCTATTAATTAAGTCTAATTAAAAGATTTAATTAATGATTTAAGTAAATGGAAAATTATTATGATATTTTAATATTTAATTTAATTTAATTAATTAAATAAAAAGAATTAAAATTGAAGATAAAAGTTATAAGTTTAAAGTTGGAAGGTGATAATATTAATTTAATTTAATAATAATATATTTAGAGTTCATTTTTGAATAAATGCTAAATAATATTATTATTTAACTTAATAAATATTTTATCAATTAAGTTTCAAAAATAAATTTAAAAAGTAGAAAATATATTAAAATTATTAAAAGATTCTAGATTGCATGATGTGTGAATGTGATATATATATATATATATATATATATAAAGATAAAACAAGTGGATTTATTATATATATATATATATAAAGATAAAACAAGTGGATTTATTAAAGTGAGTGCATGAGATTTAAGAATTAATAAATTAATTTGAAAAGAGAAAAGTGAATATTAAATAAATTAATGTGCATTATTTTAATATTTATTCACATAGGAGTATGTGAGCTCTTGGGAGTTTTCATGTTGACAACACAAGAGTTTGCACTCTAATTATGCACGTGTTGTCTACACTTAGGAGTTAGCGCATTATTTGAGCACATGGTGTCTACAACATTCTAGAGACCTCGTCATGTTTATCTTCTTATCATGGAAGTTATGTGCTTAGTTGTCACGCTTATCTCCTAGTTCTTTCTAGACACATTCTAGATGCATCTTAGAGGCCTTTATATAGAGGCTATCCTAGTGTGTATGGACAAGCTCAGATGCATTCGAGAAGCTCTTATGCTTCTACATACTCATATGCTTCCACAAGAACTTCTAGTCACTTAGGGGTTTTGGTTGGTTTGATTCTTGGAGGAATGGTGAATGTTGGAGAAGGAAGGGATTTTTCTATGGACTTCTGAGGCATAGCAAATTAGCATCAGTATCTAGGTCCACTCTTGATTTTCACATATTCCATTTGCACTCTTTCTCTTCTTGTCTTCATTGTGTCTGTTATATGTGTTTGAATATACTCCATGAATGAATCTTCAATCTTGAAATTAGAATCTAGATATGTATGTCAATTTTTATTTGGTTGTGAAGAAAACATTAGGAAACCCTAGTTTTATTTATGAAGGAAATTCATCACAAACTACCCTATCGCCACTAGACTTCCTGTCGCAATGCAATTCTGGATTTATAGTTTTGAATGCTATTTTCTTGTCACCACTAGACTTCCTATCACAATGCAATTTTGAATTTATAGTTCTGTATGCTATCTTCCTATTGCCACTAGACTTCCTGTCACAATGCAATTCTAGATTTATAGTTCTATACGCTATTTTCCTGTCACCACTAGACTTCTTGTCGCAATGAAATTCTAGCTCTGTATGTTATTTTCCTATTGCCATTAGACTTTCTCTCACAAGGCAATTCTAGATTTATAGTTCTATGTGCTATCTTTCTGTCACCACTAGACTTCCTATCACAATGCAATTCTAGATTTATAGTTCTGTATGCTATCTTCCTATTGCCACTAAACTTCTTGTTGCAATGCAATTCTAGATTTATAGTTCTGTATGCTATCTTCTTGTCGCCGCTAGACTTCTTATGGCAATGCAATTCTGGATTTATAGTTCTATATGCTATCTTCCTATCGCCACTAGAATTCCTATCACAATGCAATTTTGGATTTATAGTTCTGTATGCTATCTTCTTGTCGCCAATAGACTTCTTGTCGCAATGCAATTCTAGATTTATAGTTCTGCATGCTATCTTCCTATCGCATGAGCTTTCTATTCTGCCACTGCAGTAGGTTTGGGTTTGAATTAAAATAGAATCTTATTTTTATGCATTAGTTTTATATGATTTATTAACCAATCTAATTAAATTAAATTTAATTAAGACTAGTTAATTGTAGCAGAAGTGTAATTAATTATTAGTCAATTTAAGTAAATGGATTTTTATATGAGGGCGAATTAAAAGAAAAGAGATATTAATAAGTGTTTAGTGGAATTAAATAATTGAATTATTAATGAGATTGATTTTACTTAAAATCAATGAGGATTATTTTAAATAAATGATTGTCCTTGAAGTGTTTAAAGGATATTGTAAACTAATTATTTGAAAGTTGATAAGTATTATTCTAATGTTTCGAATAGCGTGAGTGATTTTATCTAAAAGTCAATGGGTGCTAGTACAATGATTTATACAAGTATATAATTATCTTATGATTATTTTGGAAAATTATTTTAAAACAATGGAGGGATAATTCTATGTTGACATGGAAATTAAACATAGAATCTTAAACACTTGAAGTATACTTGAAACAAAAATTGAAACTTCATATTTGGCTTAATCATGTGATTGTGAAAGAAAACTAAAATATGTGTTTGTATCTTGTTCTTTATGCTATCCATGTTTGGGGTTTGGGTGGTCCTAGAGTGTTGACTAGTTAGGATGTCTACCAGAGGCTTGGGAATTATGCAAATGTGATGGCATGTTGATCTCAATCTTTTTAAAACCCAACCATGGTAATGTAGTGGTATGTTCTATGAGATTTTTGTTATTTCTTTCTAGTCTTCTTGTGTGAAGCTGAGGTGTATATATTTGAGACACTTGACTTAACCATTTTTGAGTCATCGATCAGTTATCCTTGGACTACTTTCTAGTTTCCATGATGGGACTAGAGTGTTTGTTTTGATCTTGATGATGTCATGTTGTGACATGTTTTGACTTGACCATTTTTGGAGTCTTCGATCAGTATTACTTTGAGATACTTTTTGGTTGCTTGTTGAGAACCAATGGATATTGTGATTATTAGTGATACTTTCAGTTGCCAATAGAGAACTATTGTGGTCATGATTATGAATGGATGCTTTTTAGTTGCTCATGGATATTTGATGCTCTTATTTTGGATTATCTTTTGGTATTTTTCCAATCGCTTGTATATGACTGTGGTAATTTTGTGATTTATGATTCCATGAGCTTAGGGTAGGTTATATACTTGTAGTGTTGGGAAGTGGCTTGCAATGGGGGCTGGGGCCCTAAGTTGTTGCCAAGGTAACTCATTGTAAATTGTTTTAATAAGTGAAAGCATTTACACTAAATGGATATTAAATGAACCTAATAAGATAATTGTATGTTCTTGCCCATGCCTCGAGTGCTAGTATAGACTAGGATGGGAGTAGAGAGAATTCTTGGTTGTGACCTTGCATTCCATAGTATGCCTCATTAGTACAAGAGGATACTAGTAGCCGCATAGGGATCACTAGGGGGCCAAGGTCTATTGAGAGACTGCCAGGGTAACTCTAGCATGATTCATGCAATGACACTTTCCCACTTGCAAAGTAGGTTTCCTAAATGTCTTTGTGTGCCTCTAGGATTAGATGTTGGTTTGCATTGGAACCTTTGAGTTAGTATACTTTTAGGATTCTTGGACTTAGAGAGTGTTTGTGTTATGTGATTTGATATCCTATTTGGGACTTGAGTGTGAGGCCTCACCCTGACCCTTCGTAGCCTTAGTTGTTACATTATTATTTTTATACTTATGACTCGATATGTTGAGACACTATCGCATACACTGAACATATCATATTACATTATTTCATGTTGTGTGATGTTTACTTTCAGATATTTGAGTTTTTCATTTAATGTTTATGAACATGTCTGTTGACAAAATAAGTATATCTACGATTAAAACTGTGATTAAGAGATTTTAATGGTTAAGAATATGAGTAGGATGAGAGAAACCCTGATTGATTTATAGATGTATGTTTTAATTTATGTGATTCCCTGATATGTATATACATATGTGCATGTGATTTTATGGGACTACTGATGTGTGCAATGAGTGTGCAAGATATTTTAGCCAAGAAACCCGACAGAGGAACGAAACTAATCCCTATGTGCCATTTGTGGAAACCTTGTTGTTCATAACTTAATTTTATTGTGAGATGTATAAATGTATCTTTCTGTGATCAATAAATGTCATGTTTCATAACTATGTTCTTTAGTGTCACTTGACACTCGTGAAATTGCATATGCATTCTAGCATGCTAGTTAGGGTTAACTATGTAACCTTTGGACCTAAGTCGGATTAAGTTAGTGTCATTTTTTGTTAATTTGTTTCTTAATCGAGTTTAGTCATCCCTAATTTGGATTAGTGCTTAATCTGCATTGTTGGAATTGTTAGATGTTCCTAAGTATTCCTAGCATTTTTTTGGTCCCAAATCTATTCCTAAGACCTTTAAAACATGAAATATTTATAACCAAGGGGTATGGATATGGGTTGGGGGTATTTTCCAACCCCTAAGCCCCTTTTATTGACTTTTGAGGTCACTCAAAAAGTCTATTTTTACCTTTGTGCAAAAATTGCAAGTGGTTACCATGAGTTGCATCACCTCAACTCCACTTAGTGGTTAACCTTAGTATGGGTTGAGTTAGAAACTTCTAGATTTGTAGGTGGGTGTGAGAAGTTACTGCCCTTTTTGGTGGTGGAGTTTGGATATTATTTAGAGGCCCTTCTTGGAGTAGTTTTGGTTGTTACCCAATCTCTAATTCTAGAGACGAGTCTTGGAAGATTGAAGGCAAGGAAGGAAAAGCTCTACTCAAATTGTTCATTTACCATTACCTGTTTGTGAAGGTAGGTGTTCTTCATCTCCCTTGTCAGATTATTCATGCTTGTTTCATGCATATGCTATTTTTTTGTTGTTTGGATGCTTGTATGTATGTTGGGTATGTTGGAAAGGTTTGAAAACCATGTTATTGAATGCTTTTCTTTCATGTTTATGTTTAAATTTTGAAGTTTTCTTGTATGGGTGTTTTGACAGTACTCACCCTTGGATAGGGCAGAAGTGGCCAATTTCAGGAAAGGTCTTTTTAGTTGGACTCCAACCGTGTAGAGTCTCTTCTCAGGATGAGAAGAGGGAGAGAGGGTAGGGTGTTATGGGCCCCTACCTCTCAGCAAAAACCTCGTATGAGTTTGGCATCTTAAAATGGAAGAACAAAAGTTCTTGATTTATAGCCCCAATTGGGCATCTATTTTGGTGTTGTGTCTGACTTCTCCTATTGGAAGAATCCACATTTCCCTAGTTTTTATTCATTGTGAATCCTATTGTGAAAACCTTGCATGAATATTCATGTTTGATTTGTCTCTTGGTCATGAGTGTTGACATTTGATCAGATTCTATTCTCTCCACAGTTCTTAGAAATGTGTTGCAGAAATTGATATGGAACCCTTGATGAGGGTCATGAAGGAAATTCAATTAAATTTTTGTAATTTTGGGATTGGAATCCTATGTAGTTTTTATTTCAAAACCTTGTTGTAATGGCAACGACGCCAGGTTTTCTTCCTGGTTCTTTCCCGGTTGAGCCTTTGAATCAAGTTTGCCAATAAAATAGTGATTGAGTATAATTGCTTATCATGATATTTAATCATAATTTTTAGTTATAAGTATGCACATCAAAATAGAATGGAAATAATGTTGATTCAATTAGGCAAATTTCAAGTTTTCTTATATGTTGGAAATGAAAATTGTGTTATAAATGAAAGTTCAATTTTGTGATTTTTATAAACAAAAAAAAAAAAAAGAGGAAACATAGATATATATGTTTATAATAACAAAGTAAATAGCATAAAAAAAAATAAGTCATAGAACTTACTGTCTAAAATATCTATTCTTACCTAATAAACTTTTTGCATTAATCTCCCCTTGGGCATCAGTTTTGGATATGCAGTTTTACAAAGATATTTATGTTGCAAAGTCAATTTGGCATCATAAGTGATGATGTCATCTCTGTCTCCTTCATATATTTCACTAACTATGGAAAAATGGGATTAAATTTGTTTTAAATTTTCTTTCCCCCCTTGCAAACTTAGTCGCCGCCTTTCCCAAGCTTGGGTCTACATGACATGCTTCTCCCATGCAAGGATAGGGGTCTGACCTGCCATGCACAAGCCTTGGGTAGTGCATGCGCAGGCCTAGGGAGAGCATGGGGGGGAAGGGTAGGTGTAGGTAGCTTAGGTGGGAGGGGGGGGGGAATGTAATTTAAATTTTAAAACTATCTTTTTGTTGAGTTAGATTTAATTGTTAGTTTAGATTAGATTAGTATTAATTTAGTATTATTGTTATCTTTTTATTTTAGGTTGTTAGTATAGTTGTTAAATAGTTAAATTAGTGTGTCATTTGTTCAAGATGGTATATAATTGTTTGTTTAGAGAAGTATAAGATATTGTTAAGTTAGTATTATTTTCTTTATTTGAAGTATAGTTGTTAATTAGTGGATAGTAAATTAATTAGTAGTTAGTATTATTATTATTTTTGTGTATAAGTTGTTATTGTTATATAGGATTTAGAAGTATGTTTAATTTTAAATTAATTTTAGTGTTATATTAATTTTATTTAATTTTAGTTAATTTAGATGTTAGTATATATTAGCATGTTAGTTTAAAGGTATCAATAGATGATGTATTATGCCCAATGTCATAAAATTAACGATTTATTCGTCCTCAAGATCTAAAACTTAAGATGTTATGCAAAGAACCTATAATTAACCATGAGTTAATGCATTAACCTTAGAGACCTTAATTATTATAGTTATAAAAAAAAAAAGTGTATGTTTTGCCCTCGTAGTTTGGGCATGACATTGAGACTATCTCCTTAGCATGGTGGGAGTGGACCATTTAGGTTCCATGCGGTTGGGTGGTAGTGCTTTTTCACTCTAACCATTTGAGATCCATTTGTAGTCACTGTGGCTAGAACATTCTTTGTGGTATTTACCTTCATTCAGTTCTTGGATCTTATGATGGATGTTATTTACTACTATGTTTCTCTATATTGATGATTAGCATGTGATAAATGATGCTATTTACTTATAGAACCATCTTATGCCTTATTTTGCATGATTAGATTTTTGATGCATATGTTGTAGCATGTTAGATTTCTTTCTGCATATGATGTAGTATGTTTTAGGAGTGATGTCCCTACTATGATAATATCGATGATCTCTTCAGTGACCTAGGATGTTACGCACGAAGGGATGGCTAGGACACACGATGGTCTAATGATGCTATTTATAGTTGGGAGGAATTGTGCATTTAGATAATTATGTGTTGTGTTTATGATTATCTTTTATGATGGTTGTTATATCTTTATTGATTAATGGATGTATCATGTATGTTATTGGTTTCATTTACTTTATTGCACTTGTATCATGGATTCGATGAGGGTGATGTATCTTTATTTTTACACATGTATATTCTTTTAAGCCTTTTGTATCCTGTGTCATGTATAGTAGATGATTGAGCATTCCAAATTTAATTGCCAAGAGGTATTTAGAACAAATGTATATTATGGACATTGGACTTTCTATTTATTCTTTCATGTGGATGTGGTAGTGGTTAGACTAAGTATTAATTAGATCAAATATGACTCAACATCTTGGGATCCTTAAGGAATGTAACCTGTTATGTATGCTTTCAGTTGATTGTATGTTATTATTTTTGCTACTATGTGCTTGATGTGAATGGTTTATCTTTCATGATTAAATTTTTATTTTTTTTGGCAAAGTTAGTAAAATTTTAGGTTAATTCTTTTGGATCCCTTGGTAGGGCATTACAGTGTTGATCATTAAGAAGTGATAAACACTTTCCAAGATATCGAATTTTAAAAAAAAAGTGATTTTGCTATCTAAAAGGTGATTTCTAGACTCTTTGTTATTCTGACTTGATAACAAACATCACTTAAAAATCAATTAAATAAAAAATACTTACATTTTTTTGTAATAAACTGATTATTATAGATTTTACATGAGGAAAAAGCATGCAAAAAACTAAATACACATGTATCTAGATATATTTTATTTGTAATGAAATAAAACTCAATCCTAAATATTTGCATATAGAACATTCTTTATTTTCATAAAACACAAAAAAACTAACTAAAAACTTCTTTAAGAAAATATCTTTAGAGGAATTTAAATATATTCTATCTATTATGGTTTTTAAGAAAAAAATTAAGATGCCAATGATATGGTGTTGAAAGTGAAACCCTAGCTCAACATCAAACAATTTCATTACAAAAAAGTCACAAATCATCAAGATATTGTCTCTGTACTCTAAAAAGCCATGTGCAAAATATTTACAAAAAATTTACACCACACATCCAAACAAGGCCAAAGCTCAGCAGCAATATCAATTTATCTCCATAACAATGATATCATACCATGATGACACACAAGCTTGAAATAAAATACTACAAAAAAAGGATAAAACAAAATGTGGCTTACATCTCAGCATTTACAATCCAAACTCTTGTATATAACTTTAAAGTATGATTGCATAACTCTTTTTGCAAATAGCCAAAAAGTAATAATGTTAATCAAACCAATTTTGCAATTTCAAAAAGGTAATGCAAGAAAAATTCTAAATATGCTTGACTATACCTACCTCTTCCCAAGCCTTTTAAATTGTAAACCTATGACATAATAGACTCATTCTCAAATGACACAAAGAAGGCAGTTGCTCATGATATATATATATATATATATATATATATATATATATATATATATATATATGTATATTGAAAACCAAATAATTTATCCTCCTTGGTGGACAAGTTTGATACACAATCTCTTGCAAGAGTAGCTCCATGTCTGCATATAGCTTATAGAGAAAGAAGTGTGTCCATTTCTACCAGAGAAGCAATGGTAATCAGCAATAAATCATAATTAGCATACAACTTATAGAGAAAGAAGCATGTTGTAATTAATAGTACTTATGTTAAAGTCATTTTAAGGCATTCGCCTGGAACCTACTATGTTTACCCACTAGAGTAAGTACCATGTTGGAAACTTTGAAGTTCAAGCATCCCTATCTACAATAATGAAAAAAATGCATGTGAGAGACAATAATGACATGATACAAAAATAAGTTATAACTTAAATACTTTTAATAGGAAAATTGAAACCACTAGCATTTTAACTAGATCATAAATTAATAAAAGGGATTATTAGTGTAGTAACAAACCTCAAGTATCATTGTCAAACTCAGGCACTTTAGCTTAAGTTTTTTTAGTTTTGATGATCTGTACCCTACAACCAAATATAATGAAATCATGATCAATTAGAAATACATGACACATTTCAACAAAGGAAACAAAATATTTCTTTTAATAACATCAAAATGTAGAATGTAGCAATAGTGAAAAAAGGGAACTAGGGCACAAAATATTTCTTTTAATGTAAAATGTTGTGTTTTTTAGCTCCACTTGTTGTCTAATGCATATCGGTTGAGATTACTTATTGAACTAGGGCCTCCTTCTACATTTCCTAAAAGCAAGATGAATGAAACAAATTAATCCAAGATACATATTTAATCCAAATCTTAGAAGAACATTTTCATTATTTTAAGCTAAAATAAATGAATGGAACCATCCTTGGGAAAAACTTACACATAAAAAATGCCTCATGTAAGAGGACCCTCCATAAATCATATAAAGAATTGATGGGAGCATATATTGTTGTTTGGTTTTGATAGGTTTAGTTTGAGCTTCACTTGGTTTTGAAAATCCTTTCATATTCTCTACTTAATGAGGCCAACCACGTGAAGGTTGAGTTGAAATCTAATTGAAAAGATCATTATTGAAGATAGAAGATTGTTTGCAAAGAGGGAGATTGTTGATAAAGAATGTTTTCAATCATTATTTTGTCACTGATGTCAAACCTGCTATTTTATGGAATGACAATTGCTTATAAGATCCAAGTACTATTACTTAGTTGATTGATGAAGAGGATTTAATCAATAAGAGGTAACAAAAGCACCTAAGGGGAAGGTTGAGTTATGATTTTTTAATGAAGTACAAGGATTAGTTAAGACAATAGTAAAATGATGTATTGACAATACACTTGAAGATACAGAGGTTGGCCACACTTAGAAACTCTAGAAGAATAAGTTATAACAAAGTTGTCTGCAAAGCTTGACTAAATTCATCAGTGGGTGCCAAGCAAGCTAGTTCATGCCGAGCAGGTTTTTAGTAAGCACCAAAAAAATGTGAAATCTAGTATGTGTTGAGTGAAATAGGAGTCAACCAATTTTAGGTATCAAGCAAGTAGTAGGTGCCAAGCATTAGTAAAACATAGTTGGTGTCAAGTAACATAGTATGTGACGAGCAATAGAAATTCAATAGTGCCAGGCTATTGCATTATTTGAAAAGTCAAAGATTCTCCAAATTTGAGCCAACAACATTTGTTACCTTGAATTTTGTGAACTAGATGGAACATAAGGATGATGAGTTGGTGGCACAAAATTTTAGGTAAACCATTTTTGGGTGAATACAGGAGAGTTCTACATGATGTTTCTAGAAGAAACAAGATAATGGGTAGATTCATTGAATCTTAGCTAATCCATTCAAACTAAAAACAAAAGCAATAAGATTAGAGTAGGAAGAGCATTCCAGACTTCTATTTAAGGAGTTGCAAGTCAAGAAGCAAGAGTTACCAAGTAGTTGGTTGGAGAAAGTATGCGATGTTAAGGAGAAGACACTGAGAGGGAGGAACAAAGTAGAGAGACTCTACTTTAATAAGTGACCATAGAGGTGATTACATTGGCATAGTGAGTATGGATACTTAGGGAGACAAAGATTAAAGGAAGGACAAGCTGTTAGAGTTGCAAAGATTGAAAGCCACACAAATTTTGTGAGCTAAATTGAGATTTTTAATTTGCAAGTTATGTTGTGAATTGTATCTGATCAAAGCCCTTATTGTTACTCTCTAGCAATTGTAGCAGTTAAGGAAAAATCCTATGGACTTAGGTTGGTTTAATAGCCATTTGTAAATCCTTTAATATGGTGGCATTGTAAGTGAATGTTCTAAAGTCCTTTAACCAGGCCAACTTCTAATAGAGTGGTTGAAATCCTTTAACCAAGTCACATTTAATAGTGTGTTGTAGCCTTTAACAGGGCAGGCCTTTCATAGGGCATCATTTCAAAAGAGTGAGAATTGAGTAGCATGTTATTGGCGGTTTTTCTCAAATTAGGTTTCCACATAAATCACTATGTTATGTGTTGATCTTTCATGTCTTATTCCTGGATGTTAATTTTTAGTAACTTGCTAAGAAGAATGTTTAGCTTGGATGCATGGTTAGTTTAATTGGGCACACTATACTAGGTGAAAATTTTTTATTAGGACATTTGAACTTTGAATAATTAATTCACCCCCCTCTCAGTTATTCTATAGCATTTCTAACAATTGGGATTAGAGCCATCTGCTAATTTGGTTTAAAGGTACTAGAAGCAAAAATATCAAGATGTCTAAGAGAGAAGTCCCCAAGCTCAATAGAGATAACTTCACCGCATCGAAAATTTTAATGAAGCTACACCTTGGATCAATAAGTGATCATGCACAAACCTCAATTGAAGTGGAACATGTTGATCTAGCTATCGCCACCACAAAAGATATGAAGAAAACGATTTAGCACAATCAGACAATATTGGAGATTTCCTCTACCCTCAACTATGTTGAATTTGATGACATCAAGGGATGTGACTCTGCATTCAAGATGTGGAAAGCCTAGATAGATATTTATGGAAGAGATCAGATTGTCCAAAGAGAAAAAAGAGAAAGTCTCAGAGGAAAGTTTGATGACATGAGAATGGAAGAAGGTGAGAACATTGCTCAATATGCCTCTAGAATAAATGAAGTAGTAAGTGCAATAAGAAGTTTGGGTGGACATCTAGAAGATGAAATTGTTAATAGAAAATTCGTAAGAACCTTTCTCTCCATCTATGCCATTAGAGTTTCAGCCATCCAAGAGTTATGATGCATACTAGGAAACAAGCTAACTCTTGAAAGTATAGTGGGAAGAATCATTGCACTTGAGTTATCCAACTTTGATAACTATAGGCCTGAGAATCTTGAATCTACTTTCAAGGCCAAGCTATTGTTGAAAGATACTGAGGAGGTGAAATGAAAGAAGAAGAAAAGAAAGAAAAAATATGCATGTAGTGACAGTAGTACAAATGAAGAAGATGTAGAACAATTAGAAGCATTGCTGGCCAGAAGATTTCATAGAAAAAAAGGTAAATTCAAAGGTAAGATGCCTATCATTTGTTTTAATTGCAATGAAGTATGACATATTGTTGCAAGATGCACACAGAAAAATAATTACAGAAAAGGTAACAAGAACAAGAACATAAGAGAAGATGATAGCAAAGATTATAGAGACAAAGGCAAAAAGTGCTACATTGTTGAAGAAGAGGATTCTGATGAAAATGATGATGAGGTAGTCTATGTGGCTATGAAGGATGAGTTAGATAAAGATGAGGCAACATCACTGGTAACCTATGTGAACAAAAATGATAGATAGATAGTGGATGCTCACATCACATGATAGGAGACACAAATAAGTTTGCTACCTTAACTCGGTATGATGGAAATAGTGTTAGATTTAGAAATGATGCTCCATGTCTAATCAAAAGAAAAGGTTCCACTAAGCTTACAAATAAAATTTCATGTGATAATGCATATTATGTTGAAGGATTGAACTATAATCTGATGAGTGTGTCACAGTTAAGTAATGTAAGTTACAAAGTAGAATTTGGAAACAAAATTACCAAAATCTATGACACTGATGGAAATCTGATAGGAAAAGGAGACCAAACTAGGAGTAACCCATTTTACCTAGATATGGAAGATGCAACCTGTCTTATTGAAAGACTAGATGATGTGTGGATATGGCACAAAAGGCTATGTCATGTCAACACAACAAAATGAAGAAAGTCAGAGGTTTGCCTAAATTAAAAAAGCCTAACAATACAATGTGCAAATAGTGTTAGCTAGGAAAGATGACCAAGTCAAGTTTCAAAAGAAAAACTTGCACTTCCAAAGAAGTATTAGAGATAGTCCATATAGATTTATGTGGCCCAATAGAAGTGCAAAGCTACAAAGGAGATAGATACATAATGTTGTTTGTGGATCACTACTCTAGGATAATGATTGTCATGTTCTTAAAGAAAAATTTTAATGCATTTCAAATGTTGAAGTGGTATTTGTCTAGGGTTGATAAAGAAATAGGAAATAGTCTTAAGTGTCTAAGATCAGATAGAGGAGGAGAGTTCACATCAAAAGAATTTGAGACATTTTGCAATGACAAAGGAATTAAAAGAGAAACATCAGCACCTAGAATTTCCCCATAGAATGGCATTGTAGAGAGGAGGAATAGACCAGTGATAGACTGTGCCAGAACATTAATGATAGAAAATAATTTTTCTTTAAAGTACTTGAGAGAAGCTATTAGTATTGTTATCTACACCCTGAATTGAGTAAAAATTAAGAAAGGTACAAATGTAACACCTTTTGAATTATGGTATACTCACTCACCCAATGTAAAACATTTCAAAGTATTTGGTTGTAAGTGATATATTCTTAAAGATTCTAGAAATGGCAAGTTTGATGTAAAAAGTGATGAAGGCATATTCCTTGGATACTCCGCTAGAAGTAAAGCATATAAGAGTTTAAATACCAACACTAACAAAATTTTGGAGAGTGCAAATGTAAATTTTGATGAGCATGCAAAAGTTCAAGTTGATGTAACCAAGAAACTAGAAGAGTACAGATCCTCTGTATACTTCTATAAAGGAATGCCTACTAAAGAAGAAGCTACCAATCAAGTTGGGAATTAGCAACAAGTTTCAGTATCAGCTGAGTCAAAACCAATGAATGCCAAGTTACATTTAGAAACCAAGTTGCAAAATGGAGAAAATGCACATTCTAATTTTGAAATCAGTACACATGAAAGAGATGATGAAATAAAAAAAGAGATGTGCATAGTGAATCTGAAGCTGAAAGACCAAACATGGAAAGAAGGATAGAACCGAGACTATCTAACTATGTGAGAGGACATCACCCTATAGAAAAAATCATTGATGAAAAGGAAGCCAGAAAAATGACAAGAAACATACTAAGGAATGAATCATGTCTGCTAAGCAAGATTGAACCCAAAATAGTTAGAGATGCACTACAAGATGATAATTGGTGTAAAGCAATGGAATAGGAGATTGAACAGATAGAGAAAAACAAAACTTGGACTTTAGTTCCAAGACTAGCTGATAAGAATGTGATTGGTACCATGTGGGTATTTAGGGACAAGCAAGATGAGAATGGTGAGATCACACAAAATAAGGCTAGACTAGTCAACAAAGGTTATGCACAAGAAGAAGGACTTGACTATGGGGAGATATTTGCCCCTGTTGCAAGGATGGAAGGAGTAAGAACTCTACTTGCATATGCTGCTTTCAAAGTTTTAAAGTCTACCATATGGATGTGAAGTCTACTTTTTTGAATGGTATGTTGGAAGAGGAAGTCTACATAGAACAACTAGAGGGATTTGCTGATGAAAACAACAAGGATATGGTTTACAAACTGCATAAAGCAATCTGTTGTTTAAAACAAGCACCTAGAGCATGGTATGAGAGAATTCACAAATACCTAGTGAAGATAGGATTTGAGAGAACAGATGACAACATCAACTTGTATATCAAGGCACAAAAAGGTAAATAAATTTTGATATCTAAAATCTTTGTTGATGATATAATATTTGGAGGAAAAGATGCACTATGCAAAGATTTTGCTGATTAGATGAAACATGAGTTTGAAATATCAATGTTTGGAGAAATAAAATTCTTTGTTGGAATGCAAGTACATCAACTAAAACATGGCATATTTGTGACACAACCAAAATACATGAAGGAGATACTCAAAACATTTGGTTTAGAGAATTCAAAACCAATCAGTACACCAATGGTAACAAGACATAAGTTATCTAAGAATGATGAGTCAATTGAAGTAAATCAAACAATGTATAGATCAATGATTGGAAAGTTTCAATATGTTGTGCATAGTAGAGTAGACATTGCATTATCTGTTCAAATAGTGGCAAGATTTTTTGCAAATCCAAGAGAAAATAATCTTATGGTAGTAAAAGGAATAATGAGGTACCTAAAATGAATAGATGATTTTGGTTTATATTACAGGAGGAGTGAAAATTTTGAGTTGAATGCATACATTGATGCAAATTGGGGAGGTAATGTTGATGAGAGAAAAAGTACCAGTGAAGGAGCAGTCTTCTTAGGTAAAAGATTAGTCACTTGGAGTAGCAAAAAAAAAAGTTGTACCTCATAGTCCATAGCTAAAGCTAAGTATGTTGCTATTGCTATCATCTGCACCAATATTGTATGGATCAAACATCTATTGTAAGGTATGAAGGAAGAGATGACTGAACCTATGATACTCTATTGTGATAATACAAGTGCCATCAATATATCAAAGAATCCTTTGATGCATGCCAAAACAAAGCACATTGTAATAAAGTATCACTATGTAAGTGAATTGGTGGAAGACAAACAAGTGAAGATGGAATATGTCAACTCAAAGGAACAAATTGTTGACATCTTCACAAAACCATCATCTCATTCTTCGATTTGAGCAAATTCTATTGGGGCAGGGGGGGGTCCTCAACCCTGCCTACAATTTTATGGGTGGGTGTGAGTGGCCCCCCCCACCCCCCATTAGAAAGATGCATTTTAATATCTTAGAGGTAAGTTAGGGGTCATACCCATATCCAAGGTTGCTTGAGTAATAGCAAGATTTCCCTACATCAAATGAGTTAATTGCTGAAATTTTATAAATTGATGTAGAGGATACTTACTTTAGGTTTTTGCCTGAAGTAATTAAAGTACTAAAATTCCAAGCAAGTCATAGGAAAGGTGATAGAGGGAGAAACATGAGTTCTTGCAAATGTTATATTTGCATAAAAAGATGCTAAAGTAATATGTTTTTGGTATTATTGTCAAAGTGGGAGAAATAAAAAAACTAATCAAAGTGGTAAGCTACAAAAAAGAGGGAGAAATAGTAGAAATTGATCATATATGTAGAGGGAGAAATAGCAAAAAGGTAGGAGAAATGAAATAGAAGTTAAGAAGGAGCAGTACAAAAAGGAAAAGACAATGTATCAACAAAAGATATCACTAATACTTTGAAAGAGGGAGTTACTTATAGAATTCTGAGGGAGTCATAAGAAATTTAAAGCTTGCTAATAGAATAAACAATTTTGACAAAGTTTTCTTTTTGGCATTTAATTTACTATTTTAACCTAGTTAGCATTTTGATAACTTAGTTGATTAGTTTGGTTTGCCATCAATGTCAAAGAGGGAGATTGTTGAAATCTGATTGAAAAGATCATTATTGAAGAAGGAAGATTGTTTGCAAAGAGGGAGATTGCTGATAAAGAATGTTTTCAATCATTATTTAGTCACTAATGTCAAACTTGCTATTTTCTAGAATGATAATTGCTTATAAGATCCAAGTACTATCACTTAGTTGATTAATGAAGAGGATTTAATCAATAAGATGTAACAAAAGAACCTAAGGGAAAGGTTGAGTTATAGTTTTTTAATGAAGTACAAGGATCATTTAAGACAATGGGAAAATGATGTATTGACAATATACTTGAAGATACATAGGTTGGCCACACTTAGAAACTCTAGAAGAATAAGTTATAACAAAGTTGTCTGCAAAGCTTAACTAAATTCATCAGTGGGTGCTAAGCAAGCTAGTTCATGCCAAGTAAATTTTTAGTAAGTGTTGAGAAAATGTGAAATCTAGTGTGTGTTGAGTGAAACAAAAGAATTTGAGCAAGTTTAGGTGTCAAGCAGGTAGTAGGTACCAAGCATCAGTAAAACATGGTTGGTGCCAAGTAACATAGTATGTGTCAAGCATCAGAAATTCAATAGTGCTGAGATGTTGCATTACTTGAAAAGTCAAAGATTCTCTAGATCTGAGCCAAAAAAGTTTGTTACCTTGAATTTTTTGAATCATATGGAAGATAAGGATGATGAGTGGTGGTACAAAATTTTAGGTAAACCATTTTTGGGTGAATATAGGAGGATTCTACATGATTAGAGCAGGAAAAGCATTATAGACTTCTATTTAAGGAGTTACAGGTCAAGAAGCAAGAGTTGCCAAGTGGTTGGTTGGAGAAAGTATGCAGTGTTAAGGAGAAGAGATTGAGAGGGAGGAAAAAAGTATAGAGAATCTGATTCAATAGGTGACCATAGAGGTGATTGCATTGGCACAATGAGCATGGAAAATCAAGGAGACAAAGCTTTAAAGGGAGGACAAGCTATTAGAGCTGTAAAGACTGAAAGCTAAGAAAATTTTGCAAGCTAAATTGAGATCTATAATCTGGAAGTTATGTTGTGCATTCTATTAGATCAAAGCCCTTATTGTTAATCTCTAGCAATTGTATCAGTTAAGAAAAAATCCTATGGATTTAGATTGGGTTAACAACCATTTGTAAATCCTTTAAAAGGGTGGTATTCTAAGTGAATGTTCTAAAGTCCTTTAACCAGGCCCACTTCTAACAAGGTGGTTGAAATTATTTAACCAGGTCACATTTAAAAGTGTGTTGTAGCCTTTAATAGGGCAGGCCTTCATAGGGCATCACTTCAAAAGAGTGAGAATTGAGTAGCATGTTACTGGTAGTTTTTCCCAAATTAGGTTTCCAAATAAATCATTGTGTTATGTGTTGATCTTTCATGTCTTATTCCTACATGTTGATTTTCAGTAACTTGCGAAGAAGAATGTTTAGCTTGGATGCATGGTTAGTTTAATTGGGCACACTATACTAGGTGAAAAAGTTTTATCAGGACATTTGGACTTTGAATAACTAATTTACACCCCCCCAGTTATTCTAAAGCATTTCTAATAGGTGGAAGCTCATTTAGCCTCTCCCTCCCCTATAATCACCCTAAATTCCCCTATACCAACTAAGTAAATATTCCATTCATTAATTTTAAAAGTATATCATTGAATCATTATAATCACATAACATTCATTAACACAACATACGATTAATTAATTTGTATAAACATTTGTCAATAATTTTTGAACACATCAATCATTATATTCACATCACAGTCATTAACATGACATATAATTTATTAATACCTATAAAAATTCATCAATAATTCATGAACATGTCAATCATTATAATTACATAACAATATTCAATAACATAACATAAAATTCATTAATAAGAAACATTCATAAAAATCCATCAACGCATTCATCATCAAACAAGGTTTTTAACAATTTTTTTTTTTATAAAGATAAAAGCTAATAGGCACATCTTGACTATCTCAGGCATCCTATGGCTATTGTGGTTTTGATCTTATGACATGACGCTTCCTCTTCTTTTTTCAAGGACAAGGTTGATGGGCACCTATAATAAGAAATAAATAGGTTTAATTCTAAACATTTTTTTAATGTATAAGTATTTCATTAATGCAAGGAACATAACATGTATTTTTCTTTACCTGATAGTGCTACATCATCTACTATCACATTTTTTTTAGCCCCAAACTCAACATGCTCAAAACTAACATAATGCTCTACATACTCAAAATTTATCACATAAAGGTTACACCAATTGAAATTTAAAATGTTAAATTTTATTAATAATTACATGATTAATTTTCAATAGATATTAAATATTTACCTATATCATTGTCATGCACATAGAGGCCTTCTTCATGTGTAGGATTCATGCCTTCATCATCATGAGTAAGATCTATGCTGTGAGTAGTAGGTTGCAATGAAATGGCATGCATGCATTGTTATCATTGTTCAAAATTAAAATCAAATAAATTATTTCTCATGAAGTTCTCAATTACTGTTATTATTCATTAGTCATATTTACTCATTTTTCAACCATTACACCATAATCTTCTACACTTGTTTTGCCACTAGAATCTGTGTGGTGGCGAGCAACCATTGCTTTATAACCTTGCTTGAAGCCAATTTGTTTGTCCTCTTCTATGGGTGCTACATTAAATTCAATGCACTACATTTTTTGCATAATATCATCAAAATTAATGTGTTTCTTATTTGTAATTTTATATAAAAAGATTGATATGAACTTTCATTTGCTGCTACTTATAAGGCATGTGTTCATATATCCATAGAGCCAAGATGGTGTTGACCAATCTTCTCTTTGCTAGCTTATGTCGCCTTTGATGTGTCTGCAACCTGTATATGTAAACTTTGAAATATTTTATAAATATGTAAGATTATATAAATCCAAAATCAAACTTATAGAAATATGTTAGATTATATAAATCCACAAATGAATTAAACATGTAAATTATATTTAAAAAAGTTGTTGTCAACATTTTTTTGCAAAAAATGACAAGTTTTGGAAGATGGAAAGTCATCTGTCTTGGAAAAGCTCTTAGAGGAGGTGAAAGGTCATGTTTTTGTATAAAAAATGTAATCTCATATAGAAGAGAGGAGAGGAAAGGAGAGGAGATGTGGAGTTAGAAAGATGAAGTGAAGGGTGTAAGAATTTTTATAATGAATTAGTCAATTTTTGTGAAATATTATTGATATACTGGTATTTTAATTGCAATCTTATTATCTCCTCCTTTGTCTTGAGGTTATGGTGATATTAAGTTTCTTATATGTGTAAATGAATATCTAGAGCTACTATTGCTATTATAAGTGTGCATAATATCTTTGGGTTATGACAAAAGGCCACACTGCTAACTGTTAGGTAGTAAACATTGTGCAAAGTTAGAATGAAGAATATATTGATTAATGATTGTCATTGTATGGGAATTAGGGAAGGTGTTAACTATTTCTTGGTTGTCTTGATAGTTATCTTATGGTTTTGAATCACAACCATTTCTCCTTTTGAAGATCTGACCATGAATCAACATGTTAACTGTTATTGTAAGCAAAAATTGTAAATCGACATTCTTGAAAAAAATGTAATAGAGACCAAGATGTGGTGTGCATGTGTATTTTAAGGCTAGTATGCATTCATGAGTTGTTGAAGATTCTCTTGGAAGGATGGTATAGATGAGAGACTAAAGTTTATGAGACAATTATCATATTTGGTAATGAAACCCTCATTATAACAAGAGTCTGAAGGTTTGGGTATCTCATCAATGACTAGGAGCCTGAAAGTTAGTAGTTTGGAAGGTTATGGTATGGTAATGGTGCATTGAAATTTTTTTTTCTAGTTCTTGGAGGTTTTTAGAGGTTATAGTTTGAGTGTGTTCTTTAGGCCTATTAACCTAGATTAGGGTTTGCAAATTATGGGCATTAATAAACAAGTTAGAACTTAAGATTTTGGAATTGGAGAGAGTTCATTAATGGGTGTTTGAATCTGCTTTTAGTTTGGTAGATGATTGGAAGAGTTTGATTTCTTATCTAAATTCCTTTTGGTGGATGGTGTAAATCTCTTGGTAACGTAAATGTTAGATATATAACTATAATCTTTTTTAAAGGCATATACCTAACATAGAATATTATACATGTTAGATATATGGTTATAGTTTTTGTAATCAAGTCAAGCGTTTTCATGAATAACTAGAGATCACTAATTTGTGCATAGCTATATTAATACTACCACATACCTATTTTGGCTGGGTGGTATGTTAAATCCTTTATCCCTTAGTCTCTTCTCTTTTTCATCCTCAATGATTTCATTCCACTCCACCTATGGAACCATAAGAGGATGCTTGTACTTTGGGTTGAGGTTTAGAGCCCTTCTATACTATTTTCTCATAGTCTTTAGATGTTTGCAAGCTTTTTTTAGAAGTTGGGCTCTATTCAAAATATTTTGACCAAATAATTTCTCCATAGTTTTTATGAGATGATCTTTTAATTTAGGGGCTTGCTCAATCTAGCTTTTAACAACAAAAAAATTTGTCAGATTAAAAAATTAGTTCAAGCCATATACATTGGATATATTAAAAAAAAATGGATGAACCAAAAAATGTAGCGACCAATTATATCAAGCTACATATCTTTTATGTAATGTGGGCCCAAATATCTTCAATATTAAATCATAAAAAGTTTCATAAAAAAGATCATTTCTTTCAAAATCATTACGACATCATTAGTTGAAATGAGTTATCAATAAGTAAACTACAGTTACACTCTAAATAATTATAATTTTAAAGACCTAAAAGCTTAGGAAATTTTGAGGGAACCATAACTTTCTTGACCATCAACAATGATGCCTCAATGGTCTAGTAGAAGTAACATGGGTTGCTCTAAGAAAGGCTGGTAAATTATCAACAATATTGGCTATCAATTCTATCACCATTACTATCAAGAGAAACTCTCCATCCATGAGTCATTCCAAATAAATTTTATCAAGTCGAGGGTAAGAAGAAATGAACATAGTAAAGATTCAAGAAGGATTTATCTTTTATATATCTTTGGATACATATCTTCCATAATCATCTTTAGCACAAAAAAATAAAGTCACATGTATCAAGATTTAAATATTAGATCAAACTTGGCACTTAGATTGAGGCATGGACTAAAGTTATAGATTCAAGTTTTTAATGATGTTTTTATGTAGAAATAGTATCACAAGAACACTACAACAACCATCAGAATCATATCAGAGGAAATGATAGAAAGTTACATACCGACTATTACGTACAACACAAATCACCATTAGAACCATGTTGAGAGAGTCACACTTATATAAAGGTTCATTAGTATCACAACATGAAAATAGTCTTATAAAGGGCAACAACAACCAAACTGACAATTTGATCAACACCCATCACATATTTAGTAAGAATCATGACAAGCTCATGGACATGGAATTGGTCAAGAGGATATACATTTAAGACTATATCATCATAAAGGTTCAATAATTATAATTAGAAAAGATATATGAGTTTTCTACATATAGCTAAGATAACATATTAGGAATGAGTATCAACTATAGAGTATGGATAATGGATTGTAAAAATATTAGGTATCAAAGAATGAATACAAGTGGTTAAGTAAAGGAGAAGAGAAAAAATGACAATAGTAATATAAAAATGCCAATAATAATCATGAAGAAAATAATGTCTCTTCTGATGATTGAGAATTGAAATACCATATATTTAGGACATACACTAGTACCCTTGTTAGGTAGAAGAACTCAGTGTGGTCTCAAAAAATCCTACAAAAAAACATACATATTGTGGTTAATGATCCATAAATTAGTATAAAACATAAAAATTTATTGAACTATTGTCCTAGCAAAAGACTCATTGTTGCTTACTTCCAAACAATGTGCTCTATGACACAATTCATTTCTTGTGGCCTCTTTCTCTTTTGTTGGATGTGGAACCATCACAAGCCCAAGAGTTTTTAGATTGACAATCTTGAGGGTCTTTTTACATATGGTTGTAGGGTCATTGCTATATGCAATGTCATCATCACATATTATTGTGGTTGCTATATCAACAAGTGATTGTTCTTGTGTAATGTGTTCTTTTCCTTTTCCCTATGAATCAAATTTTGATAAAAAGTATTAGTAAAACAATAAAAACAAGTCCAAAACCTTCAAAAAAATAACATAATAATATGATATTTTGTAAACTTACAATTGCATAAATTTTTATATAGAATGTTTACCTATAGTGGAGAAGGGATGATAGCAACATCCTTGCCTCTATCATTCAATGGATCATCCATGTCACCCTATGACAAAGAATATATATAAAAAAATTAGCATAATTAAAGGAATAGTCCACTTAGGAAAAAACTTGTTTATAAATGGTATATTGTATATTAGAGTTCTAATTGTCAAGTCCCATGATAGTAACTTTCTTCGTATCTATGCAATTTAAATTGTAATCTATTAGCAACTCTTCCCCTAAACTAATTGCACATAAAAAATCATGATTTCCATTAGGCACCTAAAAAATGCAATTGGGTCACTTATTAGTTTACCCAGGATGCATACTATTTATAAAACTTGCAATTTTCCCTATTGCTTTTGGCCTTTTATCAATGTACACAACAAATCTTTTACTATGATCATTTTCTTTCCATTGTAGAAAATTTGTTAATAGTGCATACTTACACATACTTTTTTTTTATATTGAACTATCTACATCTAGTTTTTGTAATTGTAACATGGTCCTAATACTCCATCAATTCAACAACTTTGTTGTAACTGACCTTTATGCCATCAATGGAAAATGGGCCCAAACCATGTAATGATGATGTAGCTATGCAATATATCCTCTCATTAACACAAAAATCAACATTAATTGGAAGTAAATCCTTGGGTACCCATTCTTTCTCAAGATGTGTGTACCTCAAGGGAAACTTGATGTCTCCCTTTGTCTCATCATCATCAGAACATGATCCCCCTTGAGCAAGGAAAGGTTGCACATGTTTATTGAGTTTTCTTGTAATCTTTTGCTCTCTAGTTTTTCTCTCTCTCGTAGACCTACTACATTTCTCAATTTCCTCTTCTATTCCCACATTTCCCTTACTTGAGGAAGACAAATATGACATATACTTATTTGGTGGTACCTGGAGCCCATCAAATGAGAGATATAGTTGAAGGAGCAAAATATGTTGTTATAAAATGAGGTTAATATTGATGAAGTTTTCCTAAAATTAATGTCAAAGGCAAAGAGAAATCAAGCATGTAATAAACTTATACCTTCCAATCCATGTTACTTTGTATGATCCTTGTTAAAGGGATATCATTTCCTACATATGTAAATTATTTACTAATGAGAGACCATTTTTTTGAGATCGTTCAATCCATACCATCATCCAATAAAGATTGTTTTTAGTATACAAATGAAGTGCATCCCACTCATGAGAAATTACATAAAATAAATAGACTAGTTAGAAATAATTTATATTGATGATGGATAAGAATTAGTTAGATACAATAACATCTTATAATTACCTCTCACTTTCCTCAATCTACCATTCCCCATAAAGTACTCCCCTTCAAATCTATTCATGGAGTTGGGATCCCAAATGTGATCTACATGGATCTTTGATGAAAACTTGGGAAGATATTCACTAACATAAACCATGGTCTAGTAGACCATATATCCCTCAACCACTGGACCTCTGGACATGCTCTCTATTGAACCAATCCCTTCAAAAATATCAAGTGCCTCTCAACCATCCAGATTGACCTAGTTGGTATAGGTCCACAAAATTTTATTTCCTCAATTAGATGTATGAGGTAGTGTTCTTGTGCATTGAAAAAAGTTGAAGGTAGACACTTTTGCATCTCACACAAAAGAAGAGGAATTTTTCTCTTCCATTTCTTTATGTCTTTTTTTTATCAATTTATTTAGATGACAACCACCTATAAGATATTCATTACACAAAAATATATTAACAAGACTAATAACACTTCTATACAAAAAATCTAAAAAATAACTCTTCTAACCTCATGTATTTCCCAAGATCATATATAACATGTTTGACACTCATGTTGTCAAAGTTGTGTGGGAGAGATAGAGGTAGAACATACCGTAATAATAATAAAATGACATTTTCAATATATTATAAAATAAAATAAGAAAAAAGTACATGATGTTTTAAAATTTTATTGTAAATAGAGAAGAACATGACTTACCTTGACAAGGGTATGCCAATCATGCATTTTCAACCCTAACCCAAAATCACCTTTCTTTATATGAGACTACTTATGTCTGCAGCAAATCCTATGGGAAATTAGTTTTTTTTATGGCTTCATATATGGTATCAATTTTTTTTTTTGCATTAATAACCAAGGAATGATGCTCATATTAATCCGATTTCCATTGCTATTTGATTCAATGAAAAACTTCAATGCATGATTGGATTCATCAATGCCATTGCAAATTTTGACCAAATTTCCTTTGTCATACCTTTGATCCAATATTTTCCATAGTGTCTCTATTAGATTCTTTCCACTATGCATAGCATCAAACAAATGCATGATTGGGAGGTGCTTGTAGTATTGAAACCTACTAAATTGTCTAGGATAGCTTTTAAGTCCTTTTGAAAGTTTCTCATTGATGCCTTGAAGACCTTCACGAGTATCAATTACATCATTAGTAAATAGAAGATAGTATCCACATTTAAATTTTAAACAAAAACCTGCATCAGATGGAATGACATTACCTCAACGATTCTTTATACTATATTCTAACTTCCACATGTGAGGTGTCATTCTTTGTGGATTTGATGTTGTCTATTGTTTCCCATTGTGAATATGTTTTTCAGCAATTCAATACTTATGATTTTTTTGGAGAAAGTGTCTATGCTCATCAAAAACCCACTTTCCTAAACTTTTTGAATGGTGATATTTCATCTTTGGACCACAAATTGGACATGCAATTTTTCTCTTTATCTAAAGACCTACAAGATTGTGTATAATTGGATGACATCTGTACTATAAGATCAATGAACTCTTCTTCAATCATGTTCTCTAGAACATTATCAGTTGCACCAATACCAAAATCTTTAATTGTATTCTCTACCTCAGAATCATCTTCTTCCATGTGAGTGTTACCTTCTTCTTCGATATTCACACCTCCATGTTCTACCAATTGGAAATCCACATTCACCAAAGGACAAAAAATCTTTCCCCTTTTAATGTGATCATGTTTCCTACGATGTCTCTGAGCTGATGTGATTAGAATTATTTGATTCTTTAAACCCTTTCATTTTTTGCAAGGACGATAACATTTTCCATCATTGTTTATTTTGAATTAAAACCACAATCTAGCAATTTTCACCTTATTTTGTTCTAGGTTCATATTGTTAGGCATGGACTTTCTTCACAAGAAAATATTTGGGTTATACAATTATATCAAATATAACCATACAAGAATTAGTAGTATCTTGTATATAATCAATATTAATTAAATAATTAAATATTACTATCTCTTAAATAAAGATGGCATGTAAACAAATCACAGTTCATTAAATCTTTATATTTAAAGGGGGCAATAATGAAATAAAAAGAAGTTAAAGTTTGATCCTTAAGAAAAATATCATAATAAATTAGGCACATATTAGGAGAAGAGTTAAGATCAATCCCACTGTTACCACAATTTATCAGGGGCATGACAAGATTTTGCGTGAGTTGTGGAATTGTTACAAATATGGGATTTCTTAGGTGATAAACAATAATGTAAGCATGGTGGATGATCATGTGTCCATGCTTTATTGGATTAGTGTTCATGATAGATTTCATAAGTTAAAAGACCTAGAAGAATGTTAAAATAGTGTATTACAGTCTCAAAAGCAATAAGAGGTTGATAATGAAGAATTCCTAGAAACATCACCTAATTATGTCTCTAGAAATTGCTCAACAATTCATTAAAAAATAAGTCCAAAAAGTAATAGTCTAACCTCATGAAAACCAAATATATTTGAAAAGAAAATTATTAGGGAAATGCTAGATAGCTGGAGTGTTTGAAGGATGAAATGTCAATCAAACCCCTCTCTATTCTTGAAGTAAAAGTTTTAAACTTTGAAACCCTCTATGATCAAAGGAACACTCAAGAACTCACAAATAGAGATAGCAAAGCTTGCAAGAATATTTTTCTTCACCTGATATAAAAGTTTGCAATTTTAAAGAGGTGAATAAATCATCTTCACACTTAATAATCGACAACTAGTCCATTGAAGAATATTGTTTTTTAATAATTAAAACTAATAGAAATGACAAAGTGAAGGTACAAATTGGTATGGATTGTGCTCTTTCTGAAATGCCAATTAAGAAAAATCTAAAGAAATATTTCACCAAGATGATCACATGACTAAATTACGACATTTATATGAATCATCATCAATTTGGACAATGATCTTCTCTACAAAGAGAAAAATATACACTAATTTTTGCTTCTATCAAGCAAGAGAAACCCTTTGTGTATAACCCAGGTACTAATTTAATCCAAGCTAAAAATGAGGTTCTAGTTGGAGAATCTCTATTTCAGTCCTTTGAATTTATTATTGTTGAAAATGAAGCTGAAAATTATGAAAATCTAAATAAAAATTTAAGTAGAATTCTTGGTGTAGTTAATGATCCTAGTTTGGATGATCATTTGGGTATGAAGGCAGATATAATACCTAATGTATTTAAAAATGCTCCACCAAGGATATCAAGGATCACTAGTAAGGAGTGTATAATGCTAGTGAGTTATATATATCTATATGTATATGTATGTGTATATATATACATATACATATACATATACATACACATACACACGTACACACACATGCACATGCACATGCACACCCCTCCCCACACACACATAACTAAGACATACTAAACATATTTTTGTACCCTTATAGTTGCAATGTTGGAGGAAACATTTTTTATTTGTGCAAGATATATGGAGGAAGAGTAGTAGTATTGGTAAACATGAAAATTTAGTAATGCCAGTTCACCTTGAGGAACATGTGTATGCTCTTGGCAAACATGTCATCAAAAACGTTCATCGTGACCTTTTTTTCTTCTACATGTTTTTGCATGGAGCCTTCATACACCTAGTGCTAACAAATTTCTACTTAAGAATGTATGTCAACTTGAAAGATCTAGTTTGAAGCCATAGTTTTTAAACCTGAATCCCATTATTTCTTTCCACATGTAATCATTTGTACAGTAATATCATAAGAAAGAAAATACTTAATTATTTAAGAATGAAAATAAATAATATCAAGAAGCTAACACTCCATTACATATCATCCAAATAAACCAAACCTTCCAAATGAATGAGCTAGGTATCCAATCCCATTACCAATTGAAATCAACTTGGCAGAGAATTCAGTAAGGAAGAGATCATCATTTTCTTGGAAAAATGTTTCAAACTTAGTCAACTCATATTCTTTTGCAACCCTAGATTTGAAAAGTGACCAAGCTTTCTTCATCTTTTTCTTCTTTCCCTCAAATTCAAGAAAGAAAACATTTAGAAGACCCCCTCCAACCAAGTTTTTATCTATTAGATCTAGAGCATTCATCACCTCCAAATAGAGATTTTCAACAATCATCCTCCTAGCCACACCATATAAATAAATAGGATGACCCAAAAAATTTATTATAGGTGGAATAAGTCAAAGACCACCCTATTATTGTGAACATGAACATCAAATGAATAATCTACTCCTAGCAACATAACGATTGTATCCTTCTCCTGCTCATTGGCCTACTTGAAGATACTAGCCACTTGAGCTTCTGACACCTCCTCTACCACCACAACTTGCGCACACCTACAATGAATTCTCAAGAATGCCATTTTATTTTAGATTAAAAAAAAAAATAGAGGCCCAAATAAATAGAAAAAGAACTATGACAATCTCCTCTTAGTCTGAGTAGTATTGTTAAAATACTACAGAAGATTTGAGAGAAAGATTATTCAAATCTAAGGATGGCAAAAACAACACTAAAAATTCATGAGAACACCATTGACCATATACAAAGGGATTCTTTCATATTTTAACCAATGCCTTTACTAATAAATGATTGCATATCTTCTGACAAAATATCTAGCAAACTCTATGGAATGCGATCTCCACTCATCAAATTTGTCTCATCATTTCAATCAATCCCCAAATTTTCCAGGAAGTCAGTAGCCTTGTCATCCTCTCAAAAAATATGTTGGAGCTAGAAATTATCAAAATATGGAAGGTGATTTGAGATAAAGTCTCTACCAATACTTATGAGGATTACTAATCAAGACTTTTCATGGGTCAAAGAAAGGAAAAGGAAGGATCAAAAACTAGATAAAGTTAAGTTCCTCTTTAAAAATTTATCTCAGTAATTTAAAATCTAATCTTGTGATATTTAAATTTATATTTTCCAACTATCTAATCCCAAACTAAAATTATTGTTGCAAGAATGTTGACCAATTGATAAGGAGATAGTATTGAATTGCTTGAGGGCAAGCAATTTTGGGAAGGGCAGACTGTAATGTCCCCATTTCCAAGATCAATTTTCATAAAAGAGTTACTATAAGGAATAAATAAATATAATTTGATTTAATTCTAATTGAATTTGATAAAGTTAAATAAATAATAATATCTATTTCTAAGACTGAATTTAATAAATAACAATAATAATAAATACGTATTATAATCAAATTCAAATATCAAATATCAAATAAAAGACATAGTCATTTCGAAATCATCGCACACAGCCTCTAGTCAAAGAGTTTGTAAGAACCAAAAATTGAAGGTTAAATCTCAACTCAAATGAGGCATCTATAAGGAAGATATTAGGAGAATTGAAAACAATAAAAAGAAGAGCATAGAGTATTGAAGACATATCAGAATTTATTCATAAGAGAAAATAGGGAAAATACTCTCAGGGATTATGATGCACAACCATTGGAATTTTATATATAGTGAACATGATTTTTAAAGTCAATCTGATACAAAGAGAATATAGTCACCAAATAATGAATTCCTATCAATAAAACTATATCTACTCAACCAATGAGTAAGGATATACAAACATTAGTGAACAAAAGGAATGAAAGAAGTATTTAATAAAAATAGATATTACTAATTAAAAATAATTATAATCAAAATTACACATGATTCATGAATAATCATATATGTATAATAACGAAATAAAAAATAATCCCCTCAAATATTGAAGAATATCCTATTAATCTTTTTCATTTATATATATATATCTTTTTTAAAGTGGTCAATCTAAGAATTTGGTCTATCATCAAGATTATTTACATGTTGAATGAAGTATTGTAGAAAGTGCAAGGTCAACTACCTAACTATATCCAAGGCATCTGCACATTGGAGGCATACTCCGCCTACCAGGCTACCTACATAGCCATAGCCATGGGATCAAGACCCTTGAACTACTCACTCTAACAAATATGTAGTTATGGTTTCTAATTATTTTGATGTAGCTATATTCCTATAACCATAGGTGAACTTTACTCACCTAATATAAATCTTTTCCATCATATACCCACTCGGGTGAATCAGGTGGTTTTCTATAATTACAATACTATAATACCCTTGTGCAACCTTTGTGTTCTAGTTTACAATTAATGTAAGGTTAACCTATATCCATTCTAACTCACTCCTTATATAGTTATGTTTAAAATATTGTGACAATAATCAATGGATCTAAATAGACTGGTCAAGTTAATGTTGGAATGTAGAGTTTAGCCTTATATTTTTAATAGCTAGGTACACTAGGTAATGCCATGTTTAGAGGTAATGTCATTTTGGTTTAGAGGTAATTTTTCATGAGATAATGTCATTGTGGTTTAGAGCTAATTTTCATGGTTTAGAGTGTAATGTCATTGTGGCAGTGACATAACTTTAGTGAAGAGTTGAGTGTAAGGAGTTATTACCTTGAACCTATACTACAAATTCCTGGGAGCCAAGGGACTTTATTCAAACTACTAGTGATAATACCTATGGCCATGCTACTTGTTGAGTGAGTTTTATTTTTTTCTATTGTGTCAAGATCTCTCTATTTATATATATACATACACATACACATACACAAAGATCATATGGGCACACCAATGAGATGTAGAGATCACAAGGGCAAGACAAAAAAATGAAGAAATCACTAGGGCACATCAACAAAATCCTAGATGTCCACTAATGTCCATAATCCACAAGATCTCTCTATATATACATACATATACATATATACATATATACATATATACATACATACATACATATATATATATATACATATATATATACACATACATATATGCATACATACATATACATATATACATATATATACACATACATATATACATACATGCATACATACATACATCTACATATGCAATTTTATCACCTTGGAAAACTATATTTGATTCTGCTAGTTGAGAACAACTAATTATTCATTTTATTGTATCTAATTTGGTGATAGTTCTACAAGAATTTTTAATCAACCTAGCTAATCAGCAACTAGACCAATTGAACTAGGTTATGGCTTGTTTCTCTCTAAAAATATTAGTTATGATATGGTTTTCTAAAATTTTGTGTAAAATTTTCTCATTTTTCCCGGTCTGCATTATTCTTGTGCACAACCTTGAGCTAAGTTAGTTAGCATGGGTTGAGTGAGTTTTATTGTTTTATTATTTGGATTTTGGAATATGGGCTTTGTTTTATCATTGGCTTTGTTCAAGTCTTGATTTTGATGAAGTAAAAAAGTGGTTTTTAGGGTGGAAAGGAATATGTAATAAAGAGGAAACTTGAAAACTTGAATGTTTAAATGTTTAAATGAAGAATATTAAGGATTGGAAACCTATGGTAGAGTTATAACACAATGTAAACTTGATTTTAGATTTTTTTTTTTTTTAAACATGACATAAATAATTCCCCATTTTTTTGATTGTGGAGAGCTGCATGGAAAAGAGGGTGGAGAGCTCTAAACATTAGTGGATATTTCATTGTTGTGCCCTTGTGATTGCTACATTTGGTTGTCATGCCCTTATGATCTCTGCATTTTATTGTCATACCCTTGCTGGAGATTAGTGGAGATCTAGGCTATCATTATCATGCCCTTGTGATCTTTGTGCTCTTTGTAGCTCACCATAACATTTGGGGTCAAATTGCAATGGCAATTTTTGATAGCAATGTAATTTGTGGTGTTCGACACAAATGTAGTAGTGCTTGCTCTGTGATTTTCTTCAAGGGGAAAAGGGGTACCTATGTAAACATTAAAATGAAGATCTTGAAATTAGAAAAGATAACTATCAAAGATCTATATTTGTGTTTTAGTGATAATAAATATACAGTCTAATTTTAAGAAAAATAATAGCCTTATGTAGTACCTGCCCTCGTTCACATCTTTTTGGACATATTTTTGTTATCATTATCAGACTATGTTAGACTAGCTTTATGTTGATGGATTAGCGGTATTGTTTTGAGACTATCAGACATTATGTTATGGATTCAGTGGATATATGATGAGATCATTTAGACTTTAAATTTCATGTATGCATGATGATCATTACATTTCTTTTAGTTATTGTTGATGATTAGTTAGATGGTTTATTATCTCATGTGTTTTATTATGAATACTTACTCCATACTTGCATGTGTATGGTGTGCATATTTTCATATTATATGGCATTTCTGATATGGTTAAGGAAGGGAGTTGTAGTCACCTACTAGTCAGGATCTACACGATGCAACACTTCCTGCCATTGTCTGTTTAGCTTAGCATTATATATATTGTATGTACATGCATGGTTTTTCTATAAGTTTCAAGTATCGGGTATCGACTTCCTTGAAATTTCCAGGATGAGTGTACCCTATTATACTATCTCAATGATAAGAGAAGGGAGATAAATTCTCAAGTCCAAATCTCAAACCCTTAAACCATTTGTCCTAGTGAGGTAGGACAAGTATTTGGATATTTTACCCACTGAATGTGTTGGATGACATATTTCATGATTTTAACCCTTCAGACTGATTTTGTGTGAATTGCTCTATGATGGGTTTTCATATTTTATCTTGGAGGTCTATGGTGAATTTTCTATTAATTAAGTCTTAATAAATAGATTTAATTAATAAATTAATTATTTGAGAAAATTAATATAACAAATCATGATCTTTGATATTTTGATTATAATTAATTAAATGAGAATTAATTGAGGAAAAAGAATTAAATAAAAAAAAATTAAAAATTAAAAATTAATAATAATTATAAAATAATAATAAAGTAATAAATAAATAATAATAATAAAAGTTATAAAAATTAGAATGAAAGTTATAAAAAATTAAATAGAAATTATATAAAAAGTAAATTGGAGTTATAAGCTTGCCTAGGAGTTAATGCACCTTTTCATTTCTCATATGTCAACAACATGGGGGTTAGTGCATCAGTTAAGCACATGGTGTCTACAACCTTATGACTCATCTAGAAGGTTGGAAAAGACACATGCTTAGTTGGTGACACCTTCTAACTATTTCTAGAGACATTCTAGGTGTTTCCTGAGAGCTCTTTATATTCAGGCATTCCTAGAAGCTTAGACATAGTGTTTGGAGAGCATTTTGGAGCATTGGAGGACTCAGGAACTCTGAAGAAGGGAGGAGCTTTCTCTGCGGGTTTTCTGAGGAAGAGCGAATTAGCATCAGAATCTGGGTAGATTCTTGTGATTTTACTTATGCTATTTTCGCATCTTGCATTCCCTGTCTTCTTCGTGTCTTCCATATGTCTTCTGAAGTTTTTCCTATTTAAATTGTATGCATTCTCAATATGGGTAGTTAAAGTTTATTTGAGAATCTTATTTGCATAAATCTAAAAAGAACACGGGGCTAGGGTTTAAATTGTAGCCAAAACCATTAGATGTATTATTGGATAAATTTGAGATCAAATAGTTTATAGGAAAATTCTAAAAATTGAAAATTTTAAATAAATTGTGTATATATATGTTTATATTTTTGAATTTGCATACATATATACATATATATATATATATATATATATACACAATTATATATATATATATGTATACGTGTCTATATGCTGTGATATTTGATAAAACTCTGTATGTATATTTATACACACACACATATATATATACATATATACCTTTATATATATACATACATATGTATATATACATATATATTTATTTAATTAGAAGTCGAATGAATTTTCATAGTGAAATCTCATTAAAATCGCATCGCGATTTGTATTTATGCATGATAACGTTTATTAAAAAATGTTATAAAAATATATTAAAATTTGGAATGGGGCAGGAGGGACTTATTTCCCCACCCCCGCTGATGGCTATGACCACGCGGACTGCGATACTGCATAGTACTTGCAGTCTGCAGTGTACTTGCAATTCGCAGGACCATATATAATTGTGACCGACGGTTATTAAACTTGCCGTCTGTAATGTGCGGTTGTCATATGTTTTGTTAATTCGATATTTTTTATAAAATTCATTTTTATAAAATGATAATTATATATGTATATGTATTTATATATATGTATATACATTATTAATAATAAATAATTAATATATTGATAGATGATTGGAATTGAAAGAGTAATTCTTTAATAACAAATTATTTTATAATGTTGAGCAATATAGGTTGAATTTAATCTTTTTAATTTGGAAAGATGTATATGAAAAGAATTTCAATTATTATTTTGAAAATGATGGGGGTCATTATCATCAAAATGTGTATATAAAAGACATTTAGAACATTAGAAAATTGATTCTAAGAGTTAGAGGGAAAAACCATTATTAGTCAATACAATACATGGGTTGGGAAAAGAATATACAAAATGTTCCTCCATTCATTCTCCAAACTTGGAAACGTAAACTGAGACCTCCACATTTAATTCAATGATGTAATTTAGCAAAACCAAAACATGTGTTTACATTGTGTATTCTTTATGCTATTGTTTTGGGTTTTGGGTTGACTAGTGTTGACCAGTTATAGGATGTCTACCAGAGGCTTGGGGGTTATGTAATTGTGATGTCATGATGATGTTTTAATCTCGATCTTTATAAACCCAACCATGGTTATGTGATGGAATGCTCTATGTAATTTTTGTAATTACTGATTGTTATAGTCGAGATTCTTATGTATGAGACACTTGACTTAACCATTTTTGGTTCATCGATCAGTTATCCTTGGTTATTTTCTAGTCACCATGATGGGACTGAAATGTGGATTTATTCTTGATGATGTCATGTTGTGACATGTTTTGACTCAACCATTTTGGAGTCTTCGATCAGTATGATTGAGATATATTTTGGTTATTGAGAACCAATGGATACTTTTGATTATCAGTGATACTTCAGTTGCCAATAGAGGGCTGTTGTGATCATGATTTTCTATGGATACTTGCTCATGGAGATTTGATGCTTTTATGCATATTTGATGTTCTTATTTTGGATTATCTTTTTTGATTTTGAGATTTATGATTCCATGAGCTTAGGGTAGGATATCTACATGTAGTGTTGAGAAGTGGCTTGCAATGGAGGCCAGGGCCCTAAGAGGCTGTCAGGGTAACTCATTATAAGTTGGTTAAAAAGTGAAAACATTCACACCTAATACTAACTGAATGAACCTAAAAAGATAATTGTTTTGTTCTTGCCCATGCCTCGAGTGCTTGTATAGACTAGGATGGGAGTAGAGAGAATGCATGGTTGTGACCTTGCATTCTATAGTATGCCTCATCAATATGAGAGGATACTAGTGGCTGCATGAGGATCAGTATGGACCCGTGGAGTTTAGCTAACTGCCAGGGTAACTTGTACATGATATATATGATGACACTTTCTCGCTTGCATAGTAAGTTCCTACATGTCTTTGTTTGCCTCTGGGATTAGATCTCGGTTTTGTGTGATGGTACCTTTGAGTTAGTATACTTTTAGGATTCTTTGACTTAGAAAGTATTTATACTTTGTGATTTTGGATAGCTTGTTTAGGACTTGAGATTATCTCCTCAGCACGATGGGAGTGGACCACTTAGGTACCACGCAGTCGGGTGGTAGTTTTTTTCCACTCTTATCATTTGAGATTCATTGAGACATCATGGTTGATGCATCCTTCATTATGGTGGATATGTATCTTTTCATTGATGATTAGCATATGTTAGATGATGTTATCTTATGCTTATATTTGCATGTTACATTACTTTCTCAATATGATATAGTATATATTAGGAGTGACATTCCTACTATTTTAATACTGATGATCTCTTTGATGGTTTGGAATGTTACACACGGAGGGATGGCTAGGGCCCACGATGGTCTAATGATGCTATTTACGATTGGGAGGAACCATGCACTTAGTTTATTATGTCTGATCTTTATGATGGATGTTCATATCTTCTATGATGATGTATCATGTGATTATCTTTACTTTGATGTATCATGGATTAGAATAGGATGATGTACCTTATTTCACATATGTATATTCTTTTAAGCTTTTCATACTCTGTGACATGTACAGTGGATGATTGAGCATTTAGAAATGTAATGTATAAACATTGGAATTATCATTATTATTTCATGTGGTTGTTATATTAGATGGATTCAATAATGTTAGTTGATTTAGATGTAATTCAATGTTAATGATCTTAAAAAATGTAATCCGTTATGTATGTTATGTTTACTTTTAGATGGACATTGCTATTGCTTCCGTTATGGTGCATAAGTTATATGTGGTATTTACTTTCATGTTTAAAAAATAAATAAAAATGCTACCAAACTTAGTGAAATTCTAGGTTAATTCTTTGGATCCCTTGGTGGGGCATTACACCTTAAATGTATATGATAAAATAAAATAAACAAGAGCACTAGTTGTAGCTGTATAATTCTAGTATTACTGAATATGTTAAACAAAATGTTCAGTACAATAAGTATGAAGTAACATAAATAGATCATTTTCTCAATCCTATTATGACTTAATGTGAATGCATCTAATCATTACCTGGATGATATTATGCACGAGATCTTTACTCAATCGCCAAGATATAATATAATTTGTAAGTATAGATTTCTGCATACTTAATTTGGTATGAATAAATTCAATTGAATGCAAGCATAATTTCTTATGTGAATTGAAGACATGAATGATTAATTTAATTAGCACAAGTACTATGCAAGTGTATGTTTTTGTGTGTGTGTATGCATGTAAAATAGTTTACATAGTGAACCAATTTACATACAGACATGCACATATGCATACAATCATTATAATCAATTATCCTTACATAGTGAACCAATTTACATACATACATGCACATATGCATACAATCATTATAATCAATTATCCTTAAATCTAGCTAAAGCTATTATGTATGAACAAGAGATTGTTGGAAATATAAGAGGAGTAACTAAGAGGGGAGGGGTGAACTATTTTCTACAAAAATAAATCCCAAATCCCTTAGATGTCAATAAAAACACTCTGATTAAACCATATTCTACTATAACTTGGCAAACACATGCACTCAATTCACATTAGCAAATACTATAGCTCGACAATAATAGTAACAACAATAGTAACTCAAAAAATGAAAATCATAAGATATTTTCTATGATTAGGCTTAATTAACTTAGTTTCATACACATAAAATAAATAGCATAAACACAAGTGACACCAAAACTTAACGTGGAAATCCAAATTAGGAAAACCACCAATTGCAAATAGTTACTAATTTTCACTCTTCTGAAGTGAGCCCTATTAGGAGCCAACCCTATTAAAGGTTACAAAACACATTGTTAGGTGTGACTCTTTTAGATGATTTAATCACCCTGTTAGGAGTGGCCTTGATAGAAGTCTCTAGACATTTCAAATAGAAATGCCACCTTGTTAGAGGATTTACAAATAGTTATTAAGCCAAATTGGTTAAGAGATTTAGATCACTGCTACAATGGTTAGAAAGTAATAATGAGATGACTCAATTTCTAATGCAAATAAATTGCTGATTACAAATCTCAATTTTGGCTTGTATATTTGACCCTTCCTAATCAAATGTATCTTTGTAGATCAAGGATATTCTACTTATCCTTCTAATTTTCTTCCTTTAAGCATCATCAAATCTTCTATTTTCTTCCACACATTCAATCCTCAACTTGACCTTATATTTATATCTTAGACATTGTCAAGTTAGCTTGAATAAAACTTAGAATACTTAATATTCATCTTAGTCAGCTAGAACCAACAAACTAAATCAATTGAACTTAATATCCCAAAACAAGAAAATCTTCATTAACTGACCATGCTCAATAAATACTAACTTAGAAATGATTTTCCTATGCTAACCAAGTGAACTTAGTTAACACTACATATTCACAAAGTTTCTTTGGTAACAAAGTAATCTCAATTAACACTAGTTTTATCCAACATTTTTTTCATTAACTGAGTGAGTTCAATTAACACTCAACTTCTACAAACTTCCCTTTGATGATCGAGTTGACTCGATAGATATTGTGTTCTAAACTAGACAAACTTTGGAATGCTCAGTAGACACAAGAAACTATCTTCATTTCCCAAGTGAGCTCAACATACACTGAGTAGATATGATATGACATTTTGTGAAACATCAAAGACAATACACAATTAATCAATTCTTTTCAACAATCTCCCTCTTTGGCATTAATGGAAATATAATATGTCATAATACAATCAAATTTTAGATAAAGAATAAAGTAAGGAACATATCCTTAGTTTCATTCTGATTCTCATCCATGAGAACTCCATATATTAGTGTGAACTCCCTCTACCTTCAGTTTCTCCCTTTGTCAGCAAAAATTTCGCTTCAACATCTTTTTTTGATATCTCTAAAGCAATAAATATTTTGTAAGATATGAGATATGACAATAAACTTCTCCCTATTTGACATCCCATGCCAAAGACAATATTTAGTGAATATCAATGTACCTCATGTATTGATTCATTTGCAATGTACCCTTTTGAATACAACTTCAACTATCTGATCTTCAACATGTTCTAGTTGATGCATCACTAAATTGCATGTAGTGAGCTTCAGATAGGGGAATGACCCCGAACTTACCTCTTAGATACAAAAATGCATCCTTGGGTAATGTCTTAGTGAATATATCTTCAATTTTCTCTTTAGTGTTCACATATTCTAATCTTACCTCTTTATCTTGTACCAATTCTCTTTAAAAATGATATTTTATATTAATGTGCTTAGTTTTGGTATGCATCATAGGATTCTTAGATATATTAATTCCACTGGTGTTATCATAGAATATAACCACCAGATCTTTGATCTCTATCTTCATGCCTGCCAATAGTTGCTTGAACCAAACAACATTGGAACAATTAATTGTTGCTAACACATTCTACCTCTACTGTGGATTGAGAAATTTAATTCTATTTCTTGCTTGTCCAGGACACTAGTCTTTTACCAAGAAAGAATGCTCCACCACTTGTTCTCTTTCTGTCATCAACACTTCCTACCCAATCAACATCTATGAATTCTTTCAAATCCAAATTGCCTCCTTTTTTGTACCATAATCCATAGTCTTTGGTTCCTCGTGATTCTTTTGATTTCCATCATGTGATTTTCTTTAAGATTTTCTAAAAATGCTTTCCATCATACCAACTACTAATATAATATCAGGCCTTGTGTGCACTACACACTACAATTTTCCAATTATTGGATCTATATATGGTTTGATCTACCTCTTTGGAATCATCATTTTTAGAAAGCTTATGTCTAGTAGACATAGTTGTTCTAATAGGTTTTGAATCTTCCATTATTAACTTGTCCAGTATCTCCTTAATATATTTGGATTGAGTAATATAGATGTCATCTTTTTTCTACTAAATCTGCAATCCAACAAAGAATTTTATCTCTAAAAAATGGACTTCTCAAATTCTTTACTCATCTTTTTTGAAAATGCCTTGCATAAATCATCATTTCCTATAAATAAAGTGTCATCCACAAATATTTCTACCAACGCAATCTTCTTTTTTGGTGCTTCTTTAATATACAAACTATTGTTATCATTTTTTTTTTGAAAACCAATCTTTATCAAGTAGTTATGAAGTCTTTCATACCTAGCTTTGGGAGCTTGATTGAGACCATACAATGCTTTGTATAATTTATAGACCATATCTCTTTTGCTAGGATCTACAAAACCTTTAGGTTGTTAAATGTAGACTTCCTCATCAAGAATTCATTCAAGAATGCATATTTTACTTCCATTTGATAGACTTTAAATCCTTTGTATGCTACATATACAAGTAAAGTTCTAAAACCTTCTAATCTTGCAATAGAAGAAAATTTTTCACCATAATCAATACCTTTTTCTTGAGAATAACTTTTATAAACTAACCTTGCTTTTTTTCTTAAAACTTTTCCATCTTTGTTTATCTTATTTCTGAATACCCACTTTGTGCCAATTACATTTTTATCCTTGGGTCTAGGAACAAGAGTTCAAGTCTTATTCTTCTCTATCTATTCTATTTCTTCATTCATAGCTTCAATCCAACTTTCATTATCCAAAACATCTTTAACATTTTAAGGTTCAAATTTAGCAAGAAAACATGTACCTTTCAATTTTTTCCTTGTCATTAGTTCATCTGACTTGTCTCCAATGATTTGATAAAGTGCTTGGTGCCTTCTAAAATATCTTGATAACACAAGTACTTTGGATTTAGAACATGTTCCATTAATTTCTTCATGATGTTATATATCAAGCTTGAGTCCCACTATCTATGACTCAAGTCCATCTAACTTAGTTTTCTTAGGCACTAGCTAAATAGTGTTTGATTGCGACTCAGGTCCTTCAGAGTATAACTTGGGTTGTATTGGATACAATTCGGTAGCTTTTTTGAGATTTTGGGGACTCAGGAGGTGAAACCTCTTGACTTCCAAATAGATTTGGCAATGTATTAGGTTCATAGTAAAAAAACTTTATGTAATCCTTAGGTTCTTTGCTATTTTCCACTTCACTCTTTTTTGCAAATTCATCAATTCTTACATGTACACTTTCTATGATCTTATGAGTAGTTAGATTCAAACACTTGTATGCTTTACTTCTACAGGAGTATCCTTGGAATATGCCTTCATCACCTTTGACATCAAATTTACTTTTCCTAGATTCCTTCAAGATATAATAATTGCTAAAAAATACTTCAAGTAACTTATATTGGGTTTATAGCCATACCATAGTTCATAAGGAGTTTTATTTGAGTCTTTGAGTCTTTCTTTAATTGTACTCTCTTCAAGGTATGCACTACAGTACTGATTACTTCCTTCTAGTATTTGATTGCAACACTCTTTATTATTATTAAAGTTCTTGCACAATTCATGATGGATATGTTCATTTTTTCTACTCTCAGACATTTTAGCTTCTTTCTAGTTTTTTTCTCTACTGTTTCTAGATACCACTTAAACTTTTGAAAAATTTCAAAATTTTTAAATATATAAATTATAGTCATCTTTCAAGTATAATCATCAAAACACAAAGTAAAATACTTATCTCCACTATAGCTCTCTATTCCAATAGGTCCACATAAGTATGTATGTACTAGCTCCAAGACTTCTTTTGAATGATAGTATTTGCTTCTGAAACTTGTCTTTCCCATCTTACCAATTTGACATATCAGGTTTCCTCAGACTAGGAATACCTCTTACTCTTCTATTTTTTCTTATCTTGACAAGATTATCAAAGTTCACATGACACAACCTTTTATGCCATAATTAGCTTTCTTTTACTTGAGCAATAAAATATGAACTTTCATTGAGATTTAGGTAGAATAGATTATCTTTTGTTTTTTCGTTATACCCCAACTAGACTTCCTTTTTCATCTAGTAGTTTGGCCTTCCCATTCATGAATTCTACCTTGAATCCAATGTTATTCAATTGTGCCACACTCAGTAGATTATGCTTTAGGCCTTCAAATTAGAAAGAATTGTCACATCTAAGTTCATTGTTTAGTGAGATACAACCTTTTCCCCTTATGCAAAAAGGTTTATTGTTTCCAAATATCACACTACAACCATCATAATGTTCCATGTGTTCAAATTTTGTTTAATCACTAGTCATATGATGTGAGAAACCACTATCAATGATCCTTGTATTTTTACTAACATGGGAGATAAATTTCATTTTATCTCCTTCATCGTTAGATTCATCTTTTATAGCAATAAAAACCATTTAATCATCTTCACTACTATTTGAATCTTTAGCCATAAAATAAGATTTCTTACCTTTGTCCTTATACTCCTTGAATTTCTTTATATCCTTCTTGCCTTTGAACTTGCTGTGCTTCTTTTCATCTTTGTCTTCTCTATTTGGGCACCTTGCAACAAGGTGTCCAACTTCTTCTCAAGAGAAACAAATTAGAGGAATCTTACCTTTATACTTTCCTTTGCCTTTGGGATACCTTCTTGCAAGCAATGCTTCAATGGCTTCAAGATCACTATCAAAACTATCTTCCTCTTCACTTTCAAATTGTTTTCTTTTAGATCTTTTAGCTTTCTTCTTGAGTGATACCTTAGCTTCAAATTTAGACTCAAGATTGCTAGAACTAGGAATATAATTATCATAGTTATCTAGTTTAAATGTTATCAATCTTCCAACTAGAGCATCAAAGTTATATTTTGATTTGGATCACATCTCATCTCTTGAATAGAAGACACTTTGATTTCATAGATAGGAAGAAGGGTTTTGAGTACCTTGCTTATCAATATTATATCATCAATTTTTCCTCTAGAGGCTTTGATAGAATTAACATTGACTTTGATTCTATCAACATATTTTGTAATATTTTCATCCTCTCTCATTTTCATCTGATCAAACTATCCTCTAAGACTTTTAGCATTGGCTCTTCTTAAATTTTCATCTCCTCCATAGATGGCTTCTAGCTTGATCCACATTTCATAAGTAGTTCCACAATATTTGGCCTCATCAAATTCAACATAGTCAAGAGATGAAGCAATATCAATCATCATGATATTATGACTCTTCTTCTCTACAATTTTTTCAACAATCATAGTTCTAGTAGGAGCTTTGTATTTGGTAGCTAGATTCTTTAGCCCTATATCTCCAATGGTTTCCAAGTGTATCCTCATGAGTTCTTTCCATGCCTTGAAGTTATATTTGTTTAACTTTGGATTCTCCCTTCTATAAGACATCCTGATCTTTATCTTAGGTCCTTGAAACCCTTTTTACAAGCACCAGATGCTCTAATACCAATTGTTAGAAATATAAGAGGAGTAACTGAGAGGGGAGGGGTGAATTAGTTACTACAAAAATGATGATGGGCCAACACCACCCGTACCAACTCACAACCAAGATCACAACAAGATGGAGAGAAAGAGATGAAAAAAATGCTTCATAAAACTTCCATTAATTTTTGAAATTCATTACAATATCCTCCAAATGAAAGGACTTCAAATTCTTACAATATAAGAGATATTTTCTCACTAAGAGCTTCTACAAGAAATTACGTCCAAAGAGCTTCCATTAGAAGAGTTTCCATTTCTTGAACTTCCTTACAAGAGATTACATTAGAAGAGCTTCACTACAAGAGCTTACACTTGAAAAGCTTCTATTTCTCCAACTTGATTACAAATGATAATAAGCCTGGCTTAAATAGGTACTTCTAACCCAAGACATTAAAAACACAACCAATGTGGGATAAAAGGTAAATACAACTAATTTTAAATAAATATTAAATTCCCACCCAAATACAACTAAGCACCCAACAAATATTAAATACATGATTTAAGGATCTTTCCACAAACTTCTAAGATGCCACCTACACACCTTGATTAATGGAATAACAACCATTTTTCTTATTTTTCTATGTACGCCACCTATGCACCTTGAAAATAGAAATTCCTCTTTTCTCCTTTTTTCCTCCATTTTTCAATTTTTATTATTTTTCCTTCTATTTTTGTCACTTTCTCTCTCCTCCACAAATTTTTATTTTATTTTATTTCTTTTCCTTTTTTTTTTTTTTTTCCTTTTCTCTTTTTTTTTTTAAATTTAATTTTCCCATGCAAGATGCTCCTGCATAAAAAATTAATCCCAGATCCCTTAGATGTCAATACAAAAAATCTGATTAAACTGTATTCTGTTGTAACTCTAAAAACACACATGCACTCAATTTACACTAGCAAATCCTATAGCTCAACAATAATAGTAATAATAGTAGTAACTTGTCAAATGAAAATCATAATTTTTTTTCTATGATTAGCACTAATTAAATTAGTCACATATATATAAAATAAATAGCATGAACATAGGTGAAACCAAGATTTAATGTGGAAATCCAATTTGGGAAAAACCACCAATTATAACTAGTTATTTATTTTCACTCTTTTTAAGTGAGCCCTATTAGGAGCCAACCTTATGAAAGGTTACAAAATACACTATTAGGTGTGGCCCTATTAGAAGATTTAATCACTCTGTTAGGAGTGGCCTTGTTAGAGATATTTAGACACTTCAAATAGAAATGCCACCTTGTTAGAGGATTTACAAATAGTTGTTAAGCCAAATTGGTTAAGAGATCTAGATCATTGCTACAATGGTTAGAAATTAACAATGAGATGAACTAATTTATGATGCAACTAAATTGCTGATTAAAAATCTCAATTCTAGCTTATATTCTTAATCTTTCCTAATCAAATGTATCTTTGTAGCTCAACAAGGATATTCTACTTATCCTTCTAATTTTTTTTGTTTGAGGCTTAAGCATCATCAATCTTCTATTTTCTTCCACGCATTCAATCCTCTACTTGACCCAATATTTATATCTTAGACATTGTCAAGTCAACTTGAATACAACTTGGAATACTTAAAAATTCATCTTCTTAGTTAGCTAGAACTGAAAAACTAAATCAATTGAGCTTGATATGCAAAAAAAAAGAAAATCCTTTGTTAGCCAACCATGCTCAGTAGACACTAACTTAGAAACAATTTTCCTATGTTAACCCAGTGAACTTGGTAACACTACATATTCACAAAGTTTATTTGGTAACTAGGTGAGTTTGATTAACATTGGTTCCATCCAACATTTTCTTCATTAAATAAGTAAGCTTGGTTAACACTCAACTTCTACAAACTTTCCTTTGATGAACTAATGAACTCGATAAATATTGTCTTTTGAACTAGGCAAACTCTAGAATGCTTGAAAGACATAGGAAACTGTCTTCATTGCCCGAGTGAGCTTGGCATACATTAACTAGAAATCATATGAAATTTTGTGTAACATCAAAGACAATACATAATTAATCAATTTTTTTCAATAGAGATACATGTTTAGAGGGAAAAGAAAAGAAAATTTACATAGGTACCTCTTCTCCCCTTGAAGAAAATTATAGAGCAAGGGCATAAAGATCACAAGAGAATTGCAACAAATCCTAAATCTCCACTAACCTCCACCAACATTTAGATCTCTCCACCCTTTTTGGAGCTTTCCACCCTCTTTCTTGTGCAACTCTCCATAATCAATCGAAACAAATGGGGAATGATTAATGTCATGTTTTTTTTTTTTTTTTTTGTTTATAATCCATAATCCACAATCCACAAGATCTCTTTGTATACACACACACACACATACATATACATACATACATATATACATACATGCATGCATACATACATACATGTATACATACATACATGTATACATATATACATGTATACATACATATATACATACATACATGAAAACAACAATGCACTTTCTAATAGTTTGCAATCGTTCAAAAAAATTAATGTTCTACAAGAAAATGCATCAAAAGGTACTATGACATTGGAAATAATAGTTAAATTAGTTTAGTTTTTTATTAACTAGGTTGATTACTTCATTATTATATGGTCCAATGGTAATGTTAGTTACTATTTTGACGTACATGAAAACATTATTATTATATATTATTATATATACATACATAGATGAAAAAAAAAATGCACTTCCTAAGAGTTTATAGTTTTCAACAAAATTAATGTCTTACAAGAAAATGCACCTAAAGAACTATTAGCTCAGAAGCATGAACATGGTGTTGAAACAATACAAAAAGTGCTTAACATGAGAGGTCTGCAAGTGAGGGTGTTGACCAATCTTGAAAACTTGAATGCTGAAATGAAAGCTATCAAAGATCAAACACCTATGTTAGAGTTACAACACAATGTGAATTTGATTTTAGATAAGGTAGGGATAGATGTTCAAAAGTTTGATAATCAAAATTTAAGGCATGAGAGCAAAGGAGAAGGAGTAGCTTTAGAAAGAGACTACATGGTAGAAACAATAGGTAGACAACATAGAGGATATTATGGGAGTTACTAGATAGAATCTAGGAAAATGTTGTGGTAGGTACGATTCCATTGAAATCATTTGTGAGTGTCTTTGAGAATTTACAATCCGAATATCAAATGCTTATAAGAGTGTTTTAAGGTTGAGAACCACTTCAACATCCTTTATATAGTTTATAGGTAATGTCATTGTGCCATAGGCTTCTACAAGGGAATGAGCCTCATGATTAAGGCATTTATACAAAACTAAAACTTGCTTCTTCAACTCCTTACACTCAACTCTTCATTGAAGTTATTCTTCAATTGCTTTCATATGCAATTTTACCACCTTGGAAAACTATATTTGATCCTGTTAGCTAGGAACAGTTCATTGCTCATTTTATTATACCTAATCTAATGATAGCTCTATAGGAATTTGCAATCAACCCAAAAAATCACAAACTAGATCCATTTATCTAGTTATGGCTAGTTTCTTTCTAAAAATATCTGCTATGATATGTTCTTGTAAAATTTTTTGCAATCTCTGCCCATTTTTCCTAGTCTACATTATTTTTGTGGAGGATCTTGAGGTAAGTCACTTAGCATGGGTTGAGTGAGGTTTATTTTATTATTATTTGAATTTTGGAATATGTATGCAATTGGATCAATTTTTCTATTGTGTAGCTAATATGTAATAAACACCTTAAAAATGATCTCTAGATATACATGTTCAAAAGGAGATATAAAGAGATATCCATTTAGAAGGAAAAGATACCAACATTTACATACCTTTGAAGAAAATTGCAGAGCTAGGCCATGGCAACAAAATTATAGAGCAAGTGCACACTAGAAAATAAAATCACAGAGCAAGGGCATGGCATGGCAAAAAATTTATAGAGCAAGGGCATGGTACCATAATTGTAGAGCAAGGGCATGACAAAAAAACACATAGATCACAAGGGCATGACAACCAAATCACATAGCAAGGGCACAACAATGAAATGCAGAGATATATCATAGGAAAGACATGCACCAAACACTAATGCATAATCACGAGGCTCATTCCCTTGCATATGCCACAACCCAGGTAAATATACATATATATCAACCTATATGATCAGAAACTAGACCCATTTAACTAGTTATGGCTTGTTTCTTTCTAAAAATATCTACTATGATATGTTTTTGTAAATTTTCTTGCAAACTCGGCCCATTTTTTATGGTCTGAATTATATTTTTGTAGGATCTTTAGGTATGTCACTTAGCACAGGTTGAGTGAGTTTTTTTTTTTTTTTAAATTTGGATTTTAGAATATGTATGTAGCTAGATCATATATTTAATAAGCAACTTGAAAAAGATCTCTTTGAATTTATAAAGAGATACATGTTTAGAAGGAAATATAAAGACATACATGTTTACAAGGAAAATATTTTTTTTTTCCACATACGTACCCCTTCTCACCCTTGAAGAAAATCACAAAGCTAGGGCACGTAGATCACAAGGTTATGCCATGACAATTAAATTATAGAAAAATGGCAAGCCATGATAATGAAATCACAAAGCAACAGCCTGACATGATAATAAAATTACAAAGCTAGGTCACGGTAATGAAATGTAGAGATCATGAGGGCACAACAACCAAATGTACCGATCACAAGCACACCACAACAACATTCATACCTCTCCATCTCTTTCACATATAGCTCTCTCCAAAACTAAAACAAATGAAAAATGATTGTAATGTTTCTTTTTTTTGTTTTATCCTTACTAGGGCATCACAATTACAATGCCAGCATCAGTATTGTGATTGTTGGATACAATTGATTAATTGTGTATTGTCTTTGATGTTACACACATTTCATAATCATTATTAGTAAATATATCCCAAGTTCACTTAAGGTGAAGACAGTTTTCTGTGTCTACCAAACACTCCTATGTTTGCCTAGTTTAAAGGGCAGTGTCTATCGAGTTCACTTGGGTGTCAAAGGAAATGATGCAGAAAGTGAGTGTTAATTGAGCTCACTTAGTCAATGAAGGAAAGTTGGATGGAACCAATGCTAATTGAGCTCACTTAGTTGCCAAATGATTTTTGTGAATTTGCAATGTTAACTAAGCTTCTATTGATTAAAAAAGGAAATCATTTCTAAGTTAGTTTCTACAGAGTTGAGTTGGCTAATGAAGAATTTTCTTATTTTGGCATAATAAGCTTAATTGATTTATCTATCAATTCTAGTCGACTAAGGTGATGAACAATAATTATTCTAAGTAGTGTTTTAACCAACTTGACAAAGTGGAAGATATAACTATAAGGTCAACTCATGATTTTAAAGTGTGTGTGAGTGCAATACATGAAGATGTTATTGAAGATTTCATAATGAGAAGAGAAAGAAAATTTGAAGGATAAGTAGAATATCCTTGTGGAGAAGAAAAAATATATTCAATCAGGAAGGACCAAGTACAAGCCAAAATAGAGATCTATAATCAGAAAATTAGTTGCATTCAAATCAGGTCATCTCATTATTATTGTCTAACCATTGTAGCAGTGATCTAAATCTCTTAATAGAGTTGGCTTTAAAACTATTTGCAAATCCTCTAACAAGGTGGCAATTCTATTGAATTGTCTCAAGACCTCTAACAAGGCCACTCCTAAAAAGGTGATTAAATCCTCTAATAGGGTTTCACCTAACAATGTATTTTTTAACCTTCAATAGAGTTGGCTCCTAATAGGGCTCACTTCATAATAGTGAAAATAGTAACTAGTTGGAATTGGTGGTTTTTCTTAAATTATGTTACCATGTTAAATCCTAGTGTCAAATGTCCATGTTATTTTCTTTTATATGTTTGTAGCTTAGTTAAAGTAATGGTAATTAGAGACAACATCTAAAATTTTATATGTTAAGTATTTACTAAGCTAATTCAATTATTACCGAGTTACAATATTTTATGTGGGTTTACCAAGCTTCAGTAGTATTCAATTTTTAGTTTGCATTTCTATATTGACATATAAAGGATCTAGAATTTATTTTAGTAGTAACTAATTCACCCCTCCCCTCTTAGTTACTCTTATATTTCTAAAAATTGATATTAGAGCTTTTGGTGCTTTTAGAGAAGGTTTCAAGGACCTAAGCTAAAGATTAGGATGTCTTACAAAAGAGAGATTCCCAAGCTAAACAAAGACAATTTTGTAGCATGGAAAGGACTTATGAGGTTACATCTAGCTACTATCAGTGATTTAGGTTGTAAGTATCTTGATGCTAAATACAAAATTCTAACTGGAACATTATCAGTTGAAGATATTTCTGAAAAGAAGAACCATAATATCATGATGATTGATATTGCATCTACTCTTAGTTATGTTGAATTTGATGAGGTAAAGGATTGCAAAACTAATCATGCAATGTGGACCAAAATAAAAGATATCTATAGAGGAGATGAATATGTAAGAAGATCTAAAGTAGAAAGTCTTAGAGGAAAATTTGACCAAATGAGAATGAGAGAGGATTAAAACATTCTAAAATATGTGGAAAGAATTAAGGCTAGTGTAAGTGTAATCAAAGCATCTAGAGGAGACATTAAGGAGGAAATAGTTGTAATTAAAGTGCTTAGAAATCTTCTTCCTATTTATGCAATTAGAGTGTCTGTTATTCAAGAAATGAGATGTGATCCAAATGACAAACTAGGCTTGGATATTGTAGTAGGAAGACCAACAACTTTTGAACTAGACAATTAAAATAACTGTGCTCCTACTTCAAAGAATATTGAATATACATTTAAACCTAAGCTCTCACTCAAAGAAATGGTAAGAAATCAAAGTCTAGTCAATCAAGAAGTGAAGAAGAAAGAACATAAGAAGAAAGTTCAAACAGTGATCTTGAAGTTGTTGAAGCCCTACTTGCAAGGAAGTATTCCAAAGGAAGAGAAAAGTACAAAAGGTAAAGTTCCTCTAACCTACTTTTCTTATGAACAATTTAGTCACATTGTTGCTAGGTGTCCAAATAAGGAAATCAAGGATGAGAAGAAAAGAAATAAAAATAAATTCAAGAAGGATTCTAAGAACTACAAGAACTACAAGGACAAAGGTAAGAAATCTTTTTTTATAGCTAAAGATTTTAATAACAATGAAGATGGAATGTATATGTTGCTATGAAAGATGAATCTGATGATGAAGGAGATAAGATGGAACTTATCTCTCATGTTAAAAAAAATGATATATGGATTATTGATAGTGGTTATTCACATCATATGACTAGAGACAAAATAAAATTTGAGCACATGGAATATTATGATGTGTGATTTGGAAATATGAACCTTGTAACATAAAATGAAAAGGATGTATTTTATTAACTAAAGAACTTATATGTGTCAATGCTTATTGGGTTGAAGGACTAAATCATAATCTACTAAGTGTGGCATAGTTGAATAACATTGGATTCAAGGTAGAATTCATGAATGGATAGGCTAGATTACTAGATGGAAACATAAATCTAGTTGGATTTGGCAAGCAAACAAAAGGTAATATATTTTATCTTGATCTTAGTGATTGTTCATGTTTTATTGCTCAAGTAGAAGAAAGCTAGTTATGGCACAAAATTTTATGTCATGTGAACTTTGATAATTTAGTTAAGATAAGTAGACATAGAAGAGTAATAGGTATTCCTAGTTTAAAGAAGCCTGACATGGGTTTATGCAAGAATTTCCAAATTGGTTAGATGGGAAAGACTAGCTTCAAAAGAAAAACTATTAGTCAGGAGAAGTCTTGAAAATTCTTCATATAGATTTATGTGGACCTATTGGAATAGAAAGTTATAGCAAATAAATATTTTTCATTCATTTTTTTTATGACTATTCTAGAATGATGATAGTAATGTATCTAAAAGAAAAATTAGAAGCTTTCAAAAATTGAAGTGGTATTTGGCAAGAGTAGAAAAGGAAACTAGAAAGAGGTTGAAATGCTTAAGATCAGATAGAGGTGGTCAACTCATCTCCAATGAATTCAATAATTTTTTCATTGAAAGAGGAATCAAAAGACAAGTATCAACCTATGGTACACCACAATAGATCGGTATAGCTAAAAGAAGAAACAAATCTATCATGGATTTTGCAATAACCCTAATGATTGAAAATAAGTTTTCTCCCAAATCTTGGATGGAAGCTATTAACATTGTAGCTCATACCTTGAATAGAGTATAGTTGAAGACAAATTCAAACAAAACACCTTATCAGCTATGGTATGACTACAAAACTAATGTAATTTACTTGAAAGTATTTGGCAGCAAATATTATATATTGAAAGAATCTAGAAAAGGAAAATGTGATGTAAAAGGTGATGAAGGCATATTTCTAGGATACTCTTACAAAAATAAAGCATACAGATGCTTGGATTTGTCTACTTATAAATTATATAAAGTGTATGTGTTAGAATTGATGAGTTTGTAGAAAAGAGTGAAGAGGAAAGGAAAAAAGAACCAAAAGAGTATAGAAGAGTTGTTTACTATGAACCTGATACCATACCAAATTTATCTGAGAGAAAAGAAGCCTCATCTCTTGAGTTCTCATATTCCACAATAGTTATCGAGTTGTAGACAATGCAACTCGAGTTAAAGCTGAAGGACTCAAGTCACAATTAGAGGCTACTGAGCTAGTTCAAACTGAGCCTAATGTACCTGATTCATACTCAGAAGGACACGAGCTTGAAACTAAAATTCAAAATGAAGATGATGGAACTCATTCAAAGCCAAAATATCCTATGTCAACAAGATATATTAGAAGGCATCATCCACTTGATCAAATCATTAGAGACAAATTTGATGGGACAATGACAAGAAGCAAATTAAAAGATACACATTTACTTGCTGAGTTTGAACCTAGAAGTGTTAAAGATTCTCTTGAAAATGAAAGTTAGATTTAAGCAATGAATGAAGAGATAGAACAGATAGAAAAGAAAAAACCTCAGACTCTTGTTCTTAGACCCAAGGATAAAAATGTAATTGGTACAAAGAGGGTATTTAGAAATAAGCTGAATGAAGATGGAAAAGTTTCAAGAAACAAAGCAAGATTGGTGTGCAAAGGTTATTCTCAAGAAGAAGGTATTGACTATGGTGAGACTTTTTCTCCTATAAAAAGACTAGAAGGCATTAGGACCCTACTAGCATATGCAAAACATAGAGGATTTAAAGTATATCAAATGATGTTAAATCTACATTCTTGAATGGAATTCTTGATGAGGAAGTCTACATTGAACAACCATAAGGTTTTGTAGATCCTAACAAAAGGGACATGGTCTGCAAATTACACAAAGCATTATATGATCTCAAATGGTTTGAAAGACTTCATAATTACTTGGTACAAATTGGCTTTCAAAGGAAAAATGATAACAATAGTCTATATATCAAGGAAGGACTAGACAAGAAGATTGTGTCTACAGAAATATTTGTTGATGATACTCTATTTAATGGAAATGATGACTTGTGCAAAGCATTTTCAAAAGAAATGAGTAAATAATTTGAGATGTCCATGTTTGGTGAAATAAAATTCTTTGTTAGATTGTAGATATAGAAAAACAAAAATGGTATCTACATCACTCAATCTAAGTATATGGAGAAGATATTGAAAAAATTTGGAATGAAAGATTCAAGACCAGTTGGAACTCCTATGTCTAATGGACATATGCTCTCCAAAAATGATGATTCTAAAGAAGTAGATCAAACCTTATATAGATCAATGATTGGAAAATTACAATATGTGGTGCATACAAGGCCTAACATTGCCTTAGTAGTTGGAATAGTGGCAAGATTATCAGCAAATCTCAAAGAAAACCATATGATGTAAATCAAGAGAATCATGAGATATCTAAAAGGTACTAAAGATTATGGTTTATGGTACAAATTTGGAGGCAATCTAGACTTAAAAGTATTTACTAATGTTGATTGGGTAGGAAGTCTTGATGACAGAAAAAGCACTAGTGGAGGAGCATTCTTCCTTGGTAAAAGATTGGTATCTTGGACAAGTAAAAAACAAAATTGTACATCTCAATCCACAACAGAGGTAGAATATGTAGCAGCAACAATTAATTGTTCTAACATTGTTTGGTTCAAACAACTATTGGAAGGAATGAAGGTAGAAATCAGAGATCTAGGAGTCATATATTGTGATAACACTAGTGCAATCAATATATCAAAAAATCCAATAATGCATTCTAAAAGAAAGCACATAGTAATAAAATATCACTTCTTGAGAGAGTTGGTGCAAGAAAAAGAAGTTGGATTGGAATATGTGAATACAAAAGATCAGATTATAGACATATTCACCAAGCCATTAACTAAGGATGCATTTCTATATCTAAGAGGTAAGCTAGGGGTCATTCCCCTATCTAAAATTCACTAAATAAAGTTTAGTGATGCATCAACTAGAACCTATTTAAGACCAATTAGTTGATGTATAATTAACAAAGGGCATATTGTAGATAAATCAGTACTTAAGGTACATTGGAATTATTGTCTTTGGCATGTGTTTTCAAATAGGGAGAAGTTTACTATCATATCTTTGAGAAATTTTTGGAACCAGAATAAAGTAAGGAACCAAAGAGGGAGAAGTTTTCCAAAAAAGAAGTTTTCTGAATGAGGGAGAAGAGTTCTGAATGGACTTGGTAGTAGTTGTTGCAGAAAAAATCTAGTGAAAGGAAGAGCTCATACTGATAGAGGGAATTCTCAAGTCTAAATCCAAAATTCCATTGTGCTATGACATGTTGTGTTGCCATCAATGCCAAAGAGGGAGATTTTTGGATACAATTGATTAATTGTGTGTTGTCTTTGATGTTATAAAAATTTCATAATCATTATCAGTCAATAAATGCTAAGCTCACTCGAGCAGTGAAGATAGCTTTCTATGTATACTAAACACTCTTGTGTTTGCCTAGTTTAGAGGGTAGTGTCTGCCGAGTTCACTCAAGTGTCAAAAGAAATGATGTAGAAAGTGAGTGTTAACTAAGCTCACTTGGTTAATGAAGGAAAGTTGGATGGAACCAGTGCTAACCGAGCTCACTTAGTTGCCAAAGAATTTTTGCAAGTTTTTAGTGTTAACCAAGCTTTTATTGGTTAACAAGGAAATCATTTTTGAGTTAGTTTCTACCAAGTTGGGTTGGCTAATGAAGGATTTTCTTATTTTGGCATAATAAGCTTAATTTATTTATCTATTGATTCCAACCAAGGTGATGAGTACTAATTATTCTATGTAGTATTTGAGATGACTTCACAAAGTGGACGATATAAGTATAAGGTCAAGTTATGATTTCAAAGTGTGTGTGACTATAATACATGAAGATGGTATTGAAGATTTAACAATGAGAAGAGGAAACAAATTTGAAGGATAAAAAGAATATCCTTGTGGACTAGCAAAGCTATATAAGATCAAGACGGATCAAGTACAAGCCAAAATAGAGATATGTAATTAGAAAATTGGTTGCATTCAAATCAGGTCATTTAATTGTTACTCTCTAACTATTATAGTAGTTATCTAAATCTCTTAACAGAGTTGGTTTAATAGCTATTTGCAAATCCTCTAACAAGGTGGCAATTCTATTGAATTGTCTCAAGACCTCTAACAAGGCCACTTCTAATAGGGTGATTAAATCCTCTAATAGGGTCACACTTAACAGTGTGTTTTGTAACCTTTAATAGGGTTGGCTCCTAACAAGGCTCACTTTAGATGAGTGAAAATAGTAACTAGTTGCAATTGGTGATTTTTTTCAAATTGGGTTTCCATGTTAAATCCTGGTGTCAAATGTGTTCATGTTATTTTATTTTATATGCTTGCAACTCAGTTAAAGTAATGGCAATCATAGACAACATCTAAAAGTTTATATGTTAAGTATTTATCAAGCTAATTTGGTTATTACCGAGTTACAACATTTTATGTGTGTTTGCCGAGCTTCAGCAGTATTCAATTTTTAGTTTGCATTTCTATACTAACATCTAAAGGATCTGGGATTTATTTTAGTAGTAATTAATTCACTGCTCTCCTCTTAGTTACTCCTCTTATATTTCCAATAGTGATGTTGTCAGGAAAAATTGCAAAAAATATGAAAATGACCAAAAATTACACCACTATCACAATTTGACCCCAAATATTGTAGTGGAAGGAGGTTACATCCAAAAAAAAGAATTAAGTGTCCACTAGACCCAATAAATAAGGTGTTTATTTCCCCTCTACCACATTGGATAACCACTCCCTTAAAATCTTTGTGGATGAGTAATCAGACATATATTTCCCTTATATGTATGTATGTATGTATGTATATCTATCTATCTATCTATCTATCTATCTATCTATATATATATCCCTTACATACATATGTGTGTGTGTGTGTGTGTGTGTGTGTGTGTGTGTAAATGTATATATTTTCAAGTGTTCAACCAGATTGGCCTCAAATATTCACAAGTCATGCCTACTCTATCTAATTTTCAATAGTAGAGTGGCCTAATATTGACAATAATTAAGGATGTAATTGTTCACCCCTTAGTTCAAGTTTGAAAGCAAACAAAATGAATCGAATCCTCTAACACCAATTAATACGTGCATTTTTGAGAGGCATACATAAAAGTTCAAAAAAAGAATATGATACTGATGTTTAAAAAGAAAAAGAGTTCACAATCAATTCACTTCTAAATTTGAGAAATCAATTTCAAAAGGATATCAAATAATATTAATGAAGACACCATGGGTGATGTTTGCATTATGGCCAGTGTGATAAATAATATTAATGGACTCTTCACATAGGAGCTCGGGTCTCCAAGCTAGCCTAAGTTGAAAATTGTATGTGTGAATATAAGGATGGGGCTTCCACTTACCCTTACTAGGGATAGAGATGGAAGATCTTGGTTTGTGTATTTTGGCAAGATGGAATACCACATATCATAAATTGATCATGAATTTAAACCAATGAATAGAATGACACCGGCATTTAATGAAGAAGCATGAAGATAGAGCTCAAACCTAAACTCGGTAGCACAACTAACATACAATCCCCAATTTTGAATGAGATTGGAAAGATTCATATAAAGATGCATATGAATAGAAGAGAGATTGATTATCAAAATGATGAAGGGTGCTCCCCTTAATACCATAAATCATAACAAAAAAAAAAGAAACAACAGCAAATGGGAGAACAAAATATGGACTTCCTATTTGTGTCACAAATACAGAATTACATAATTCACAAGTAAAATATGTAATCTCATGTGGGTGCCTTTATTAAATAATTTGCAAGAAAAGCTATGAACTATCACCCAGAGCTATCCTAGATAATGTTTGGGTCTTTCTTAAATAGGGAACTTTATGCTCCTAGGAAGGTTCTAGACATTGAAACTTAATACCTAGGGCCAATGGACCTTAACAATATACATAGAGAAATACATCTTTGAAAATTATTTTATATATTTTAGGTAGCTCAAATTTGAAAGGCCATAACTCATGAACCATTGTTCTGATTGGCTATTATAACCACTTTTTTGAAATGCCATATCTTGATCCACAAGCTCAAAATGGCACAAGTGCCTTTCTATTAAGTTTTTAGGCCTCTTCTAAGTACTCTAAGGCCTCCAATGGTCAGCATAAAGATTTTTCTGCAACTATTTCCACCAAAAATCCATAATAACTTCTCTGATACTTAAGCTAGAGAAATGAGCTTTTAATGGTAGGCTTATAACTCTAGAATGAATCTTCATGTAGAAAATGAGAATATTTTGAACTATTATGATAAACTTACTAAAATTAGCAAGTTTCAATAAATAGTAACTACTCTATCTACTAGTCCTTATTAAAATAGAAAAGACTGAAAAGAAAATATTTTTGAGTGATGCAAGATTGCTCTTACACCCAAGATGCTCCTACATTAGATACCCAAGGTAATTTGAGAAGTGACTCTATCACGTCTCACGTGTTTAGAGGAAAACCAAGATGATGAACCTCCTTCCTTGCTAGCCATGATGAATCCTCTAGTGGCCTCCCTTTCCATTTGACTAGGTATTCCTCATAAGTTTTATTCCTTGTACTTTTTCTAATACAACTATCCAATATCTCCTCAATCTCCTTTGTAGCTAAACTAGCTACTAGTATACTCCACTGTGCTTCTACAACTTCATCTACATTACCTCCTTCATAATGCTCTGTCAAATCTAAACTATTAAATACTAGTGAAATATTCAATTCAGTAGGAAACTCCACTTCAAACATTTCTAGAATCATGCCTTTTCACTATCTTTCATGGTCAAAACTTTTTCATCTTCAACTTATTATATGTAACCATTGGAAAATGCTCTTTTTGTGATGTGAATATCAGGAGTTAACTGTGTGATTTTTGAGTCAAACTCGTTGACCCATATTTCATGAGTAGTGATTCAACATGAATCCATCTCTCATGAGAATAAATGGAACACTTAGCACTCATTGGATCTAGGTGATGCTCACAGGGGTGAAGCACCGGGACTTCCCGGGAGGTCACCCATCCCAGTACTACTCCAGCCTGAGCGCGCTTAACTACGGAGTTTCCTCCACAGTTAAACCCAAATCTTGCAACCCCATTTGCAAAACCTTCACCAAGTGTTGTGCCTTATGAACCATTCATTAGAAAGCCCCTTAAGCTCATCAATTGATAAGTAGGAGATGATTTCCACAGCTAGTCAAATTGTGATGTGAATATCAGGATTTAACTGTGTGATTTTTGAGTCAAACTCGATGACCCATGTTTCATGAGTAGTGATTCAACATGAATCCATCTCTCATGAGAATAAATGGAACACTTAGCACTCATTGGATCTAGGTGATGCTCATAGGGGTGAAGCACCGGGACTTCCCGGGAGGTCACCCATCCCAGTACTACTCCATCCTGAGCGCGCTTAACTACGGAGTTTCCTCTACAGTTAAACCCAAAGCTTGCAACCCCATTTGCAAAACCTTCACCAAGTGTTGTGCCTTATGAACCATTCATTAGAAAGCCCCTTAAGCTCATCAATTGATAAGTAGGAGATGATTTCCACAGCTAGTCAAATTGTGATGTGAATATCAGGATTTAACTGTGTGATTTTTAAGTCAAATTCGATGATCCATGTTTCATGAGTAGTGATTCAACATGAATCCATCTCTCATGAGAATAAATGGAACACTTAGCACTCATTGGATCTAGGTGATGCTCACAGGGGTGAAGCACCGAGACTTCTCGGGAGGTCACCCATCCCAGTACTACTCCAGCCTGAGCGCACTTAACTACGGAGTTTCCTCCACAGTTAAACCCAAAGCTTGCAACCCCATTTGCAAAACCTTCACCAAGTGTTGTGCCTTATGAACCATTCATTAGAAAGCCCCTTAAGCTCATCAATTGATAAGTAGGAGATGATTTCCACAGCTAGTCAAATTGTGATGTGAATATCAGGATTTAACTGTGTGATTTTTGAGTCAAACTCGATGACCCATGTTTCATGAGTAGTGATTCAACATGAATCCATCTCTCATGAGAATAAATGGAACACTTAGCACTCATTGGATCTAGGTGATGCTCACAGGGGTGAAGCACCGGGACTTCCTGGGAGGTCACCCATCCCAGTACTACTCCAGCCTGAGCGCGCTTAACTACAGAGTTTCCTCCACAGTTAAACCCAAAGCTTGCAACCCCATTTGCAAAACCTTCACCAAGTGTTGTGCCTTATGAACCATTCATTAGAAAGCCCCTTAAGCTCATCAATTGATAAGTAGGAGATGATTTCCACAGCTAGTCAAATTGTGATGTGAATATCAAGATTTAACTGTGTGATTTTTGAGTCAAACTCGATGACCCATGTTTCATGAGTAGTGATTCAACATGAATCCATCTCTCATGAGAATAAATGGAACACTTAGCACTCATTGGATCTAGGTGATGCTCACAAGGGTGAAGCACCGGGACTTCCCGGGAGGTCACCCATCCCAGTACTACTCCAGCCTGAGCGCGCTTAACTACGGAGTTTCCTCCACAGTTAACCCCAAAGCTTGCAACCCCATTTGCAAAACCTTCACCAAGTGTTGTGTCTTATGAACCATTCATTAGAAAGCCCCTTAAGCTCATCAATTGATAAGTAGGAGATGATTTCCACAGCTAGTCAAATTGTGATATGAATATCAAGATTTAACTATTTCACATCACAATTTGACTAGCTGTGGAAATCATCTCCTACTTATCAATTGATGAGCTTAAGGGGCTTTCTAATGAATGGTTCATAAGGCACAACACTTGGTGAAGGTTTTGCAAATGGGGTTGCAAGCTTTGGGTTTAACTGTGGAGGAAACTCCGTAGTTAAGCGCGCTCAGGCTAGAGTAGTACTGAGATGGGTGACCTCCCGGGAAGTCCCGGTGCTTCACCCCTGTGAGCATCACCTAGATCCAATGAGTGCTAAGTGTTCCATTTATTCTCATGAGAGATGGATTCATGTTGAATCACTACTCATGAAACATGGGTCATCGAGTTTGACTCAAAAATCACACAGTTAAATCCTGATATTCACATCACAATTTGACTAGCTGTGGAAATCATCTCCTACTTATCAAATGCTCTTTTCTCAAATGGACCATGACTTCATCTCTAATTAGAAATTCTTTATACCTCCTTTTCACATCTTCCTTAGCTTTATATTGTGTATTCATCTTTATGATGTGTTTCCTCACCTCTTCATGGATGTTCTTCAAATGTTTAACAAATTCTTCTACTTCAGCACTACTTATCTCTCCTTTATCCAATAGACTCAATTTAGAAGCATTTTTGGGTCTACACGCATATACATTTTGAAATAGTGATTTACCAGTACTCCTATTCATAAAATTATTATATGAAAATTCTACTTGTGGTAAAATTAGATCCCATCCTTTTGGCTTGTCTCCAACCAAATATCTTAGCAAGTTTCCCAAACTGTGATTCACAACTTCTATCTATCCATCAGTCTGTGGATGATGTGATGAATTGAATTACAATTTTTTCTTCAACTTCTTCCACAATGTACACCAAAAATACCCAACAGGTTTGATATCTAGATCTGAAACTATACTTTTTGGAAAACCATGTAGTCTTATCACTTCTTTGGAAAACAACTCTACCACATAAACACCATCACTATTCTTCTTGCAAGGAATAGAATGTGCCATCTTTGAAAATCTATCAATGACTACAAAAATAGAATCACACCTTCATTATGTCCTTGATAATCCAAGAACAAAATCCATGTTGACATCCTCCCATGGCTTCTTTGGTACAAGTAATGGCTGATACAACCTTGTATTCTTCTTTACTCCTTTCACCATCTGACATACTCTACAACTCTATACAAACTTCTTCACATCTTGCTACAACTATGGTCATTAATAATTCTCAACAACCAAAGATATGGTTTTATCTCTTCCAAAATGTCCAACCAATCCCCCACTACGCTTCTCCTTGATGAAATTATCTCTCATTGAACTTCGAGGAATGCACAACTAGCTTCCTTTAAACAACATATTATCCTAGATCATGAAATCTAGCCACTTTGTCCTATCAAGTGTAATAGGCTCTGTAGAAGCCTTCCATGCTTCACCAAAATAAGGATAATCTAGATACAAATTACTAAGTTCTTTGAACCTAATCACATCTATTTGCACTTCTATTAGAAAAGTTGTCTCCTACTAAGAGCATCTGCAACTTTGTTAGGCTTTCCATTTCTATGTTTTAAAACAAATATATAAATCTACAAAAACTCAACCCACTTCAAATGCCTTTAGTTTAATTTTTCTTGTATATTCAAATATTTCAAAGCTTGATGATCAATATACAAAACAAACACATTAGGAAGAAGATAGTGTCTCCACTTCTTCAATGCTTGAACTATAGCATAAAATTCCTAATCATAAATAGAATATTTTCTTTCTGCATCATTCAGCTTCTTACTAAATAAATGATAGGTCTACCTTCTTGGCTCATAACAGCTTCTATTGTAGTACCACTAGCATTACAATCTACTTGAAACACCTTGTTAAAATCAAGAAGTGCTAAGCTAGGCTGCTCAGTGTTTCATTACATTAAAAATCTTATCTGCTCCTACAATCCACTTAAACTCTTTCTTTTCCCCTCTCATTGTTTCAGTTAGGGGTCCACAAATACTACTAAAACCTCTTATGGACTTCCTATAAAAACTAGCCAGTCCATGAGAAGATCTTACTTCTATTGCACTTCTTGGAGTAGGTCATTCAAGGATAGCCTTCACTTTCTCTAGGTCCATTTTCAGACCTTTGGCTGAGACTATAAATTGTGCCTCTTTAGATTTATGATCAACTTTTCTTCCCTCAACTTATCAAACACCTTGCGGATATGGGTCAAATGTTCCTCCAATGTCTTACTAAAAATAAAAATATCATCTAGGTAAACATTGAAAAATCAACCTAGAAACTCCTTTAGTACCTCATTCATGAGGCTCAGGAAAGTGCTTAGTGCATTGGTTAGCCCAAAAGACATGACTAACCACTCATACAATCCTTCCCTTGTCTTGAAAGTAGTCTTCCACTCATCACCTTCTCTGATGTGAATCTAATGGTACCTACTCTTCAGATCTATCTTTGTGAAATACTCAACTCCACTCAAATAGTACATAATGGCATCCATCCTTGGCAAAAAAAAATTATATTTGATTGTGATCTTGTTAATAGTACAAGAATCTATGCACATCCTCCATTCTCCATTCTTCTTTGCTACTAATATAGCTGGTACTGCACATGGACTTAGACTCTCTCAAATCAACCTCTTCTATAGCAACTCATGAACTTCTCTATTCAAATCTTCACTTTCTATTGGTGTCATTATGTGCACTACCTTGTTCAAAAAAATATCTCCTAGAACCAAATCCATCTAGTGATGGATCTTTCTCATTGGGGGAAATCCATTAGGTACATTATCTGATACAATATTAGAAAAATATCTCAACATATCTACAACTTCTACAAGTACCTCCTCTACTTCTTCTTTACTATCTTTTGGAATTATAGAAAAACACATATGCCAATGCTTCATAGCTTTGAGAAACTCTTTTCCATTAACAAAACATATTTTAGTAGTACTACATACATTTTCTTCTTTCTCCTTTAACAACTTCAACTTATGTTTCACTCCATCCTTGATTAGAGTGTAGGTATTTTCTCACCCATCATGTACATCATGTCTTTCAAACTACCATAGCCTACCTAGCAACATATGACATATGTACATAGGTATGATATCACATAGTACCTCATCCTAGTAGCTTCCAATCTTGAACTTCACAGAGCACTTCTCATTGACCATGACCTTATGATCATCTTGCACCCAAGAAATATGGTATGGATGCAGGTGTTTCTATCTCTTTAGATTCAACTTGGTGACCATCATTTTTGACACCAAATTTTTAGTACTTCCACCATCAATGATCACATCACAACAATTATCTTCACATCTGCATCTTGTGCTAAACAAGCTCCTTCTTTGACCAAATTCATTCTCACTACTTAGTAGGACTCTTCTATTAACTAGGACTTCTCCTCTTTTAGCATCTTTAGAATGTAAGGATTTGGCATCTTCATCAACATGTGCAACTCTAGCCTGGCCTTCTATTCTTTGATCTATCCTTCCTTGGTGCTTGGAACATTAAAATGCTCTATGCCCTTCTTCTTTGCAGTGAAAACATTTCCTAGGAAAGCCTCCTCATATAGATACTTGTCCTCTTCCTCTTCCTCTCTGATCTCTACTCTTTTGATCATTGAAATGATTGGAATTACTTCCCCTCTGGTTCAGACTACTTCTTCTAGCCTCATCCTTGTTCTTCTAATCATTAATGACCTCCATAAGATTGTATGCTAGATCTTCCACCATGACCTCTTCCACTATTCTTGTTATCAAAATTTTTGCTTAGTTTCTCCTCAACCCTTAGGGAAAATTGGTATGCCTTCTCCATACTAGTCAATCAAACAAGACTCATCTCATTCTAAATGCTTGGCCCTAACCCATTAAGATAATATGTAACTTTCTCCTTGTTAGCTTTTGCATGGCTAGTTCTAATGAGAACTCGGTAGAACTCTTTAGTATACTATTGAATAGATTTTTTTGGTTGCTTTAACCCTTGCATTTTCTTTAATAGATCAAGACCATAATCTATGGGAATGAATTGTCACTTCATTTTAGCTACCATCCAATGCCATCTAGTGATTTTGTGCTTTTCTCTTTTGTTTTGATCCAGCTGGATCTCTTGCCACTAGATCTTTGCATGACCCTTTAGTTTGGCCTTCGAAAACTTGAACTTATCTGGATCTTCAATATCTTAATATTCAAATTACTCTTCCAACTCATTGATCTAGTTATCAATTCCTCTAGATTGAGATTTCACAAAACTGTGGGAACATCAAACTTAGGTTTTTTTGCAATACTAGAAATGGCCCTAAAAAGCTTGACCTCCTTTGGGTTAGGAACATCCTCTACCATGTCTAGGTCCACATTTCCTTCTTCTTCTCTTTTATCCTCACTTTCATCATCTCCTACAACAAGATCCATTCCTCTACAAATTTGTTCTTGCATCGCTTGCATCTACCTCTGGAGGCTTCTAAAATCCTTAGGTATAAAACCTTTGACTCTTCCACCACACTCTCTTTGTGGAGGCATTTTTGCACTTCCACTAAAACCCTAGTGTAGTTTTCTTCATAATTGGTGATGTATCTACATGCTCAACCCAAACCATGGTCCTAGTGCAAACTGCCTCATAGTTAGTGATCTATCCACACACTCAAGAAGTCTATCTTTGATACCACTTAATGAAGTGTGCTCCCCTTAATACCATAAACCATTAAAAAACTAAAAGAAAAAATTACAAATGTGAGAACAAAATATGGACTTCTTATTTGCACCACAAATATGGAATTATAGAATTCACAAGTACAATTTTTTAACCCACATGGGTGCCTTTATTACAATAATTTGTAAGACAAGCTGCGAACAATCACCAAGAGCTTTCCTAGACAATGTTTGGGCTTTTCTTAAATAGGCAATTTTATGCCACCTAGTAAGGTTCTAGACATTGAAAATTAATACTTAGGGCCAATGGACCCTAAAAATACATATAGAGTTGGCCAATTACATCTTTGACAATTATTTTAGATATTTTGGGAAGCAATATTAAAAGGCCATAACTCATGAATTGTTGCTCTGATTGGCTATTATAACCACTTTTTGGAAATGCCAGCTCTAGATCTATAGGTTGGGAACAATGAAAGTGCCCTTCCATCAAGTTTTCAAACCTCATCTAGGAACTTATGGCCTCTAAAAGTGAGCCTCAAGATAATTTTTGCAAATATTTTCATCGAAAATCCACAATAACTTCTCTAATAATTAAGCTAGAGAAATGATCTTTTTATGTTAGGCTTATAACTCTAAAATGAAAATTCATGTAGGAAATGAGAACATTCCAAGCTCATATGATAAACTTACTAAAATAGCAAGTTCCCATAAATAGTAACCACCCTGTCTACATGTCCTTACTAAAATAGAAAAATCAACTAAAAAGGAAATATTTTTGGGTGATGCAAGATTGCTCTTACACCCAAGATGCTCCTGCATCACAAAAGGTAATGGGAGGTGCCTCTAATGTAGGTTTGAAAGTAATAGGGATGTTGGAAAAAACACGTTTGATAGATTATGCAATATAATGCATGCAATAGGTGATGTTGAAAATACTACAATTCACTTAATGAAACAATTCATGGAGGAGTTCAAAGAAGAGAAAGCATTCATTGAGTATTTTCTAAAAACTTGATGCTATGATGAAACTCATATTAGTAAGTTTGTCAACACTTTAATTATTTTATATTTTTATTTACGCAATTTAAATTATTATATTTAGTTAATAATATATTTTTACGATTTCTTGTATAGAAACATGGGAAAAAATCTTCAAAATTTCTACATGCGAATAAATTTGACTTAAAAAACTACACAATTGAGTTATCATAGAAATATCAAAATGATTTGATGTCTTTCAATATATCTAGCTACAACTTATTTTAACTAACAAAGAATTAAACTAAGACCCTCCATTTACTCCTAAAGTGTTATAACTAACCTCCCTTTAATTAGTCCATTGTCAATCCAAATGTAAGTCCTAACATAAATTTTGAAAAAATATTCAAAGATAATTAACCATTAAACCATGCTTTAGAAATTAGCCCCTAGAAATTTTTATGAAAATCATATTGAATTTCATCCTAATCCTTGAGTTTGAAATGTTCTTAAGCATGGTATCTTTCTTGGGAGGTCAATAATCTCTTATAGGTCTTATATTAGATAAGCTCTAAATTTGCCAAAGAAAATAAGGAGAAAGATTGAAACATGCCACAAGCGAAGGGAAAAAATGCATTTATCAAAACTGTATAGATGATTTTTAGGGTCAAATGCAAAGTTGTGGGTCTTCTTTGAAATATGTGGAATTTGGATCATTTTGAAAGTTGAATTTGGGGGATCTTCTCACAACTCTAAAAATATTATACACATGGTTTGTAGAGGCCATGACTTTATTTATATCCCAAAGATACCTCAAAAGTCACATGAGACATTGTATCTATTTTTCCCTATACAAAACTGCTATAAATATCTATCATCTAGAGCTTAAAATGTTGATACATGATCCAACGTAATATGAATCACTCTTTCAATATTCTTTGGATGATGAATTAATGAACCTAATGTGGCGTCTTATCAAATATTTTTGTGGAGATTTGTAGGCCATTGTGCATTAGGATATTTTCTAATTCTTTCCCTCCAACATTTTGATAAAATGAGACTGACAAATAACTCATAGGATAAAACTCACAAATGCACAAAAAATGCTTGACCAAATCTCAAATATGGCCATGGTGGAATAATGTAGTTTTCAAGGAAAAATATAAATATAATAAAACATTGAAAACTATAGAAGATGAAGCAGAATGCCATGACATCTTCTCTATCTCAAAAAGACAAATGTAGATGATGGTCACACATTAAAGCATGAGTACAGAGCTCTGATTAAGGAGAATGCACAACACATTGGTTAGGGTGAGGTTTACATAAATTGTCAAAAAGTTTCTAGGGTCATGCAAAATTGGTGAATAGGAAATGACATAGATATAATATGTTCTTCTAATAGTACATAAACTTCAATAGTGGAAAAAAGAAGGGTTGTATTTAAACAATATGCAACTACCTATTAACTCCAATCAAAACATCTCAAGACAAAGATAAGTTGAAGGTTATGGTTTTTTGAACAACCCAAGATAAGTTGATACTTTCCTAGGAACTTTTCATTGTCTTAAGATGTTTCGATTGGAATTAACAAGTAGTTGCATATTGTTTAAACAATATGAAGTTTCACTTTTTTTGTTTATATCCCTGACAATGTCAAAAAATTTGAAGTTATGAGGATTATTTAAAAAATAGTGGACAAGACAATTTGGCTTGGAATAAAAAATTTAGGTAAAAAATGATCCCCAAATGTATTGGTGTGCAAAGGTAACCTTAGAGTTGGATCATGTGATGACACTTGACCACTTGCATAGTAAATTTCTTACATGTCTTTGTTGTCTCTAGGATTAGATGATACTTGTTTCTTCGTACATTTGAAATGGTTTGCTATTAGGATTTCCTTGATCTAGATGGTGGTTATGACTTGTGGATTCATATCCATTTGGGACTTGAGATTATCTCCTCAACATGGTGAGAGTGGGCCATTTAGGTTCCATGAGGTTAGGTGGTAGTGTTTATTATTCCATTGATATCCAACAACTAGATGTTGTTGCTAGATGTACTTGTCCAATGGTTCCTTTCATTCTGATCTTGTGTTTCTAATGGATGGTTGTATTTTGTTATACTATACTTGATTACCAGAGATCTTATGAGATGATGTATTTATTTATGATGTATATTCTTTGATCTTTTCATATCCTATGACATGTATAGTGGATGATTATGCATTCTAGTTATGGGAAGTGGCATCTTATGTAATTGTATATTATTTGATGGGATTCATACTTTTGATTATTCTATGATGTAGATTCTAGTTATGCATTAGATTTAACATTAATAAAATTATTTGTATATGTGATTCAATGTCATGGGACCATTAAGAGATGTAATCTACTTTGGATGGTCATATGTATGTGAGTTATTTCTTTCTCTATACTATCTCTTGTTATTATCTTAAATTTTTTTTTGGAAAACTTAGTGAAACTTCAGGTTAATTTCTTTTGGGTTCCTTGGTAGGGTATTACATTTGGTATCAAATCTTGAGTTTCCACATTGGGAGCTCTAGGTATATTGGAATGTTGCTAGATGTCAAATAGTTAAATTGAAATGAAACTTAAATAGTTTATGTATCTATTACAACTTGAACACTTGAAAACTTCAAAATTGATTTCTTGAAACATAGGAAAAGGAAATAATTGAATAACTCTTGAGTTGGATTTTAGACATATTTCTTATGATTATGCTTTAAGGTGGTATGCCTTTGTTGACTTTGTGAGCATTTTTTTGTTCTTGTCTAGTTGTTTAAGGGGGATGGTGTCTAAGACTAGATCAATTGTTAGAGGTCATAGTGTAGGAAAAGTTAGAGGTATAGATGATAGTCATCTTCCAACTCCTAGAGAGAGTCCTATTCAGGAGGAAAATAGGGAGGAGAGCCATAGAGAAGAGAATGTTGACTCAAAGGAGACTAATTTGGGACAAATGATGAGGACAATCTTATTGCACCTACCTCCTTCAATGGGTGTTGATACGAAGGGATCACATCATGCTAAGAATGAGGAAAGGTGGAGATCTAGGAGTCCTTGGAGAGACCTCCATGGTGATAGACAAAGGTTGGTTAAGGCCTCTTATATCAAGGACCTATAGAGGTCCAAGATCAAACCCTTCAACAAGGTTAGTATAAGATATGTGGCAGAGTTGTGGTTAATTTCTTTAGATAGATGTTTTGTGATGTAGGACCCTGACTCTAATGTCAAAGTGAGGTTTTTCATCACCCACCTAGAGCTCTTTGGGGCTATATGGTGGAACATTGAGGAGAAGAAACTAGGTGTGAACATAAACACTATTACATGGGAGTTATTCCTAAAGAACTTTCGTGAACACTTCCTGCTAGAGGAATGACACTAGCACAAGGTAGATGAGTTCCATGATTTGAGGCAATGTAATATGACCATGGCATAGTATGAGTAAAAATTCTATGAGCTCATGACTTATGTAGGGACCAATGATAGTTCATTATTGATGGTTCAACACTTCATTCAATATTTGAAAAACTGTCTCATTGGGGATGTAAAGGTTTTTCAACCTAAAAACCTCTAGGATGTGGTACATTAGGCTATCCTTGAAGAGTAGAATGTCACCTTTGGACATGGTGGTTTTGTGGGAGCACCTAGGGCATTGGGTTCGCAAAGGTGATCAAGGAGTGGGTAGTAGTAGGAAGCCTCCTTCTTCTAGAGGCAATTAGCAACACTAGTAGGGAGGATCTTATCCTCCAACATAGAGTGGTGGTAGTGATTCACACTCTAGGGATTCTCAGTACTCTCAACACAATAAGCACAATCAATATGACCTCCCATCATAGAGTACTCATTCTTCTACTAGTAGGAGTAGTTTTTAGTAGTCCAGTGCACCTAGAGTGTAGAGGAATTTTGCTGAAGAATATTTTTGATGCAAACAATGTGGACACAAGTCATCCCATTGTCCTAAATAGAAATCATAGTTCTCGAATCAGATACCTACAACTTTAGAACCCATGGTTTGAGATATGGGTAGATCATAGAGGGTGTTTTTAGTGCAGTCTTATCCTCCTATAGGGGGAAGGGGTCCCAGAATGAGTACTAGAGCTTTTATCTTTCTTGTAGGCTTCTAGGAGTAAGCCTAAATCTAGTGTGGTGGATGTAATATCTACCCCTAGTTGACTTTTCATATTGTATTGTTGGATTCTTTTAGGCTAGATTAATGATTATCTTTTATGTTTAATAGTACTTGGTTACCTAATTTTTTTAGGTGTTATTTCATACTTAGTTGATATACTCGATGAGATATTTGATACATTGTTATTTTAGGTGTTTATGTTTATCCTTCAATGATGATATATGTATGTTCAATTAATGATTTTCAGTTATCTCATGATGATAGATAGATAGATGATTTATATGCAATTTCTATGGTTACTTACCCCATATTTGCATGTGTATGGTGTATTTATATGTTTTACTTTATGATTGATGAATCTGATGTGATTGAGGGAGGGAGTTGTAGTCACATGGTAGTTGGGATCTACATGATGCACCACTTCCCACCAATGACTATTTAGTTTAGATTATATGTGTATGTACATGCTCAAATTTTATGCAAATTGTAGGTATTGGGCATTGACTTCCTTGAATTACTAGGATGAGTATGCCCTATTGTAGTATGTCAATGGTAAAAGAGAGGAGATAATTATTGAGTCCAAATCCTAACCTTAAGCCAATTGTCCTAAAAAGTAGGATAAGTATATGAGTTATTTACCCTTTCAAATTTGTCAAGTGATGAGAATTTGGGATTTTGACCCTTGAGTTTGGTCTAGTACAATGTCATGTTTAATGGGATTCTATATTTAGTTTTGTAGGTATGTTGTAATTTTCAGTTATAATTAAATCAAATTAAAAGATAATTTAATAATTTAATTTAATGATTTTTTTTTTTAAATTCAATATTTAATTATATTTAATTAATTGAAAAATTAATTAAATAAAATAATCAAATTTAAAAGAAATAATTAAAGTTCTATTTTTGGCATAATTTTATTAATTTAATTTAATAATAATATATTTAGGAGTTTCATTTTTATAATAATATCTAAATATTATTATTAGTTAGAATAATAAAAAATTAATTAAAAATGTCTCGTGATTTTATTTTATTTTTAAAGAGGAGTAAATGCTTTGACCTGGAGCTATGAACCAGTAAGGAAACAAATAGGGGACCTCATTCCCATTAGAATTAAACCTTGATGGCAAGGATAACAACTCAACAACTTAACCATCATAATATGTCGCTATTGGCAATTGTCCCGTGATTTAATAAGAGAGAAATAATTAATTTTAAAAAGTTTATTTTAATTAAAATGCAAAAGGTTGCATATGAAACTAAAATATAATAAAATATTTAAGAAAAAGGTTTTACATGATTGCAAAACCAAAACCCTAATTGGAAAAGGCTTTTTATTAAGAAATTAAAGCTCATTTCTCCACACATAGATTTGGAGGAACCAATTTTTGAAAAGAGGTTTTTGAAAGAAAGGGAATTTGTTTGTGAGCTTTGTGCATCCATTTATTTAGCATTAAATCCAGGTAGGATATTGCGGGTTTTGCGCAGTAGTTTCTTTCTTTGAAATATTTGTCTTCTCTATGTTCGAATGAAATCATTTTTAGAATTTAACTAGGTTGAAACATTCGTTTATGAATTTAAATTTTTATTATTATATAAAATCACTATAATAAATAAATTTATTGTGATATATATATATATATATATATATATATATATATATATATATATATATATATATATATATATATATATATATATATATATATATATATATATATATATAGTTGTTCTTAAAATTACCATTTTAAAAGTGGGGTTCAATGATTTTAATGGAGAGCAATTGTTTTATGTTTTATAAAACATATTATATAAAAAATATTTATTATGGTGGGTGGGGGCCACCACCCCCCACCACTCTTTCCTCCGCCCTCTTGTCATCGTGTAGCTAGTGTCATGCCCAGACTACGAGGGCAAAAACACACAATTTTTTACTTTTTTTAAATAATAATTAAATTGCTCTAAGTTTTGAAATGATTGTGATTACAGTTTAAGTATAGGATCTCTATGATACGTCTTAAGTTTTAAAAATTCCAGAGGATGAATACATAGTTAAGATTTTGAAACTTTTGTTGAAAGGTTGATATCAATGTTTATTTGATTTGTTATTACATTTCTTAACAATCATGTGAAAATTATTTTAATAACAATCTAAATGAAATTGGGTTTAGATTAATCGTAAAATCTAATCAAATAAACCCGAGTTTAAACCTATTTCAAAATAGCCAATTTACCTACCATACTTTATCTAATAAGAACGAACTAAAACAATTATAACAATTAAAAAAACAAAACATTAATCCCAAACTTTAATTTAAAGGTTAATAATGTGAGATATAAACTAGACATAAATTTAATTTACTAAAAACTAACTAATTTAACTTAAAACTAACTAACTAAATCTAAAATTGATCTAACCATGTACAAAATGAGTGACTAATCTTTAAATAGAACTTAGCTTAAAAATTTAAATAAAATTAAAACTATCTAATTAAAACATGAAATTTAAACTAATACTACTAAAGAAATATACATAAAATTTAAAACAAATTAACTTTAACAATTTACAATTTAAACTAATTAAAACTAAATACTAAAACCACTTAATAATTAAAACTTATTAATAATAAAACTATCAAACAAACTAACTATCATCATAATCTAACCTAACTAACCCTACAACACCTACCCCCCCACCCTACACCAAGGTCAAAAATTGACCCATGCCAAAGGCATGAGCGCTTCCCAAGCGCTGCACTTGGGACAACGCTCTGCCCAAGGTCGCACTATGGCGGGCCTCCAACAAAAAACGTGCGACCCTATTTTTGAAGGCAGAATCTAAACAAAGCAAAGTTTTAATCCAAAGGTGAGCGCTTCAAACAAGGGGATGGGACATGGGAAAAAGGTAAGTTTTAAACATAAGCAAATCCCTTCATCCCAAAGCCCCATGTTTTCCAAGAAGTTGTGACAAGCACAAGGTCAAGGGGGGGTAGTACAGGGATGACATCATCAGTATGATGACACAAAGACTTTGCAACATACAAACCTATTAAAAAAAACATTTTAAATCTGACGTCTACCAAGGGTGAGGAAAAAACATTTATGTTATAAAGTTTTATAGGTAGCAAAGATGGATATTTAGGGTATTTTATTAAGTTTTTAATCTTTTTCTTTATATTGATTTTATTATTGTGTTTCTTTATTCATTTTAAATACAATATTCAATAAGGAAGAAAAAAAATAATTAGAGAATCTTTTTTGATTCTCTGTTACTAGAGACATTTAAATGCTACTCCCATACAAAAGGCAGAGAGTTTTTACTCTCTTGGACCATTTTTTTTTTGAAAAAATTTCTAAGTATAGATTTCAAAGCCATACATGAATATTTTTTTTTTGTCTATATTTTTGAATAGAATTAAAACATGGATACAATAGTTTGAGGCATATTAACACCATGTTTAATATGATTTCCTATACATCTTGAATTGCAATATATCAACCATAGACGTTATTTTCTTCCCTTAACACAATTATCATTTTGAACATATAAGGAACTTGAAAATTTGCTCAATTACACCATCATCAAACCATCTTATTCCTGATGTGCATCCATCTAATTTGAAATTATGATTAAATCACAAGATAGCCAAATATACTTAAACACCAATTTTATTGGCAAACCTGATTCAAAGGCTCAGCCAGGAAAGAACTAGGAAGAAAACCCAGCTTTGTTGCCATTTACAACAAGGTTTAAAATACAAATTACATAGGATATCAATCCCAAATTTCAACAATTTAATTGAATTTTTCTTCATGACCCTCATCAAGGGATCTATAATGTTTTTTGCAACACATTTCTAGAACCATGGAGGAAACAAAATCTGATTAGGTGACCAAAAGAAACATGACCAAGAAACAATTCAAACATACATATACATACAAGGCTATCACTATATGATTCACAATGAATCAATACTAGGGAAAGGTGGATTCTTCAAATAGGAGAAGTCAAGCACAACACCTAATCAGATGCCCAATCGGGGCTATTAACCAAGAACTTCCGTTCTTCCATTTAAACATGCCATACTCATACGAGGTTTTGTGCTGACGGGTAGGGGCCCATAACACCCTACCCTTTCTCCCTCTTCTCATCCTAAGAAGAGACTCTACACTGGTTGGAGTCTAACTAAACAGACCTTTCCCAAAATTGGTCACTTCTACCCTCTCCAAGGGTGAGTAATACCAAAACACCCATGCAAGAAAAATCTCAAAAATTGCAACATAAACAAGAAAAGAAATCATCCAAAATAGCATGGTTTTCAAATCTTCCCAACATACCCACAAACATACAAAAATTGAAACAAAAATAAGGTAGCATAAGCATGAAACAAGAAAGAAATCTAAACAAGGGAGATGACAAATTCCTACCTTCACAAAGAGGTAATTGCAATGAACAAGTTTGAGTAGAGTTTCCCCTTCCTTCTTTCAATCTTCAAAACTCCTCTCTAAATGTAGAGATTGGGTAACAACCTCCACTAGACCAAGAAGGGCCTCTAAATAAGCTTCAAACTTAACCACCAAAGGGATCAATAACTTCTCTCACCCACTTGTAATTATAGAAAATCCTAACTCTACTCTCACTATGGTTAAACACTAAGTGGAGATGAGGTGAGGTAACTCAAGATAACCATGTTCAATTTTCGCACAAAGGCAAAAAGAGACTTTTTGAGTGACCTCAAAAGTCAATAAAAGGGGCTTAGGGGTTGAAAAAGACCCCTAACCCATACCCATACCCTTTGGGTATAATTATTTCATATTTTAAGCCTTAGGAAAAAAGTTTAGAGCCAAACAAAATCTAGGAATAAAATAGGACCATCTAACTACTCTAACATTGCAGATTAAGCACTAATTCAGATTAGGGACGACTAAACTCGATTAAGAACCAAATAGTAAACTGACACTAACTTAAACCAACTTGGTCCAAAGGTTGAACAACTAACCCTACTCAGCACACTGAAGAACATAAACAATTTACGAGTGTCAAATGACACTAAAAGAACATAGTTATGAACACTAACATTCACTGAACACCGAAAGATACATAGATATATCTCACAATACAATACATGAATTATGAACAACAAGGTTTCCAAAATTAGCACATAGAGATCAGTTATGTTCCTTCGTAGGGTTTCTTGGCTAAAATATCTGGACACTCATTGCACACATTAGTAGTCCCACAAAAATCACATGTACATATATGTATACGTATCAAAAATTCACATAAATTGAAACATACATCAATAAGGGTTTCTTTATCCTACTTAATTCTTAACCATTTAAAATATCTTAAATCAAAGTCTCCATCCTACATTTTCTAATTTCATCAACATACATATACATGAAACATTAAAAGACAATCATCAAATATATCTAAAAGTAACATCACACAACATGAAATAATAAAGTATGTTCTAAGCATCAGATAACATCTCAGCATCTCGAATCGTGAATATCAAAATAATAGTAATGTATCACTATGCTACAATGGGTCATGGTGAGGCCTCACATCCTCCCCCACTAGGCATGAACTTCCTCCTAGAGTTCATAAAAAAGGTACAGGTACTGAGATCACATTTGCGCTGCATCCTCCTATGAAGCCGTGACCTCATTGTAACAATCCCACTGGACCCTAACCTAGTCCAGCTCTCAGCCTCAAATTGCTAGGGTTTGTTGGGCAATAATGTGGATAGGCTCCAATGCTAGCTGTCCATCTAACTCCACCTGTAAAGCATCCCAATCTATAATATGAGACTCATCATAAATGTGTCTTCTAAGTACTGAAATATGAAACACATCGTGGATGCGTGACAGGCTAGCTGGCAAAGCTAAATGGCAAGCAACAAGTCCTATTCTCTCTAGGATCTCAAATGGCCCAACAAAATGGGGTGCCAACTTAGAGCCCTTTCTAAATCAAATCGGACTCTTGTGTGGTCTCACCCTCAAGAACACTCTATCACCAACCTGATACTCTCAATCCATCCTCTTCGCATTAGCATACTTCTTCTACCTATCCTGTGCCTCTCTCAAGCACTATCTAATTAGGGTCACCTGTGCTCCATCTCCTTTAATAAGTGGGGACCAAAAGATACTTGATCCTCAATCCTATCCCAACTCAAGGGTGTCCTACATGGTCTCCCGTACAAGGCCTCATAAGGTGGCATACCTATGGAAGAATGGTGCCCATTGTTATAGGCAAACTTGACCAGATGTAGGTATTCCTCCCATTTGACCTAATGGTCCATCACGTACATACGTAGCATGTCCTCCAAAACCTAATTTACTCGCTCAGTCTAGCCATCGGTCTGAGGATGGTATGATGTACTAAAATTGAGCCTAGTGCCCAAGGCTAACTGCAACTCTCTCCAAAATGAAGAAGTGAACAATAAGTCTCTATTGGAGATGATCTTACGGGGAACACCATGAAGTCTAACAATGTCTCACAAGAACACATGAGCTATGTCTCATGCTATGAATGTAGTATGCATGGGTGAGAAATGGGCAACCTTGGTTAATGTGTCAACTATCACCAAAATGGCATCATGGCGACGAGATGACATAGGAAGACCAACAATAAAATCCATAGATATAGTGTCCCATTTCCATACTGCAATCTCATGTGGCTAGAGAAGCCCGCCAGGATGATGGTGCTCTGCCTTCACCCTCTGGCACTCAAGGCATCTCGTAACTATGCTAGCAATCTGCACTCTCATTCCTGGCCAATGATACAACTGCCTCAAATCTGCATGTAACTTCTTAACATCGGGGTGCACTACATAAGGTGATCTGTGAGCCTTAAGTACAATGAATTCATGCAAACCCCCAATGGAAGGTACATACATACATCCCCTATGCTGCAAAAGTCCATCAGACTCCAAGGAATACTCTAAAAACTTCCCTTCCAAGGGTCTCTAAGAATGTACTAATTTACTAACTTCCACATAAAGCTCATCAACTGGTAAGTGCTGTAAGATGCGCTCTCTCAAGTCAATGCAAGTAGTCACAGATGAAAGCTCATGGTGCCTTCTACTTAAGGCATCTGCAACCACATTCTCCTTTCCCTTGATATAATGTACATCAAAATCATACTTACATAGAAACTCCATCCACCTTCTTTGCCTAGCATTAAGGTTTGGCTAAGAAAATATGTACTGTAAGCTCTGGTGATCGAAATGAAGCTCGAATCTATGACTCAGAAGGAAATGTAGCCATCTCACCAAGGCATGAACCACTGCCACTAGTTCTAGGTCATGAGTAGGATAATTGAGTTCATGAGTCTTCAACTTCTTAGAATCAAAGGAAATAGGTCGCCCTTCCTGCACAAGGACTGCCCCTAAACCATCTAAAGATGCATCGGTGCACACCACAAAATCTGCAATAGGATCTGGTACTACAATAATTGGTGCACTCGTGAGGGCTCTCTTGAGCTCTTGAAAAGCTCTACCACACTTCTCTATCCACTCGTACTTCTTCCCCTTTTTTTGAAGAGATGTGATGGGGTGTGCCAATCTAGAGAATCCTAAAATGAAGCATCGGTAATATCCTGCTAGCCCCATAAATCTCCTCACTTTAGTAACACTGGTGGGTGCTGGCCAATCCATGATAGCCCTAATCTTTGATGGGTCTACTAAGACACCATCAACTGATATGACATGACCCAAATAATGTATCTTGGGTCTGAAGAATGCACACTTCGACAAGCTGCCAAACAATTGATTCTCTCTCAGCTTCTGCAATACCTGTCTCAGGTGCTCTTCATGCTCTCTTTCATCATGAGAATAAATCAGAATGTCATCAAGAAACACAACCACAAACTTATCCAAAAAGGTATGGAATACTCCATTCATGAGGCTCATGAATATAGTTGGAGCATTTGTGAGGCCAAATGGTACCACGGTGAACTTGTAGTGACCATATCTAGTACAAAAAGCTATTTTGGAGATATCACTATCCACAATCCTCAACTGATGATAACCCAACTTTAGATTAATCTTTGAAAATACTCAGGCACCCTGCAACTGATCAAAGAGATCATCAATTCTGGGAAGAGGATATCAGTTCTTGATGGTCTCTTTGTTCAATTGTCGATAGTCAACACACAACCTAAGTGATCCATCCTTCTTCTTGATGAAGATCACTAGTGCACCCCAAGGTGACACACTAGGTCGAATATGTCCCTTCTCTAAAAGTTCCTCCAACTGAGCTTTTAGCTCACTAAGCTCATGAGTAGTTATCCTGTATGGTGCTCTCAAAACTGGCTCAGCTCCTGGCACTAGGTCTATGTGAAAATCCACTACTCTAGGTGGAGGCATACCAGGAAGCTCTGAAGGGAACACATCTGCAAACTCTTGAAGGATTGGAAAATCATCAAGGGATGGATCCCTCTCTAAATCTTCCTCTCTATCACTGATAGTGATAGCAAACAACTGACAACCCTTTCGCATGCACAATCTAAGCTGCATAGTGAAAATCATACGAAGGGACACTGGCCTCTTCACTCTAAAGATCTCCCTAGAGATACCATCATCATCCACACATTCCACCCTCTTCTATCGACAATCCATCTTGGTGCTGTGGGCATAAAGCCAATCCATGCCAAGAACAACATCATAAGAACCTAGAGGGGTAATGCATAGATCTGTCCTAGCGGACATGTCTCCAATATGCATCTGACAACTCTGCACCATGAAACTAACTGAAACTCTAGCTCTTGAGGCTAACTCTACTTCTCGACTAACATCCTGTCTAACTGCCACTAGCCCGCAATGCACCACCACATATGGAGATATAAAAGAGTCAATAGCTTTGGAATCAAATAAAATTGCAACCATATGGCCCTGTATAATACTTGTAGCCTCGATAACTGTGGCCTGATGCTCAACCTAGCAGTTTTCAACCACTGCAAAAACTCTATGGGATCTACCCATGTCACCAACTGTCGACTCTGAAAAAGCCCTGCTCTGACCACTAGATGCCTATCCCTGCGAACACTCCCTAGCTATATGACCCATGCCACCACAAGTGTAGCATGGTCCGCGAGTATAAGATCATGCACCCTGTGACCCAGACTGTTGTGGGCCTCCTAACTTGTTGGATCCACTGTATCCACCCCTAGAAGACTGCTAAGTCTTCACTGACTGTGACTATGGGGCCTGTACTTTCTGATCCTGTCTAGGACCTTGTGACTCCCACTGCTTGGGCTTGGAACCTTGATAACCCTAAGAAGGTTTTTGTTGCTACTGTTGCTGCTAGGGTTTTGGCTACTAAGACTGCTGGCCCTTAGAGGACCCTGCTGTATAGTTCTAATTCCCTTTCCAAGGGGGTTTCTGCTGGGAAGAGTTTCAGTTCTGAGACCGATCCTGTGACTCCTGCCTACCTTGAGTATCCTTAGCAACTAGTGCTATCTCCATTGCCTGTCTAAAGGTGGTAGGGAAGGCCATCCAAACTAGGCCCTGAAGAGAGAAATGTAGACCCATGATAAAGAAATGCACTCGTAGTTTCTCATCCTTCATGTATTCCACATAAGGAAGGAGCTCAAGAAACTTTCTCTCGTACTAAGCCACTGTAAGGCCTCTCTAATAAAGAGAATGGAACTCCTCTATCTATTTCTATCAAAAATGCTCTAACAAGTACCTCTCTCAGAATCTTTGTAGGAAAGATTCCCATGTGAGGGTGTCCACCCTCACTCCACCTATGATCTCCTCTTGATGCCACCAATTGGAGGAATCCCCTCTCAACTAATGAACTACAAGGCATGCTTTTAGATTACTCCCATAAGGGCATAACTCAAAGCACTACTGTAGGCTCTATAACCATGCCTCTACTATTGTTCCCTCAGTGGAATCGGTAAATAATGGTGGCCCAAGTCAAATCAATTCCCTGATATCATCTCCTACATGTCTAGGAAGTCTGTCAAATGGGGGTCCTCTCTGGTGTATGGACTCTTCCTCGTCTTCACCCTAACCCTCTAATTGCCTCGGTGGGGGACTCCTAGTCCTCTCTCTGACTCTTTGTCATCCTCCTCCGGGTCCCTCTGCTTCCATACTAGAATCTGCTGAACTGGTTCAACTACAGGTACTACTCTTTGCTGAACTACACCGATCAGAGTCTGAAGTGCATCTATAATGTCCTAGTTTGGGTTTGGTGGTGGTGGAGGTGGAGGTGGTGGTGGTGGAGTTCATCCATCCTCCTATCCTACTCTACCACCCCTAGCCCTATGACCTCTACCTCGCCAGCTACGAGTAATAGGAGGCATCTACACAATTAAAAATTTGAGTTAAGTTTAGGAAGCACAATGGTTTAAGGTTCCTAGTGTTGAAACTAGGCTTTGATACCAAAATGTCATGCCCAAACTACGAGGGCAAAAACACAAATTTTATTTCTTTTATTATAAATAATAATTAAATTGCTCTAAGTTTTGAAATGATTGTGATTATAGTTTAAGTATAGGATCTCTACGATGCGTCTTAGGTTTTAAAAATTCTAGAGGATGAATACATAGTTAAGATTTTGAAACTTTCGTTAAAAGGTTGATATCAATGTTTATTTGATTCATTATTACATTGCTTAACAATCATGTGAAAATTATTTTAATAACAATCTAAATGAAATTGGGTTTAGATTAATCATAAAATCCAATCAAATAAACCCAAGTTTAAACCTATTTCAAAATAGCCAATTTACCTACCATACTTTATCTAATAAGAACAAACTAAAACAATTATAACAATTAAAAAAACAAAACATTAATCCCAAACTTTAATTTAAAGGTTAATAATGTGAGATATAAACTAGACATAAATTTAATTTACTAACAACTAACTAATTTAACTTAAAACTAACTAACTAAATCTAAAATTGATCTAACCATGTACAAAATGAGTGACTAATCTTAAAATAAAACTTAGCTTAAAAATTTAAATAAAATTAAAACTATCTAATTAAAACATGAAATTTAAACTAATACTACTAAAGAAATATACATAAAATTTAAAACAAAATAACTTTAACAATTTACAATTTAAACTAATTAAAACTAAATACTAAAACCACTTACTAATTAAAACTTATTAATAATAAAACTATCATCATAATCTAACCTAACTACCCCTACAACACCTACCCCCCCCCCCCCCCCCCCCTGCCCACCCTACACCAAGGTCAAATCGACCCATGCCAAAGGCATGAATGCTTCCCAAGCGCTGCACTTGGGACAATGCTCTGCCCGAGGTCACACTATGGTAGGCCTCCAAAAAAAAACGTGCGACCCTATTTTTGAAGGTAGAATCTAAACAAAGCAAAGTTTTAATCCAAAGGTGAGCGATTCAAACAAGGGGATGGGACATGGGAAAAAGGTAAGTTTTAAACATAAGCAAATCCCTTCATCCCAAAGCCCCATGTTTTCCAAGGAGTTCTGACAAGCACAAGGTCAAGGGGGGGGGGAGTATAGGGATGACATCATCAGTATGATGACACAAAGACTTTGCAACATACAAACCTATTAAAAAAAAATTTCAAATCTGACATCTACCAAGGGTGAGGAAAAAGCATTTATGTTATAAAGTTTTATAGATAGAAAAGATGGATATTTAGGGTATTTTATTAAGTTTTTAATCTCTTTCTTTATATTGATTTTATTATTGTGTTTCTTTATTCATTTTAAATACAATATTCAATAAGAAAGAAAAAGAATAATTAGAGAATCTTTTTTGATTCTCTGTTACTAGAGACATTTAAATGCTACTCCCATACAAAAGGCAGAGAGTTTTTACTCTCTTGGACCATTTTTTTTTTGAAAAAATTTCTAAGTATAGATTTCAAAGCCATACATGAATTTTTTTTTTTGGTCTATATTTTTGAATAGAATTAAAACATGGATACAATAGTTTGAGGCATATTAACACCATGATTAATATGATTTCCTATACATCTTGAATTGCAATATATCAACCATAGATGTTATTTTCTTCCCTTAACACAATTATCATTTTGAACATATAAGGAACTTGAAAATTTGCTCAATTACACCATCATCAAACCATGTTATTCCTGATGTGCATCCATCTAATTTGAAATTATGATTAAATCACAAGATAGCCAAATATACTTAAACACCAATTTTATTGGCAAACCTGATTCAAAGGCTCAGCCAGGAAAGAACTAGGAAGAAAACCCAGCTTTGTTGCCATTTACAACAAGGTTTAAAATACAAATTACATAGGATATCAATCCCAAATTTCAACAATTTAATTGAAGTTTTCTTCATGACCCTCATCAAGGGATCTATAATGTTTTCTGCAACACATTTCTAGAACCATGGAGGAAACAAAATCTGATCAGGTGATCAAAAGAAACATGACCAAGAAATAATTCAAACATACATATGCATACAAGGCTATCACTATATTATTCACAATGAGTCAACACTATGGAAAGGTGGATTCTTCCAATAGGAGAAGTCAAGCACAACACCAAAATCAGATGCCCAATTGGGGCTATTAACCAAGAACTTTCGTTCTTCCATTTAAACATGTCATACTCATACGAGGTTTTGTGCTGACGGGTAGGGGCCCATAACACCCTACCCTTTCTCCCTCTTCTCATCCTGAGAAGAGACTCTACACTGGTTGGAGTCCAACTAAACAAACCTTTCCCAAAATTAGTCACTTCTGCCCTCTCCAAGGGTGAGTAATACCAAAACACCCATGCAAGAAAAATCTCAAAAATTGCAACATAAACAAGAAAAGAAATCATCCAAAATAGCATGGTTTTCAAATCTTCCCAACATACCCACAAACATACAAACATTGAAACAACAATAAGGTAGCATAAGCATGAAACAAGAAAGAAATATGAACAAGGGAGATGACAAATTCCTACCTTCACAAAGAGGTAATGGCAATGAACAAGTTTGAGTAGAGTTTCCCCGTCCTTCCTTCAATCTTCAAAACTCCTCTCTAAATGTAGAGATTGGGTAAAAACCTCCACTAGACCAAGAAGGGCCTCTAAATAAGCTTCAAACTCAACCACCAAAGGGATCAATAACTTTTCCCACCCACTTGCAATTCTAAAAAATCCTAACTCTACCCTCACTATGGTTAAACACTAAGTGGAGATGAGGTGAGGTAACTCAAGATAGCCATGGTCAATTTTCGCACAAAGGCAAAAAGATACTTTTTGAGTGACCTCAAAAGTCAATAAAAGGGGTTTAGGGGTTGGAAAAGACCCCTAACCCATACCCATACCCTTTGGGTATAATTATTTCATATTTTAAGCCTTAGGAAAAAGGTTTAGAGCCAAACAAAATCTAGGAATAAAATAGGACCATCTAACTACTCTAACATTGCAGATTAAGCACTAATCTAGATTAGGGATGACTAAACTCGATTAAGAACCAAATAGTAAACTAACACTAACTTAAACCAACTTGGTCCAAAAGTTGAACAACTAACCCTACTTAGCACACTGAAGAACATAAACAATTTATGAGTGTCAAACGACACTAAAAGAACATAGTTACGAACACTAACATTCACTGAACACCAAAAGATACATACATACTTCTCACAATAAAATACGTGAATTAAAAACAACAAGGTTTCCAAAATTAGCACATAGAGATCAGTTATGTTCCTCTGTAGGGTTTCTCGGCTAAAATATTTGCACACTCATTGCACACATCAGTAGTCCCACAAAAATCACATGCACATATATGTATACATATCAGAAATTCACATAAATTGAAACATACATCAATAAGGGTTTCTTTATCCTACTTAATTCTTAACCATTTAAAATATCTTAAATCAAAGTCTCCATCCTACATTTACTGATTTCATCAACATACATATACATGAAACATTAAAAGACAATCATCAAATATATATGAAAGTAACATCACACAACATGAAATAATAAAGTATGTTCTAAGCATCAGATAATGTCTCGACATCTCGAGTCGTGAATATCAAAATAATAGTAATGTATCACTATGCTACGATGCGTCGGGGTGAGGTCTCACAGCTAGGTTTCCAAGAAATATGCGACTATTGTAAGAAGACCACAACTGCTATAACAGCTTGTGACTACTTACAAGCAGTACACGACTACTTGTACAACCTAGACTAGATGAGCCCAAGGGTTGTGATCGTGGGTCCCACAAACCATTATTTATTATTATATTTTTTTAAGCTTTAGTTTATTAGATTGTGGTAATTAAATTTTTTATTATTATAGTTTTTTTTTTAAAATATAATTAAATTAAATTAATACTAAATATTAATAGTAATTATTAATAAATTTTATTATATTGTTAAATTAATGATTATTATTAATAAGTAATATTAATATTATTGTATTAATGATTTAATAATAATTTAATAAGTTATTATTTTAATATTGAAAATATTATGAGATTTGGAAATCAAGTTTTGTTTAAATTGAGAAGTTATAAGTGGACTATTTATTGTTAAATCTAATATTGATTTAATTAAATGGTCATTATGAACTTTTAGGGATACATTTTTAAAATGGACTACAAAAACCGGAAACCTATGGTTTAATCAAATCTTATGTTTTCAAACCAAACAAAATCTATGAAATTACACTGCTATGTTGTATGTTTTCTTTTGTGTTGGTTTGAGGTTGACTTAGAGTGTTGACCAGTCAAGATGTTTACTAGACACTTAGGAAGTTTTGTTCCATAATGACGATATGTCGATGATATTTTCTACCCAACCATTGTGATTTAGTCACATATTTTTTATGATGAGTTTGATTTTTTGTTTGTTAATGCTATGCAGATGCTTGTATAGAACTGAGGTGAAAAGTATGATTTTCATAGTGTAACCTTTGAGTTTCAATCAATTATCTTGCGATGCTTTCTAGTTGCTTGTATAGGACTAAGGTTATTATTGTGATTAATTTCTAGGCATTTTCCAATTGCTTGTAAACAATAGAGGTGGATATTGTGTTTTATCTATAGGTTCTTTCCAGTTGCTTGTAAAGGACTAAGGTGAAAGTTGTCATTCTATGAGTTATACTTTTTATGATCCTAGGGTTGGTAATCTATGTGTACATTTGCAAGTGGCTTTTAATGGAGGTTGGAGCCCTAAAGAGGCTGCCTGGGCAACCCATTGTAAGTTGTTTTAATAAGTGATAATATTTCATTAAATAAGAGTAAAAAAAATTAATGAGAGTTATTATTTTTCCTCACCCATGCCTTGAGTGCTAGTACATGTTAAGATGAAGGGAGTAGAGAGGATGCTTGGTTGTGACCTGGCCTTGTTAGTATGCCTTGTTTGTATGAAAGGATATTGATGCCACATAGAGACACTAGGGGGTCAGAGTCTAGAGAGGCTACCAGAGTAACCTTAGAGTTGGCTCATGCAATACACTTTCCCACTTATATAGCAGATTTCCTTCATGTATTTGTTGCCTCTAGGATTGTATGATACTTGTGTCTCGATACCTTTGAGATAGTTTTCTATCAGGATTTCCTTGACGTAGATGTTGGTTATGACTTGTAAATTGATATTAGTTTGGGGCTTGAGACTATCTACTGATCATAGTGGTAGTGAGCCATTTAGGTTCGAAAAGGTCAGGTGGTAATGTTTCTTATACCATTGAGATCTAACAACTAGATGTCATTGCTAGTTATACTTGTGTAGTTATTCCTTTCATTCTGATCTTGTGTTTCTGATTGATGGTTATATTCTGTTGTACTATAATTGATTATCAGAGATCTTATGAGATGATTTATTTATTTATGATGTATATTCTTTGTTCTTTTCATATCCTATGACATGTATAGTGGATGATTATGCATTCTAGTTATGCCAAGTGGCATCTTATACAATTGTATATTATTTGATTGGATTCGTACTTGTGATTATTCCATGATGTGGATTTTGGTTATGTGTTAGATTTAATAGTAATAAACTTATTTATATATGTGATTCAATGTCATGGGACCCTTAAGACATTTAATATGTTTTGGATGGTTGTATGTATGTGAGTTATTTCTTCTACTATATTATCTCTTGTTGCTATTATCTCTACAAAAAAGTTTGACAAACTTAGTAAAACTTTAGGTTAATTTCTTTTGGGTTGTCTAGCAGGGCATTAGAGGAGCTTAATGGTAACTGTCCAATGAACTAGAAGTTTGAGATCTTTCTTTAACCTCACTTGGCATGGAAAATAAACCTCTATTAACATTCTAGATATTATCTAGAAGCTCTTGTGAGATTCTTCTATTGATAAGATAGAAAAAGCCCCACTCTGTGCATGCCTTTCTAACTTTGGCTAGCATTAGATGATCTTGAAGGTGCCTCAATTCACCACCATCCATTGGTTGTGAAAATTTGGACAAATTGATTAAGGAAAGATAAAATTTAGGTCTAGTGGCTCCAAGGAGAAATAGCAACAAGGAATAAAAAAATTTGTCCAATAAAAGTATGGCATAAAAATGTCTAAATCTTTCTACTCACAAAGTCATATAAAGTACACATGTGAAAATTAATGAGTTTTCTGAAAGAAGTAAATAATAGAGTAGTAAAGAGCTTGAAGATTATAGAAGGTTTATGTACTATGAAGAACCTAAAACCTTACCTTAGAAGGTTGAAGCCAATCAACAACCAAGTACATTTAGCAACTCATTGGCAGTTCAACCTAAATTATAGTCAAAGGCACCCAACATTGGAAATATAGATGGAGTAACTGGGTTGGGGGGAGGCAGGGGGTGGGGGGTGGTGAATCAGTTACTACAAAAAAAAAATCCATAGATCCCTTAGATGTCTTAAAAACTTAGTTACTGGTATCAGTCAGTAGCCACATAGAAAAATGTTGTAACTTGGTAGATGTTTGTTAACTTATTAAGCATTCACAAAGATTTAACATGCATGCATAAAAGAAATAACATCAACACAAGAGACACCATATTTAACATGGAAACCCAATATGGGAAAAACTACCAAGTAACTAGCTACCAATTTTCACTCTTTTGAAGTGAGCCCTGTTAGGAGCCAACCTTGTTAAAGGTTACAAAACACGCTGTGAGGTGTGACCTTGTTAAAAGATTTAATCACCCTACTAGGAGTGGGCTTGCTAGAGGACTTAAGAATAATTCAATAGAACTATCCACCTTGTTAGAAGATTTACAAAAATGGCTATTAAACCAACTCTATCAAGAGATTTAGGAATCACTACTACAATGATGAAAAAGTAACAATGAAGTGACCTGAATGAGATGCAACTGAACTTTACTATTATAGATCTCTATTCTACTTCACTAGATCCTCTTTGATCAAATGCACCTTTGCTACTCCTCAAGGATATCTTATCCTTCTTCAAAATTTTCTCAAACTTTCCTCTTCACACAATTAACTCACTTGCATGCTTTCTCATTCATTCATCCATTCATCATGCATACTTTAGAATTCACAACTTGACATTTTATTTATACCATACAAATTATCCAGTCGACACATTTACAAGTTACAATTACCAATAATCATTACATCAATCAGCTACAAACTTTACATGAAAAAATTAATCTTTATTTCCCAAAATAATGAAATCCTTCATTGGCTAACCCTACTTAGTAACCACTACTCTAGAAATGATTTCTAGTGTTAACCAACTGAAGCTCAAAAAACATTGAGAACTCTGCAAAATCCTTTGTAGATCGACTGAACTCAGTAAGGACTAACTTTTCTTTACTAACCTTGTGAGCTTGGTAGAAATTAACTTCTACCATAAAATCCTTCAATGCCCAAGTGAGCTTAGTAGAAACTGTCTCCATGGTGTAACTTCTAGGAACACTCAGCAGACTTTGTAAATCACTTTGTTGACCATCTAAGCTTGGTAGACTTTTTTTTTTGCTTTGTTGACCAATTGAGTTTAGTAGACTCTATTTGATAACTGATATGATATTTGTGTAACATCAAAAACTACACACAATTAAACAATTGGATCCAACAATCTCCCTCTTTGGCATTGATAGCAACACAACATGTCATATCGGATGAATTTTGAAAACAAGTCTACTTTTGACAGAATATTTCTTCCTCTTAGATTTTATTCTACAAACTTCTCAAATATAGTAATCTCCCTCTGTGAAGGAATTACATAGCTTCTTATCAAACATCAAACTCTCCACAAAAAAATTCAAATTTTAGAAAGATATGATAGTATACTCTCCCTCTTCAACAATACATGCCAAAGACAACACAAACTAAATGAGTAGAAATGTACCTTGAGTACTGATTCATATGCAATGTTTCCATGACTATACTGCATCAACTAATAGATCTTCAACATGATACCTATTGATGCATCACTAAAACTTCATGTTAGTGAGCCTTAGATAAGGGAATGACCCCTAACATACCTCTTAGATACAAGAATGTATCCTTAGGTAATGGCTTGGTGAATATGTTAGCACTTTGTTCTTTTGTATGGAAATATTCCAATCTGATCTCCTTATCCTATATTGATTCTTTGTCAAAATTATATTTTATTGCAATGTGCTTGGTTTTTGAGTGCATCACTGGATTCTTAGATATGTTGATTGCACTTATATTGTCATAGAACATAACAACAAGTTCTTTGATTTCCACCTTCATACCTTCCAATAATTGTTTGAACCAAACAATATTTGGATAGTTCACTGCTGCTACAACATACTCTGCTTTTGCTATAGATTGAGATGTGCAATTTTTCTTTTTACTTGTCCAAGAGACCAACCTCTTTCCAAGAAAGAAATATCCACTTGTACTCTTTCTATCATTGATGTTTTCTACCCAAACAACATCAATAAACACTTTCAAATCCAAATTACCTTCAAATTTATACCATAATCCATAATCTTCTATGCCTTTCAAGTATCTCATGATCCTTTTGATTGCCATCATGTGATTCTCTCTTAGTTTTTCTAAAAATCTTGCTACAATACCAATTACAAGAGCAATATTTGGCCTCGTATGAACTACATATTGCAACTTTCCAATCATTGATCTATATAATTTCTAATCTACCTCCTTTGATTCATCATCTTTGGTAAGCTTTAGTCTAGTGCACATAGGAGTTCCAACTGGTTTACAATCTTCCATGCCAAACTTTTTGATTATTTCCTTGATGTATTTAGATTGAGTGATGTAGATACCATTCTTACTCTACTAAATTTGAAGACCAAAAAAGAATTTAATCTTGAACCAAACATTTACATTTCAAATTCCTTGTTCATTTGCTCTAAAAATTCTTTGCATAGATCATCATTTCCTGTAAAAAAAATTATCATCTACATATATTTTTACCAAGACAATTTTTCTATCTAGTCCTTCCTTGATATACAAGCTACTATTATCATTAGTTCTCTGAAAATTAGTCTAAATAAGATAGTTATGCAATCTTTCATACCATGCTCTAGGGGCTTGTTTTAGACCATACAATGCTTTGTGTAATTTGTAGACCATGTCCTTCTTATCTAGATCAAAAAAATCTTTAGGCTATTAAATGTAGACTTCTTCATCCAGTATACCATTGAGAAATGTTGATTTGACATCTATTTGATATACCTTAAATCCTTTGTATGTAGCATATGCAAGTAAGGTCCTAACACCTTCCAATCTTGCAATAGGAGAAAAAGTGTCTCCATAGTGTATTCCTTTATATTGAGAGTATCATTTACATACTGATTTAGCTTTGTTCCTCGACACTGTACCATCTTCATTCAACTTATTTCTAAATATCCAATTAGTTCCAATCACATTCTTATCTTTAGGCCTAGGTACAAGAGTCCATGTTTTATTCTTCTCTATTTGCTCCATCTCTTCATTAATAGCCTCAATTTAACTTTCATTTTCTAATGCACCTTTGACATTTCTAGGTTCAAAATTAGCAAGTACACAAGTACCTTTTAGCTTACTTTTTGTCATAGTACCTTTAGATTGATCTCCAATGATATGATCTGGTGCATGATCTCTCCTAAAATACTTGGCTAATAGAGGTTCCTTGCCTTTTGAATGAATTGCATTACCATCCTCTTGCACTTCAACTTTAGGTTTTGGTTGTTTTGTCTATTGCTTAGGTCCTTTAGACTTAGTAGGCATTGGCTCAGTAGCATCTGAATGTAACTCAGGTTCCCATTGCTTGGTTTGAACTTCTTATAACTTGGTGACTGAATACTTAGGAGTAGAAATTTCCTAATTGATAGATGTATCTAGCACTATATCAGGTTCAATGAAAAAAAATCTCTTGTAATCTTCTGGGTCTTTTTTTGTTTTCTTCTTCAGTCCTTTCTACAAACTCATCAACTTTCACATGTCCACTTTCTATGACTTTGTGAGTAGACAAATTCAAACATCTATATGCTTTACTCTTGCAAGAATATCCAAAAAAATTCCTTCATCACCCTTCACATCAAATTTACCTTTTCTAGATTCTTTCAAAATATAACATTTACTTCCAAATACTTTTAGATGACTTACATTGGGTTTATAGCCATACCATAACTCATAGAGGGTTTTGAATGAGTCCTTCTTCAACTATACTTAGTTTAAGGTATGAACTGTAGTGCTAATAGCTTCCTTCTAGTGTTTGATAGCAATGTTCTTTTCAATCATTAAGGTTCTTGTGTAGTCCATGATAGATCTATTCCTCCTTTCAACTATTCCATTTTTCTCAAGAGTTCTAGGTGCTATTACCTATCTTTTGATTCCCCTTTCAGTTCAAAAATTATTGAACTCATGGGAGATGAATTCACCACCTTTGTCTAACCTCAAGCATTTTAGTCCTTTTCCTATTTCCTTCTCTACTGTGGCCAAATACCATTTGAACTTCTCAAATGCTTCTGATTTCTCTCTCAAATACATGACAGTCATCATTCTAGAGTGATCATCAACAAAAATAATGAAGAACATTTCTCCAATATAGATTTCAATTCCAATAGGTCCACACAATTGAGTATGCACAATTTCCAAAACTTCCTTAGACTAATAGTTCTTACTTTTAAAGCTAGTCTTTCCCGTTTTACCAATCTGACAATTCTTGCATAGACCAACATCAGGTTTCTTTTATACTAGGAATGCCTCTTACTTTCCTAAATTTTCTTATTTTAACTAGGTTATCAAAATTCACATGACATAACCTTTTGTGCCACAACCAACTTTCTTCAACTTGAGTAATAAAGCATGAACATTCACCAAGTTCAAGATAGAACAAGTTACCTTTTGTTTGTATGCCTGATTATTCTTCACTTTCTAACTAAGATTCTTTTATCTTTTTTCCCTTCTCTTTAAGTGAAATCTTGGCTTCAAATGCTAACTCAATGTTCTTGGAAGCTGAAACATAGTTATCATAGTTATCTAGCTCAAATTCAATCAATCTTCCTACTATTGCTTCTTAATTTATCTTATGATTTGCTTCACATATTCTTTCTTGAATTGCAGAAAATTGAATTGCATAAATGGGAGGTAATGTTCTAAGAACTTTACTTACAACTATTTCCTCTTCAATGTCTCCTCTAGAAGCCTTTATTGCACTGATAACTACTTTGACTCTTTCAACATATTTGGCAATGTTTTCATCCTCTCTCATCCTCATCTAATCAAATTGTCCTCTTAGACTTTCTACTTTAGCTCTTCTCACATTATCATCACCTCCATAGATATCTTCCAACTTGTTCCACATTTCAAAAGTAGTTTTGCAGTCCTTGACATCATCAAATTCTTGATAGCTTAGGGTAGATGCAATGTCTATCATCATGGTGTGAGTCTTCTTCTCAACAATATCATTAACAGATAGTGTATCAGAAGGAGTCACATATTCTTCATCAAGATATTTCATTCCTATATCTCCAATGGAAGCCAGATGGAGTCTCATGAGACCTTGCCATGCAAAAAAAATTATCCCTATTAAGCCTTGGAATTTCCCTCTTGTAAGACATCTTGATCTTTAGCTTAGATCCTTGAAATCCTTCCTGCAAGCACCAAAAGCCCTGATACCAATTGTTGAAAATATAGATGGAGTAACTAAGAGGGGGGGTGAATTAGTTACTATAAAAATAAATCCATAGATCACTTAGATGTCTTAAAAACTTAGGTACTACTATCACTTGGTAGCCACATAGAAAAATGTTGTAACTCAATAGATGTTTGTTAACTTATTAAGCATTTACAAAGATTTAACATGCATGCGTAAAAGAAATAACATCAACACAAGAGACACCATATTTAATGTGAAAACCCAATATGGGAAAAAACATCAAATAACTAGCTACCAATTTTCACTCTTCTAAAGTGAGCCCTATTAGGAGCCAACCCTGTTAAAGCTTACAAAAAACACTGTGAGGTGTGACCTTGTTAAAGGATTTAATCACCCTACTATGAGTGGGCTTGCTAGAGGACTTAAGAACAATTCAATATAACTGTCCACCTTGTTAGAGGATTTACAAAAATGGTTGTTAAACCAACTCTATTAAGAGATTTATGAATCACTACTATAATGATAAAAAAGTAACAATGAAGTGACTTGAATGAGATGCAACTAAACTTTGCTATTACAGATTTTTGTTCTACTTCACTAGATCCTCTTTGATCAAATACACCTTTTTTGTTCCTCAAGGATATCTGATCCTTCTTCAAAATTCACTCACACTTTCCTCTTTATACAATTAACTCACTTGCATGCTCACTCATTCATTCATTCATTCATTCATCATGCATACTTTAGAATTCACAACTTTACTTTTTATTTATACCATACAAATTATCCAGTCGGCTCATTTACAAGTTACAATTACCAATAATCATTACATTAGTCAGCTACAAACTTTACATGAAACAATTAATCTTTATTTTCCAAAACAATTGAAATCCTTCATTGGCTGACCTTGCTCGATAACTACTACTCCATAAATGATTTCCAATGTTAACCAACTAAAGCTCAGTAAACATTGAGAACTCTACATAATCCTTTGGAGACCAAATGAACTTAGTAAATACTAACTTTCCTTCATTGACCTTGTGAGCTCAGTAGAAACTAAGTTCTGCCATAAAATTCAATACCTGAGTGAGCTTGGTAGAAACTATCTCCATAGTGTAACTACCAAGAACACTCGGTAGGCTCTGTAAATCACTTTTTTGACCATCTGAGCTCAGTAGACTCTATCTTTTTTTTTTTGACCAAATAAGCTCGTTAGAATCTATTTGATAACAAATATGGCATTTTTGTAACATCAAAGACAACACACAATTGAATAATTGTATCCAACCCCCAATTCATAGTTAGTTGAACTTGAGTTGCAACCATTGGTAGTGAAACCCAAGTTACATGAAGTACTCAAGCTACAACTAGATCAACTGGAGGAACCCAAGAAAAAGGAGGAAGATCTTGAAGAACCAAGCAAACAAAGTTTTGAGAAAAGAAAGAAAGTTCCAAGGCTTGTCAAATATGTTAGAAGGCATCATGCACCTGATCAAATAATTGGAGGAGATACATAAGGTATATTGACAAGGAACAAACTAAAAGACACATGTTTACTTAGTAAATTTAAGCTTAGATATATAAAAGATATTTTAGAAGATTAAAATTAGATAGAAACAATGAATGAAATGATTGAGAAAATAGAAAATAATAAAACTTGGTCTTTTGTTCCTAGACCCAAGGATAAAAATGTGATTGGTATAAAATGGATATTCAAAAATAAAATGAATGAGAAAGTTGAAGTAACAAGAAACAAGGAAAGACTTATCTACAAAGGTTATGCTCAAGAAGAAGGTATTTATTATGGAGAAACATTTTCCCCTATTGCAAGACTTGAAGGAGCAATAACACTTCCAACATAGTAGAAATGAGATTAAAAATATATTAGATGGATGTCAAATTATCTTTCTTGAATGGAGTCTTAAAGGAAGAGGTCTACATTGATCAACCTGAAGGTTTCATTGATCCAAGCCAGAGAGACATGGAATGTAAACTTCATAAATCCCTATATCAATTAAAACAAGATCCTAGAGCATGGCATGAAAGACTTCATGGATATCTAGTAAAAAATGGTTTTAAGAAGAAAAATTATAACAACAGTTTGTATATCAAGGAAGGATCTCAAGACAAGATATTGATTACCTAAATATTTGTAGATGATGTCTTATTTACAAGATATGATAACTTATGTAAATATTCTTTGAAGAAGTGAGGAAATAATTTGAGATGTCTAGGTTTGGAGAGATCAGATTCTTTCTAGGTGTACAAGTTCAACAAATGAAGGATGAGATATTTATCACTCAATCAAAATACATTAGGGAAACATTGAAAGTATTTTGAATGGAAGATTCCAAACCAGTTGGTACACCTATGTCTACTAGACATAAGATTTCAAAGAATGATGATTCAAAAGAGGTAAATCAAACTAATTATAGATCAATGATTGGGAAACTTCAGTATGTGGTTCACACAAGACTTGATGGGTATGTGCAGGATCATGGTGTGCCAAAGAGTGGTAATGTGAAAAATATGTAGTTTGAAATATCTAAAAGCATTTCAAAATGTTCTTTGAATTTTTTTCCACCCATCCTGATACCAAATCAAAAATTTAATACCTTTCCTTATTGGGTGCCCAATTTGAGAATGGGTACTTGATTTGAGAATAGGTATATGATTTGAGAACAAGTATTTGATTTCATAATTGGTACTCAATTTTATAATGGGTACCTGATCTATGTGCCCAAATCATGGCACCAAATTTAAATTTAAAGGTTGTGGGGACCAATTTTTAAGTTATATTGTCCTAGTATAATATAATTATAACATAATTTGGAGGTGGGGGGTGGGGGGGGGGGGGGGGTGTGGAGGGGGCAATTATTATATATAGTTACTAAAATATATTGTATAGTATTAAATAATAATAATAATCTACTATATAATTATTATATATGTAGTTAGTACTTATTATATATTATTATATTATTATATATCATATATATTATAATTATATATTATATATATTAGTAACCTATGTTAATAAACTGTATGACGATGTACATTCCTAGGGGTCCCCCTAGGGACATACATCTTGTGTTTCAATGGGTAGAAATGGGTTATAGAGTATCATATGGCCCCTTTCGACATATTACATGATAACATATGTTTCTAGGGTCCTAGGATCCCTATAAACATACATGTTGTGTTCCAGTGGGTCAAAATGAGTCATAGGGGTTATAGGGTATCTAATGACCCCTTTTAACCCATTGGAACACAACATGTATGGCTCTAGGGGTCTTATTCAAAAGATGTCATAGGATTTTGACCTATTGTAACACAACACACATGATGATAAGGGTTCTAGGACCCCTAGGAAAATATGTTATTGTATAATAGGTTGAAAAGGGCCATAGGATACCCTATGATCCCTTTCTACCCATTGATACACAACATGTATGTCCGAGGGGCCCTATGACCCTTAGAAACATAAGTTTTGTTGGAATTACAAAGGAAAAGATCAAAATTCTAAGAGGGAGGGGGGTGAATCAGTAGTTTAAACTTAAACCCATAAAACTTTCACCATACATCCATCTCATGCATTTAATATATAAACTGAAATAACATGTAAAGCACATACATCTAAATCATGTAAACATGTAAGCAATCACACATAACACCAAATATGATCACCCATAAACCCTCCAAGTGAGAAAGTAAAATTGAGGTGGGGATGACACCCAAAAATCTTCACTACCATAGTAATAAAGTGTATCCAATGAAGGTTACAATGTTTTAACCATGAAACATGATCTACCCTGCCAAAGGTCTAACCTATTAAAGGCTTACAAAGACTATTAGGTCTCACCTTGTTAGAGTATTTCAACACCCTATTAGAAGTGTACCTTGTTAGAGCACTTCAACTTACAACTAAGTAAGCACCCTATTAAAGGATTTCATGCAGCCTATTAGGACTACTCTGTTAAGAGATTTAACTAAAATCACCTATTATAATGTCTTAGCATAGATCCTGCAATTGGCACTTGCTTGCCTGATAACATATCACCTCTAAGCAATGTCTAATTCATCATTCATGATCAAATGTGTCAATGTTGTAACCTTTTCTCTATCTTCTATTCTTCTCTAACTAATTTTGCAATTCACTCTCAATTTTAAGTCACCATGAATGCTCTGCATGCAAACTATCTTGTTTGCTCCTTCAATTCCTCAAGCATTCCATAATCTCTCTATTGTCCATCCATTAAGAGTTTAGGGCTTTGTTCTCCTTAAGAAGACTCTGGTGGCTTAAGGTAAGGTATGAATCTACTACTAAGATTCATCCATTTTGTTGCTTAATCCTTCCCATTTTTTGATTGGTTGCATGCAATTGCATAGGGAATCCAAATAGAGATTTTTCCTTCTCTCCAAAATATCAAAATCTATCTTTAAGTTGGCTAAAAAATGGTTTACATAGTTTTTTGTGCCATTAAAAATAAATATCTCAAAATTGTGTCACTTGGCATATGAAGTCTCTAATGCTTGACATGCACTATATATCTACTATGACTCAGCACTTGCATTTCTCTACATCCACTATTTACTCTTCTCTTGAATCACTTGGCATGGTCTATCTACCTAGCACCTTAGTGACTTAGCACATGAGTGACTCAACACTCATTACAACTCAACATGGTCTAATATTTACATGTTGTGCTCAATATGTATTACTAGTTTAGCATGAACTCATTAAATGGCTTAAGTGTGTTGACACTTGTCAAAACCAATCTGAGATCAACAAGTTTCCATGTATTTGATTGAAATAGGTCATATGTTATAATATGATAATTTTCAATCCATTTGAACACAATATGTTTATCCCTAGAAGTCCTAAGACCCAAAAGAAAATATTTTGTCATGTAATAGATCAAAAGGGGTTATACGATATCCTTTAACACCATTCAACCCATTGGAACACAACGTGTATGTCCCTAGGGGTCATAGCAACCCTATAAACATATTTGTGATGTAATGGGTTGAAATGTGTCACAACATGCCCTATGACCCCTTTCTACCAATTTGAACACATGCATGTCCCTACAGGTTCTAAGACCCCTAAGAACATATGTTGTTATGTAATGGGTTGAAATGGGTTATAGGGTATCCTATGAGCCCATTTGAGCCATTACAACACATTGTGTATGTCCCTAGGGGTCTTAGGACTCCTAGAGGACCCATAGGGAAAAACATCATGTGTTTGAATGGGCCAAAAGGGGTCATATGGTTCCCTATGAAGTCTTTGACCCATTAAATGATAACATATGTTCATAGGGGTCCTAGGACCCCTAGGAAAATATATCATCTGTTAAAATGATTTGAAAGAAGCCATAAAGTACCCATGACCCCTTTCAACACACTATATGACAACAAATATTCCTAGGGGTTCTAGGACCCGTAGGGACATGAATCATGTGCTTAAATAGGTTGAAAGTTGTCATAGGATAACCTATGACCCCTTTTGACCTATTAAATGATAGCATATGCTCCTAAGGGTCCTAGGATCTTGAAGAACATATAGCATGTATTCAAATGAGTCTAAAGGTGTTATAGAGTACCCTATGACCCCTTTCAACAAATTTTATGATAACATATGTCTTTAGGGGTCCTAGGAACCCTAGTGATATGAGTAGTCCATGGTAATGTAGAGAGTGGATAAACACTCCTAGATATCCCCTACTTACACAAGTTACCCCTAATCAACTAGGAACAACATTTCCCTTTGGCTAACCTATCTATTTAGGCTTTCTCATTAACTTGAACTTCATTCTAGGCCTCGCTAATGAATGACTTGATCTTGAAATGGTTGGAGGCTCTTCTTATGGTGTATTAAAATTCTTCCTAACCATTTTCCACAATCTATTCATTTGGTTTCTATATCATCCCCTCAAACTCATAAAAATATTCTATTAGGCCTAGTAGCCTTCAATTAGCCCTCCTAATGGACTAAATTTGGAATTTGTGCAAAAATATTCTCAAGAAGGTTCCAAAAAAACTTTAGATGGAAATACCCTTCTCTAATATTTTCAATATTCTTGGGGTCTTAGGTGCCCAAATTCTACTAGATGCCCTAACCCTATTTTTGAGGGTTTGTTAGGGTTTAATAGCAATTTCAACTAGTCAAGAGAAAATATACTCTTCCTCACTCCTTATAAAATTTTAGAGCTTCTTCCTACAACCAAGGCATCTTCACTCTAGCCTCTATCCTTCCATAGCACCCATTTTAACCAAAATGCTTTACCCTTGCAAGAATTCTTCCTTCCTTGGCTCAATTTCTAGTCATGTACATCACTATTTCACCCAAGGATTCCAAAGAGTTGGCTTTTCATTATAAAAATGGCTACATATTTTCTAACACAAATTTTATAAGGTGTCTACTAGCATTCCTCAAGGTTTCACAAGGTTTCAACCATGGGGAATACTAGTAGACACCATTTTACCAAGTCCTCCCAGTACAAGCCAATTAGCAGACAATTTGGCAAAAAATTTATTATGAACACAAGAAGATTGCTAAAAACTCCTAACCAAAATGAGAAATAATTAATTACAATGTAGGAACTAAAAAAAAGAGAAAAAGACTGGTCCAAACTCATTCCAACCAAAAACTCGATCTTTCTTCCAAACTACCATGGATTTGTTAAATTGTTGTATGCATGCATATAATGCCAAAACTTTGAACTATAAAAAAATGACTTGGAGGGATTTAAATAATCATTTCACAAATAAATAAACCAACTTTCACTCATTGGTAACCTCTTAGTATCTTTTAACCAATTTTGCAAAATTGACATTTTTTGCATTTTTAAATCTTAGACTTGGTAGGACTATACCTTATGAATCCAAATAATATCTATAAGGTATTTAGGCAATATTTAGACCATTTACATGTCTACCTACCCTTCTATTCTTATTTATCCATCTAAACTGGCTTTTGCACTTTTGCCCCTAATTGACAATAAATGCAACATTACACCTAATTGCTTATCATGCATTGCATTAATGCTTCCCATGCATAATTTTTTATTCCTACTAGGTCTCATCAAGACTCTTATTGTTTCCTATTGACCTATCCTATGTGCTCCTACACCACCTAGGGACCTATTTTATTTGTTTGAATGGGTCAAAACCTTTCAACGCATTTTATGACAACATATGTACTTAGGGGTCCTAGGACCCGTAGGTACCTATTTATTTGTTTTAATGGGTCAAAAGGGGTCATAGGATAAGCTATGGCCCTTTTTGATGAATTCCATTACAATAGATATCCTCAGGGGTCCTAGGTTCCCTAGGGACCTATTAAAATTTGTTCAAATGGGTCAAAAGGGGTAACATGATAGCTTATGACCATTTTCAACACATTTCACGACAACGTATGTCCCTAGGGGTCCTAAGACCTCTAGGAACCTAATTCATTTGTTTGAATGGGTTGAAAGGGGTCATAAGATAACCTAAAACCCCTTTTGACACATTTCATGATAACATGTTTCTAGGGGTCCTAGGACCCTTGGGGATTTATTTTATTTGTTTGAATGGGTCAAAAGGTTCATAGGATAACTTATGACTTATGACCCCTTTCAACACATTTCATGACAACATATATCCTTAGGTGTCCTAGGAATCATAGGGACATTTTAAAATCATTTATATGGGTCAAAAAGGGTCATAGGTCATAGGATAACCTATGACCCCTTTTGGCACATTTCTTGATAACATATATCCCTAGGGGTCCATGGACCACTAGGGACCTATTTCATTGGTTCAAATGGGTCAAAAGGGTTATAGGATAACCTATGAACCCTTTCAACACATTTCATTACAACATATGTTCTGAGGGGTCCTAGGACCACTAGGGACATATTTTAATTATTCATATGGGTTGAAAGGGGTCATAGTATAACCTATTACTCCTTTCAACATATTTAATGATGACATATGGACCTCTAGGGACCTATTTTATTTGTTTCAATGGGTTGAAAGGGGTCATAAGATAACCTATGACCCATTTTGACACATTTTATGATAACCTAGGACACTAAGACCCCTAGGGACATATTATAATTGTTCATATGGGTCAAACAAGGTCATAGGATAACCCATGACCCCTTTCAATGCATTTCATGACAACATATGTCCCAAGGGGTCCTACAACTGCTAGTAACCTATTAATTTTTTTTGAATTGGTTTAAAAGGGTCATAGGTTATCCTATTTATCCTATGACCCCTTCTAATATTTTTTATGGCAACATATGTCCCAAGGAGTCCTAGGACCATTTAGCACCTTTTTCAACACATTTCATGACAATATATGTCCCTAGGGGTCCTAGGACGCCTACGAGCCCATTTTATTTGTTCTAATGTATTGAAAGGGGTCATAGGTTTTTGACACATTTCATGATAACCTAGGACCCTAGGACTCCTACGGACATACTATAATTGTTCATATGAGTCAAAGGGGGTCATATAATAATCTATGACCCCTTTTAATGCATTTCATTATAATATATGTCCCTAGGGGTCCTAGGACCATTGGGAACCTATTTCATTTGTTCAAATGGGTTGAAAGGGGTCATAGGTTATCCTATGACCCCTTTTGATGTTTTTCATGACAACATATATCTCTAGGAGTCCTAGAACCCCTTAGGACCTAATGCATTTATTCAAATGGGTGGAAAGAGGTGATATGATAACTTATGACCCCTTTTGACACATTTCATCATAACATATGTCCCTAGGGGCCCTAAGACATGTAGGAACCTATTTTATTTGTTCTAATGGGTCAAAAAGGGTCATAGGATAACCTATGACCTCTTTCAACACATTTCATGACATATTATAATTGTTAATATGAGTTGAAAGGTGTCATAGAGTACTCTAGGACCTCTTTTGACCCATTAAGTAAGAACATATGTTCCTAGGAACATATATCATGTGTTAAAATGAGTTAAAAGGGGTCATAGAGTACTATAGGCCCCCTTAAGACCCATTATATGACAACATATGTTCCTAGGGGTACTAGGACCCTTAGGGACATACATGATGTGTTTGAATAAATTGAAAAGGGTCATAGGGTACACTGTGACCCCTCTCGATCAATGATATGACAACATATGTTCTTAGGGGTCCTAGGACCCCTAGAGACATACATCATCTAATTGAATGGGTAGAATGGCCTTTTGGACCATTAAATGAGAACATATATTCATAAGGGTACTAGGACCCCTTGGAACATATATTATGTATTTGAATGAGTCAAAAAAGGTCAAATAGTACCCTATAACCCATTTTGACTAATTATATGACAACAAATATTACTAGGGCTCTTAGGACCCCTAGGGACAAACATCATGTGTTTGAATGGGTTTAATTGGCTTATATGGTTCCCTATGAAGCCTTTTGAATCATTAAATTAGAAAATATATTCCTAGGGGCCCTTGGACACTTATTAGGACCAATAGGAACATATATTATGTGTTCAAATGAGTTGAAAAGGGTCATAGAGTACCCTAGGCCCCCTTTTGACCCATTATATGACAACACATGTTCTTATGGGTACTAGGACCCATACAGACATACATCATGTGTTTGAATATATCTAAAGGGGTCATATGGTATACTTTGACCCCTGTCGACTCATTATATGACAACATATCTTCCTAGGGGTCCTAGGGGCATACATCATGTGTTTGAATGGCTCAAATGTGGTCATAGGGTGCCCTATGACCCCTTTTGACCCATTAAATAAGAACATATGCTCTAGGAAGATATTTCATGTGTTCAAATGAGTGAAAAGTGGTTATAGAGTACCCTATAACCCATTTCAAGCTATTATATGATGACATATGTTCCTAGGGCTCGTAGGACCCCTAGGGACATACATTATGTTTATGATTGGGTAAAAAAGAGTTCATGTGGTACCCTATGACCCCTTTTAACCAATTAAATGATAACATATGTTCCTAGGGGTCCTAGGACACCAAGGAACATATATCATGTGATTGAATAAGTTGAAAGGGGTTAGAGAGTACACTATGACCTTGTTCAACCCATTATATGAAAAAATATGTTCATAGGTGTACTAGGACCCCTAAGACATACATCATGAGTTTGAGTGGATTTAAAGGGGTCATAAGATACCCTATGATCCCTTTTGATATGGCTACTAGGACCTCTAGGGATATACATCATGTCTTTGAATGAGTTATAGAGTACATTGTGACCCCTCTCGACCCATTATATGATAATGTATTCTCCTAGGGATCCTAAGACCCCTAGGGAGATACATCATGTGTTTAAATGGGTCAAATGCGGTACTCATAGGGTGTCTTATGACCCTTCTTGACCCATTAAATGATATCATATGTTCCATTGGTCCTAAGACACCTATGAACATTTATCATGTGTTTAAATGAGGCAAAAGGAGTTGTATAATACCCTATGACCCCTTTCAATTCATTATGTATCAACATATATTCCTAGAGGTACTAGGGCCCCAAGTGACATATATCATGTGTTTGAATTGGTCTAATAGGGTCATAGGGTTCCCTAAGACCCTTTTTGACCCATTCAATGAGAAAATATGTTCCTAGGGGTCTTAAGACCCTCTAAATATATATCTTGTGTTTGAATGATTCAAAAAGGGCCACAAAGTACCCTAAGGCACCTTTCCATGTATTATATGACAACATATGTCTCTAGAGGTCCTAAGACTCCTAGGGACATAAATTATGTGTTTGAATTGGTTGAATGGGGTGATAAAGTTCCCTATGACCCCTTTTGACCCATTAAATAAGAAAATGTATTCTTTGTGGTCCTAGGAACATATATCATGTGTTCAAGTGAGTCAAAAGGACTAATAGAGTACCCTATGACCCCTAAGCACACATAATGTCATTGAATGGGTCAAAAGGGGTCATCCTATGACCCCTTTTGACCCATTAGATCACATCATTTATGTGGTTAGGGGTCCTAGAACCCATAAGCATACATATTGTGATTGAATGGGTCAAAGAGTGTCAAAGGGTACCCTATGACCCCTTTTGATCCTTTGGAACCATTATATGTATGGTGAAGGGTCATAAAGGCTTTAAAATAACATACCAAGGATCCTAAAAAGGGGCCATACTATTATAAAAAAAAATTGAAAAAGTTAATATTTAATTTTAAGAAAAAAAAAAATTTATTTTTTACTTTTTTGGGAAAATCAGGTATTCGATTTGAGAATGTGTATCTGATTTAGGAATGGGTATCCAATTTGGGAATGGGTACTCAATATTATTGGGTACCCGATTATGCTTAATTTTTCTTTAGATGCTAACCCTCCATGGTCAACACAAAAAATGTCCGAAAAACATGTTTTTGGCCTATTATTATCAATTTCTAACTTTGATGATGTAGTTGACAACTTTTTTTCATCCAAATTTTATAAAATGAAAAGGGTTTCTTGAGAACATCCTCAATTTTCCATCAATATAATTTCTATTAAATTATGAGCTTAGTAAGTAATTATTACTTATTTACTAATAAAGTTAGCTGCAATGTTTTGATTGACACACTGATTGAAAAATAGAAATAACTTTCAAACCATATAATATTTTTGAAATCCAAAAGATGCATCAAATTCTACGATTTCACTACTATAAGGAAAAAATTGATTTGTTTTGAATTAGTTAAGATGGTTAGACATGAGAGTTGTTTTAATTCTGAAAACAGTGTAGTAGAAAATTCATAATTAATTATTTGTTTGGAATAAAAATACCCAAAAATGTGCCACATCTGAGCATGAGTTTACTTCTTATACCTAGAATCTTATTAAAAATATTATCATTTGATTTTGATTAAGGTGGTCATACATACACTTACTTCTTATTTTTGTCTTGAAACTTTTGTGTTACTACATTAAAATCTAAAATTTTGACCAAACATTTTTTTCCTTCAGATAAGGCCTAGTAGTTTAGAAACTAAATTCAATTTCCTACATATTCTTTTCTTACAACTTTTTGATATAATGTCCATAACTACTTTAAAATTATGCATAAAGTTGACATAACTCTGAATTGCTAGTTTTTTGCCAACACATAAGGGCATAATTTAGTTGACCATGATCTTGCACATGCCCTAATATTGCATTGGAAGTTTGTACAGTTGCAAGATTTTTTGCTAACCCTAAAGAAAATAACATGATGAAAGTCAAAATAATCTTGTGATATGTAAAAGGAACTAAATACTATCCAAGTTATGGTACAAGAAAGGAGGAAATATTGAATTGAGAGCCTTCATTGATGCAGATTGGGCATGAGAGTTGATGACATAAAAAGTACTAGTGAAGAAGCATTATTTCTTGGAAAGAGGCTAGTGTCTTGGACAAGTAAGAAGCAAAATTCTATTTCTCAATCCACAATAGAGGCAGAGTATGTTGTTGTAGTAGTAAATTATTCTAACATAATGTGGACAAGCAGTTGATGTTAGGAATGAAGGAAGAAATCAAGGAACTAGTGGTTATCTATTGCAATACAACAAGTACAAACAATATATCCAAAAATCTAGTGATGCACTCCAAGACAAAGAGGTGAGATTGGAATATGTGAACACCAAGGAGAAAATAGAAAAAATATTCACCAAAGATTTACCCATGGATGCATTCATGTATCTAAGAGGCAAACTAGGGGTTATTCCCCTATCTGATGCTCACTAAGGAAAAAGTTAGTGAGGCATCAACCAAGCTCTATTGAAAATCAATCAAGTTGATGCAGTTTAATACAAGGCATATTGCATATAAATTAGTACATAAGGTACATTATAACTTTAGATGTCTATATCCTTTAGTAATTATTTTCAAAGAGGGAGATTTTAGTGTCACCATGAAAAAGTGATGAGATTGAGGGAAATTCTTAATAATGCAGTCTATAGCAAAGAGGGAGAAAATGAAAAAAGAGTAATAGAGACAAATCCAAGTAGAATCTCAGAGGGAGCTAGTATGGATAATGAATTAGAATAAAACTAAGGATATTATAATTGCTCATCTCAGAGGGAGCTAGTATGGATAATGAATTAGAATAAAACTAAGGATATTATAATTACTCATACTTTCATTAGTTTATGTTGACATGTTGTGTTTCCATCAATGCTAAAGAGGGAGTTTTGTTGGAATCAGTTATTCAATTGTATATTGTCATTGATGTTACACAAATGTCAAGCTCTAACTGAGCATCATTAGTGTAAGTTGAGCTTAGTCAAGCATCAAAGGAGATTCTAGTATTAGGTAAGTAGAAGATAGTGTTAATAAAATTTGATCAGTTAGTAAAGAAGTCTATGTTAACTGATCTTGATCAACCATCAAAGAAGATAGTGTTAACTGAGTTTGGTTGGTCATTAGAGGTTTTATATTAACTGAGTGTCTAGTCTAGTGTTAGCTAATCAAAAATTGATTACTTTAGTTAATACAAGCTAACTAAATAGATGTTTATTGATGTTTTGAAAGAGTTTTTAAGCTGACTTTTCCTTGCTCATGATATATAAGAAAGGTCAAGTTGTGAGGACAAATGGGTATCAAGTTGAATATGAAAGAGATGAATATGTGAGTGAAGACAAGGAAAAGCAGGAAGTGTGAAAGTTAAGCTGTAAAGAAAATTTTGATTAGGAAGGATCTAGAGGTCAAGCTAGAACAAAGATTTGAATTGAAAAAGAAAGTTCCTTCATAAATCAAGTCAAGTTATTGTTACTTTCTAACCATTTTAGCAGTAAAGAAGTCTCTTAATAGCGTTAACAGTCATTTTGTAAATCCTCTAACAAGGTAACAATTTTAGATTGAAGTGTTTAAAGACCTCTAACAAGGCCTCTCGTAGTAGGGAATTTGAAATCCTCTAATAGGATTACATTTAATCATATGTTTTTAACCTTTAACAAGGTTGGCTCCTAACAAGGCTCACTTCAGAAGAGTGAAAAATTGTAACTAACTGCATTGGTGGTTTCCCTAAATTGGGTTTCCATGATAAATCTTAGTGTCTCATGTGTTCATATTATTTTATTTATGGTTTATAGATTTACAACTAGGTTACTAAAGGTTAATACACCTTAATATATTATAACTACTTTCTCTACCAAGATACAATAAATATCTAGTTCCAACCGAGTAGAGCAAGAATTTGGTTTGGTAACAAAAAGTTTGTGTTGACATCTAAGGGACTTGGATTTATTTTTGTAGTAAGTGATCAGCCCTCCCGTCTTAGTTAATCCTTTTACATTTCTGATAGTTACTTTACTTCAAAATTGAGATCAACATGGGGCTCAAGTAGACTTGAACCCAAGATATCCGAGATTAGAGGCTCATGTATTCCCACTTTTAGTTAGTACTTAGTCTTCACATATAAGAATTCTATTTTGCCACAAAAAAAACTTATGTTAAAATTTGTTGACAATTAATTTACCATAGATTTGAAGTTATTCAACTTATTTAAGAATATTAAGAAATTTTCAATAGTATTTTATCTATTTGTTTAACTTTGTTAAAATATTCTCCATTTACATATAAAATCATTTTATTTACCCCAAAAACCTAAAAGCCCAATACTAATTTTTGAATGTAATTATATTTAATAGTTTGAATATTAAAATTAGAAATTAAGTACTATATATAGTAACTAAATAAATTTTATTTATATTAAATAATAAATATTATTAAATATACAACTATCTGTAAAGTAAATACTTTTATATGTATTTTAAAATATAAACTAAAATAAATTTCTCGTATAAGTGCCTCTACATTTTTGTAAAAGTCTAGGAAAAAAATCATTAGAACATGTATACTCTCATTCTCCTACCTATTTTGTCTCTTTTTCTTATTTCAATTAAAGTCATATATTAATTTTACTAACAGATCACAAGTTATTTTTTCTTGTATACTAAAAGGTCCTTCAAAATTCAAATAGGAATATAAATGACTACAATCTATTTAATGGTCATCTATGTCTTCTCCACAATTTTGAACCATTGATTGCATTAATCAACTTGACCACTTCATATAGAAAATGCCTACAACATGATAATGAGGATGCTACAAAGCTATTGTCTTTGACCAAGGACTAAGAGGTTAAGTTGAGAATGCACATTGTTCACTCTACCATGTTTTATGGATTTCATATGCATTTGTTGGGATATAGATACAATATTATCTCAACACAATTTCTTTTCATCACTCATCTAATGAATTATGTTTTTCTTAGAAATGGATTGGAGGTTCTCTCGTGAATAATGATAAGAGAATAATGTGTTTCATTTATAATTGTTATAAAACACTCAATTCCAAGGGTTTTTGTGAAGGGTTTCAAGAATGAATATATATTTTGTCTCTTGTTGAGCCCTTCTCATCTATGCCATTTTTTCTCTTCAAATCTTTTTCAATGGAGATGGAAGAATATGCAAATTAAAAACTATGGCTGCATTGTTCACTCTAAACCCAAATCAAATGAAATGAAAATGCAATGCAAATCCAAATAAATTTCCTTAACCACATGTTTTTCACTCTGAGAACCCTATTCTTATGTTAGAAATGTTTAGAATAGCTCAAGGAGGGGGGTGAATTAGTTACTCAAGGTCTATATGTACCACTTGAAAAATTAAACATTAAACACTTCATTGTTCTTCTTATCCTATTGTCACTCGATCTCTACTATAAAATTGTCATAAACATAACTTGCATTGCATAATGGAAACATTATCAAATGTAACATTCATTAGAGATTGACACTAGGATATTATGTGGAAACCCAATTTGGGAAAAACCACCAACAACATGTCACTCTTTCAAAGTGATCTCTGTTAGAAGCCAAACATGTTAAAGGTTACAAAAAATAGTATTAGATATGACCTAGTTAGAGGATTTAATCACCCTATTAGGAGTGGTCTTGTAAGACGATTCTAATCATTCCGTTTAGAATGTCACCAAGTTAAAGGATTTATACAAACTATTAAGTCTTCAAATTATTTTTAGGCCAACCTCTATTAAAAGGATTTCAATACAAATTATTTACAATGATAAGAAATAAAACATTAGATTTGTTATGTATGATTACAACTCCCTTTTTCTACTTCAAATATCTGTTTGTTTCTTATGCTAGTTCACTTATAAGCCTTTCACTATCATCTTTGATCTTTAACTACTTGGACACCTTTCAAGAAATCAATCCACTATTCTCATCAACACTTAAGCCTTCTTCTCTAATTCACTTATCAATAACAACATCATATCTACAAGCTTTCTCCTTTAGCTTCACATTCACACACTTGAGTGTTTCTGATCAACCTTGGTCTGTATGTCTTTCTTCACATAAAAACTCATATACACATTTGCCATGCTTGGTTGGGATAGAATAGACATGACACCAAATGTTTAGTTATATATCTCTTTAAATAGGCAAATCATGCTTTACAATTTTCTACATCCACCGTAGATCTTAGGGTTTATGATCAGATTCAATTCGATTCAATGTATGTATTCATCTTCTATAAACTTCTCTAGAATTCATTTGTTAGGTATTTACCTAGTTACCTCCTTGAATTAAATATTCCAACTCATCAATATTATCTTCAAAACATTTTATATCTCCCAAGAAATCAATTGAGTTGGCTTGATCTTACAATTTCTTTGAATTTTGTTCTCATATTATCACTCAAAAATTTCTAAATCATGATACTCGGTCAACACTAAAATACTTGGTCACTATAAATCTTTTTGTCTTGGCATCAACTAGCTTGCTTGATCAATGCTAATGCTCATTCAACACTAGATTTGCTTGACACTAACTGTAGCTTGATTGACACTAGCATTACTTGATACTCTTTAGTATTTTACTCTTTTGCTTGGCTTAACTTAGCTTTCTTGACATAAAAAATTACTCTTCTCTATCAAAGTCTATCTAATATAATGTCTATTGTATCTTTGTTTTCATAACTTCAACCTTTCCTCTAGGTGCTATAGTTATTGTTGTGGTTTCACAATGCACACCCCATTCCCTACTAGGAATGGGGACCCCCTACTTTTTTTTCAGAACCCTAGACTCACAATTCAAGATTTGTAAAATTTAAAGAGTCAAAAAAGTAAAAACTTGAAAATTTTAAAAATCTAAAAAAATTGAAAAATTGAAAAAGTCATAAAAAATATAAAATTTGAAGGAAAAAAATGCACCGCATGCGTGCACCTCCATCACTGTGCATGCCATAAGCACTACATGCACCATAAACATCATGCGTGCCACAAAGTGCACTTCATAAGCATTGTGCGCACTATGTTGCACATCGTGCCAGATGCCCACCTACATAAACTGTGCATCCCATGTGCTCTTTCACACTGTACGTACTTCTAAAAACCCCTGATCCTCTATGCACTTGTCCACTCCATGTCGCTCGTACACCTGCTTTGCACTGTGCACAATCACTCTACTTACACACTAAGCCTCCCATTCACTTCCCACATGTCACACAACCCCATGTCGTGTGTACCTCCCAAACACATGAAATTTTGATAAAAGAAATAGTACATCAGGTGCACCTATCAGGTGTGCTATTTTTTATTTTTTATTTTTTGTGCTTTCTAAGGTTAAAATTTAGGTTTTGTTTGGTGTTTTTGAGTAACTAGTTTTTAGGGTTTTTGTTCTAGTGTTATTAGGGTGTGTCTTAATTAAGTATTTTTCAACTTTACTTACAAATATTTGCTTCTTTGTGTAGGTAAAAAAGGCATCCTCAACTTGTCGTGGTCATAACTTTTGACCTAGAGCTCGGAATGCAAAACTGTTTACATTGCGGAAAGAAGAACTAAAGATCTAATTTTAGTCTGTAAAATAGGGAGCCTTTGGTTACCTAGTTTTGGAGACCAATGAAGGTTTCAACTTGAAATTTTGAGAAGAAGACCTCTAAAAAAGCTAGTTAAGAGGACCTAGAAAAACTTGTAAAAAAAGTATGAAAAGTTTCAAACATCTGATCTTTTTGGATACTGTGGGTCACTTGGTCCTTGACTAGGAAGGATAGGGTAGTTGGAGAGAAGACAAAGGTTAAAGATATAGAGGTTGGACACATGAAGTGGAACAGGTTCCTCATCTTATGCAACTATTAATGATAAGATTCAATGCAGGTGCTTCAGGATTTTAGCTTGAAGAAGCATAAGGAGTTCAAGTTTATGAAAGTGATTGGCTATTAGGAGGGTATAAATCATCAAAAATGGAAAAGTATGTCCACAAAAGGGGATCTAAAACCCCATTTGAGAAAAACCCATAAACCATTTTCAAAATTGAGAACTTTGATTTTTTGGCAAATTGAGCTCCTGAGGTGCAAAAGTTCACAACTCCACAAGTGTGCAAGTCCGTAGGTATATAGCTCTATAGCTCCACAATTCAAAGGTGTACTAACAGTTAACTTGCTTGTTCCAAATACAGTGCTTTGCATTCATTGGAAATGCATTCTGACTGTAGTTTAACTTCGACACACACCTAGTAAAGGACCAACTTCTATTTTTGGCACTTCCTAACACTTCTGCTTTGATTTAGATATTTCTCTCTCATATTTCTTTATTTCTAAACATGTAAAAGGCTCGTGCATCCAATTAATGAATGAAATATGGATGGAGTCCTTCTAAGCACCAGATTAATTGTTAGATTGTATATATGTAGTTTCTTTTATTATTTAAAAGTATTTTTATTAAATGAAGATATCTCTCACTCTCAACACAAATTGAGGAGACAAATTTTTATAAATACCCCATTTTAATATGTAACAAGGGCCACCATTATTATGCAATAAAATTATGCTTTTGGTGCTCGCATTTGGAGTGTAGTGATTCTTGCCTGAATGTGTCATTTTTTTATGAATTTTGTTCATGAGATTGTGATTGAGCCAAAGGTTTATTGTGTTGTTTCTAGTTTTGTGATCTTTTAGTTCTAATGTTTGCTATAGATTTACAAATTCCACTAACGTATTGAGCTTGAGAAGAAATCACCAAATTGTGCCTACATAACTTTTTGTCTTGCATGAGCACACTTTTTGTGGCCTTGCGATTTGATGAAGAGTGAAACATCATTTGGTTATTGAAATTTCCCATCGACAACTGCATTAGTGGAATCTAGGAAGCATTTCTCCTACTTTCATTGGTTACCTACCAATCTCTTCGAAAGCTTAACTTGTAGTGTATTGTTTTCTATAGCTTATGTCTGTTATGATTTCAATTTCATGATTTTTGCTTTGAATTTCATGTTATTTTCTTTCAAGTTTGTTATTTTCTTTGCTAACCCATTCTAATAATAGGAACTCATTTTAGTTGCATTTTTAGAATTGTATTCATTAAAAAATAGAAGATACAAAAAATATTGTTCTTTTGTGTGTTATTTTGAGATAGCAAACAAGTTTTGCTTCATTCCAAGACCTAAATAGAACAAACAAAGGCTTCCTCATGAACAATCACATTTATCTTCAACTAAGAAAAGTTTGGTATGTCACAAGACAAATACAGAACCTTGGATTTGATCCCAAAATATTAGCTTTTCAAGAGAGGAATTGCATGAAGGAGTCCTACCATTGGCCTCGTGCAGAACAACCACCCAATAGAAGTGGTGCTAGAAGGAGGGCTGAACTTTTGATTCTCAAAAAAAGTGGAAATTTTTATCAAAGTTTCAAAATTCTGCACTTTTGCAAAAAATTGTAGTTTCCACAAGTTCAAATTTTTTTTGAGTTTTTGATAAATTCAGGTGCACAACTTTGTAGGTAAGTAGGTCTACAACTATGTAGGTGCATAGGTGCACAAAACTCTATGGTGCAGAAAATATAGAGGTGCACAGTTGAACAGGTGTGCAACTGTGCTATTTTGAAAAAAAATTCTTCTTCAAAGGTGCATTTTTTTCAAAATAAACACAAGTTCCTACAACTTAGTCACTTTCACAAGCATTATAGTGATAAAGACATACCAAGAACTCCACCCATTCACATTACACATTCTATCATAATCATTCATTCTACATTCTACTTCACACATTCCCATCATTATGCACCATGTCTTTCTTCAATGCCCAAAGTTCACCTTTGAACCTAACTAGACCATTACATGACTTTCCCAAAAATTCTGAAAAGTTTTGGCCATAGCTAATCTATGGAGAATGATGAACAGTAGAGGATCCGCTTAAAATTTTGAGGGAGATTTGTAATCGAAACTAGATTTAGCATATGGATGTGGTATGCCACCTTTTTCCTTACACTTCAGGAGAAATGGCATTCAATTGGTACCTCAATCTACCATCCGCATCAATAAGGGATTGGAACTCTTTTGAGAGAAAGTTTATAGAAAAATTCAAGATCTATATTGATCTAGCTATCCTTTATCATTAGTACATCTCAATTAAGAGGGATCCCAACGAGACTATTTCACAGTTTAATCATCTCTTCTATAGGATGTATCAAAGGATGGAGTTTCCTTACATTATACCACAAGAGGCTGTCATCCATATGTATTTTGGAACAATGGATTCATTAACTTCCATTTTTCTAAAAAGGCTCCACCCAGAGAGATTGATACCATTGAAAAGGTCTTCAAAGAGGTTGTTACAATCACAAAGTAGATTATGGCTACTCCAATGCTAACAATTACATACTCAGGGTATGAGTCCCAAAAGACTGCTTTCTTTAAGTAGAAGTCAGTTACATCCACTGAAGACAAAAACAATATGGCTAGAGAGTTTAAGGCCATGAAGGAGATGATGTCTCTTTTATCCAATGAACGTGTGAGAATAGAGTTGAATTCCTCAAGAAACCAAGGTAATCATCCAAGACAACATGCTGCCCATGATAGTTATTCTCAAAATCAAATCAAAAAACAATATGGCCCATATGATAGCATCAATAATGAGAATAATGGTATGAGTCCAAGTGAAAATGGATATGTGCACAATGATGTTTTGGATCAGCCTCCCCAAAACATGGAGGAACAAACTTTGCAGTTTAGTGCAATGGTGTTTGAATCATATGATAAATCTATAGGAGGAAAAAATGATGAAGATGATCAACAGGAGTTTGTATTCCCATTTAATGAAGAAATTCTTCCACGTGTTGATGTTTCAATAAGTGTGGACATACCAAGAAATTTTGAGGACGCAGAAGATTTTGAAGTTCCAAAACTCCACAAAGTTGCAAAAAGTGATGAAAATGTAGAGGATCTTGAGGTTGGTGAGATTTTTGAATCAGAAAGTCATCAAGGAGAAGATATCAATTCTTCCTATTTTGATATCGATTCCCGATTGAACAATGATAAGATACCTCTGCCAAAACAAGATTTTTCATTAGAAGAGATGGATAGAGTGCTCAATTGGTCTCAAGCTTGACTAAGGAAATGTCTATTTATGGGTATTCTACACATATATTAAACCATGCAATAATTGAATCATGTAGAATCCATCTATTTGGGTTCCATTCAGAAGAAATTTGTCCTAATTTCTTATTAGCTTGGGAGATCATAATGGAGGGAAAGCATGATTTTGAATAGGCTTCTTTGGGACATGAGGGAGAAAACATTTTGATCGATGATAGTAATGAATCCTGTAATTTGAAAGGAAAGCTGCTGATTGATTTTTCTAGTCCAAAGGAACCTAAAGTGTTTCCATGTGTGAGTGGAATTGTGAACCATGAGATAAGACCACCAGAAGGAGAAGTTATAATGTGTGATTGTACCCATATGGTGGGGGACTCCCTAGATCAGGTGATATCTTTCCATTATCCCTCTCAGTTAGACGATTTTCAATTTGAATATGATGCTAAAGGTAAGAGAACTTTTTTGTGGATTAATCATGGTCATAAAGAGTTACCACAACTTCTAATTTTTTGTGATTTGTGCTCAGAATTTGAACCAAGATTGTCCTTATTTTTCTAAGTACAAAGACAAGTCAGCATTTTTGAGAACTATATGGGGTGGTTCATCACTATTTCACATAATGAGAAATCTATTGAAAACTACCCCACATTCTTATTATTCAAGGTTTTCTGTAGATAAGTTTTTGTTTTTGTTTTTGTTTTTCTATTTCTTAGTCTTTTTAGTCTTTCTAGTTAGGTGTTAGTTTTCTTTGAGTCAAGTCTTTTTGTTTGGGTTTTGTTTCTATCTACTTCTTTTCTTTTTTAGTCGTGTCAGTCTAGGGGTTAGGTACAATCAAGATTTTATCTTGACGTATCTCATTAATTTGACTTTTGGGAAGAGGTATTTCTTTGTCAAAATACTTTAACTAGTTTTGTTTCTTATACCAATTGAGGAACAAATTTTACTTACAATAATAGGGGACTTCCAATCTTGAATTCAGAGTTGCAAATCAACAAGTTCTCAACACTTTGAAAATTTAAAGATCAATTATCTTAGGTGATTTCAAACCAAGGATGAAGGCAGAAAGGGATATGCCAAACCCCGTTGGTTCAAATAGAAGGATCTTCTTGGAGTAATTGCTAAGATCATTGTTTGGCGTGAGAGTTTCTAAAAGTTCTTAAAAGAGGAATGCAAGGTATGTTCGCTAAAGATTGAATCTAAGAAATGGCACCAATGTCTTGGCCATATAGTCTAAGTGTGGTCAGGGTATAGAAAGAAAATTAAAAAGAAAAAAGGTTGTTAAGAATGAAGGATTCTACAAGGTCTAAGAAAGGTAATTGGATTATAAGGATAAGCACTCTAAATAAGTTGCTTCATTGAAGAATCAAATGGCGACATTGCAAGCTATGAGAAGCAAGTATTCAAAAGATTACCATGACTTCAAATAAAAATTGACAACCTATTAAGAGCCCTCAAAATTGATTCTCTCATCTGGTTAGATAAAGGATTGATAAACAACATTCGTGAAGATTCCTAATGAATGGAATGGATGGGGTGGAGGATTGTCTCCAAGTTGTCAAAGATTTTTGATAGAGTGCACTCTGAGATGTCAAAGGAAATGGATACACTAGACACGCATTAAACTTAGAGATTCAAGATTATGAAGTTTTCACTATAAAAGGACTCAAAATAAGCTTGGAACATTCATGATTTAGTTGGTGTTGGACACATATCAAAAAAATGTTTTTTGATGAAGAAGTGCCTTTGTCATTTCTTCCTTTCTTTGTTGGGGCTATTTGTTGTGGTTACACAACACACTCCCCATTCCCTACTAGGAATGGGGACCCCCTACTTGTTTTTTGGATGCCTAGACTCACAATTCGGGATCTAGAAAATTAAAAGAGCCAAAAGAGTAAAAACTTAAAAATTTGAAAAAACTTAAATAATTGAAAAAACCAAAAAATTGAAAAATTTGAAAAAATCATAAAAAATATAAAATTTGAAGGAAAAAATAAAAATGCACCTTGTGCATGCCATAAGCACCACACATTCCACAAAGCATTGTGCACATGCTTCATAAGCACCATGCATTCCATAAGTGTCATACGCATCACACCATGCATCGTGCCCTGTGTCAAACGCCCACCTGTGCCCACTGCACATCATGCATGCTTTCTTGCCATGCACACTTTGAAAAACCCCCACTCCTTTATACACTTATCCACTTTGTGATATGCATGCACCTCCATTTCATGTGCACCTGCTTTGCACGACATGCCATCACTCTGCATCCACACTGCACCTCCCATTCACCTCCCATATGTCACACAACCTTGTGTTGTGCGCACCTACCAAACACATGAACTTTTGCTAAAAGAAATAGCACATTAGGTGCACCTATCAAGTGTGCCAGGTGTGCTATTTTTTATTTTTTATTTTTTGTGCTTCCTAAGGTTAAAATTAAGGTTTAGTTTGGTGTTTTTGAGTAACTAGTTTTTAGGGTTTTTGTTTTGGTGTCATTAGGGTGTGTCTTAATTAAGTATTTTTCAACTCTATAGACTAATATTTGCTTCTTTGTGTAGGTAAAAAAGGCATCCTCAACTTGTCAAGGTTGTAACTTTTGACCTAGAGCTCGAAATGTAGAACCGTTTACATTACTGGAAAGAAGAACTAAAGATCTAATTTTAGTCCCTAAAATAGGGAGCCTTCAGCTGCCCAATTTTAGATACTGACAAAGGTTTTGACTAAAATTTTGAGTAGAAGACCTTTGAAAAAGCCAGTTAAGAGGGCCTAGAGAAACCTTTTTAAAAAGTATGAAAAATTTTCAAACATCTGATCATTTTGGATACTATGGGTCACTTGGTCTTTGACTAGGAAGGATAGGGCAGTTGGAGAGAAGAAAAAGGTCAAAGATACAAAAGTTGGACACATGAAGTGAAATAGGTTCCTCATCTTATGTAGCTATTAATGACAAGATTCAATGTAGGTGCCTTGGGATTTTAGATTGAAGAAGTAGGAGTTCAAGTTTATGAAAGTGATTGGCTATAAAGAGGCTATAAATCATCAAAAAGGGGCAAAGTATGTACACAAAAAGTGATCTAAATCTCCATTTGAACAAAATCCATAAACCATTTTCAAAATTGAGAACTTTGATTTTTTGGCAAATTGAGCTTTCGAGGTGCACAAGTACATAGCTCCATAGGTGCACAAGTGCATAGGTAAGAAAATTTTTAGGTTTGCAATTTAGAAGTGCACTGATAGTTAACTCCTTGTTCCAAAAATAACACTTTCCATGCATTGGGAATGCATTTTGATGATAGTTTAACTCCAACACATGCATAGTAAAGGACTAACTTCTATTTTTGGAACTTCTTAACACTTCCACTTTGACTCAGAGCTTTCTCTCTCATTTTTTTTTAAAAAAAATATGTAAAAGGTTCATGCATCCAATTAATGAATGAAATATGGATGGAGTCCTTCTAAGCACCAAATTAATTGTTAGATTGTATATATTTAGTTTTTTTTATTGTTTAAAAGCATTTTTATTGCATGAAGATATTGCTCACTCTCAACACAAATTGAGGAGACAATTTCTTATAAATACCCCATTGTAATATGTAGCAAGGGCTACTATTATTATGCAATAAAATTATGCTTTTGGTGCTCGCATTTGGAGTGTAGTGATTCTTGCCTGAATGTGTCATTGTTTTATGAATTTTGTTCATGAGATTGTGATTGAGCCAAAGATTTATTGCATTGTTTCTAGTTGTGTGATCTTTTAGTTTTGGTGTTTGCTATAGATTTATGAATTCCACTGACGTATCAAGCTCGAGAAGAAATCACCAAATTGTGCCTGTGTAACCTTTTGTCTTGCATGAGCACACTTTCCATGGCCTTGCAATTTGATGAAGAGTGAAACATCATTTAGTTATTGAAATTTCCCATCGATGATTGCATCAGTGGAATCTAGGAAGCACTGCTCCTACTTTCATTGGTTACCTACCGATCTCTTCAAAAGCTTAACTCACAGTGTGTTGTTTTCTATAGCTTATGTCCATTAAGATTTCAATTTCACATTATTTTCTTTGAATTTCATGTTATTTGCTTTCAAGTTCATTATTTTCTTTGCTAAGCCCTTGTTAGAATAGGAACTCATTTTAGTTGCATTGTTAGAATTGAATTTATTAAAAAATAGAAGATTCAAAAAATATTGTTCTTTTGTGTGTTACTTTGAGACAACAAAAAGGTTTTGCTTCATTATGAGATCAAAACAGAACCAGCAAAGGCCTCCTCATGAACAATTACATTTATCTTCAACTGAATGGATTTTGGTATATCGCAAGACAAATACAAAACCTTGGAGTTGATCCCAAAAGATTAGCTTTTCAAGAGAGGAATTGTGTGAAGGATTCCTATCGCTGGCCTCATGTAGAATAACCACCCAATAGTTATGAGTAACTTCTTAAATCCTCTTCATCAATTAAATATATATGACATTTAGATTAGGTAGCAATATGTCTCATCCATAGATTTGACATAAATGAAAAAATAACAATTGTTCCAATTTTAAGTTTCCAAAAATCTTCCTCTTTGGCATTGATGGAAACATCTCAAACATTTGAATACTAATAGTAGCTAGGTTAGCATACAATACAAAATATTTCAAGGCCATGAGTAACCAATATCCTTATTTCCATTTTCATTCTCATCCATGCAAACTCCCTTTATTAGTTTGTTTCTCTTTTATCATTAATCTCTCCCTTTTTGATCTCTTCTTAGTAATCTCCCTCTTTCAAAAAAATGCCAAAGACTTGTAGCTCTCTCATCTTCAAAGTCTTCATACATATGAATTATGTAGATTTTTCATGTTTGGCTAATAGTAGTCTTCTATCTATGACTAATTTTTTTATGTTGTACAGAAGTATTCTACCTTAGGCATGCCCCAAAGTAGAGTTGTATTGCACCACGTCTGTGTAAAATGTTCTAATTAGCACATGTGATATAATTCACCTTGTCTTCTTAAGTAGCCTTAGTTAAGGGAATCATCCCTAGTTTACTCTAAGATATTCATGAGCATCTTTGGGTAATAGTTTTGTGAATATGTCAGTAATTTGTTCCTATGTATTCACATATTCTAGCTTTACATTTTTATCTTGAACTAATTCTCTCAAGTAGTGATACTTGATAGCAATGTGCTTTGTCTTAGTGTGCATCATTGGATTCTTTGAAATGTTGATAGCACTTGTGCTTTCACAATAGATAACTATTGGATCTATTATCTCTTCTTTCATACCTTTCAACAATTGCTTAATCCACATTAAGTTTGATCAATTCACTACAACTACCACATACTCGGCTTCAACTATTGATTTATAAATAGAATTCTTCTTGCATGTCCATGACATCAATCTTCTTGCTATAAAGAATGTACCTCCATTAGTTCTTTTTTTGTCATCAATATTTCCAACCCAATTTGAGTCAATGAAAACCTCTAGTTCAAATCTTTCACCCCACTTGCAATATAATCCATAGTCTTCTATACCTTTCAAATATCTCAATATCCTTTACACAGCTATCATGTGATTCTCTTTAGGATTTTCTTAAAATCTAGAAACTATCCCAACTGCCAAAGTGATATTTGGCCTACTGTGAACACCATATTGCAATTTTCCTATCATATATGTATAGGGTGTGGTTCACATTAGTAGAATCATCAGTCTTATATAGCTTATGTCTTGTAGACATAGGTATACTCATGTTCCTTGAATCTTCCATACTAATAGTCTTTAATATTTCCTTGATGTATTTGGATTGTGAAATGAAAATATTGATCTTCATTTGACATACTTGTAATCCAGAATTCAATTTCACCAAACATAGAAATTTCAAATTCCTTTTACATTTCATCAAAAAATTATTTACATTATGCTTCCCTTCCTCCAAATATAATATCATCAACAAATATCTAATATAATAATACTTCATTGTTCTTACCATTTTTGAAATATAAGTTGTTGTTATCATTTGTCCTTTCAAAACCAATTTTCACTAAGTAGTTATGTACTATTTCATACCATGCTCTTGGGACTCTTTTTAATGCATAAAGAGATTTTTTTAGTTTATATACCATATTCATCTTGTTTGGATCTATAAATCCTTCAGGCTATTCAATGTATACTTCTTCCTCTAGTATACCATTTAAAAATGTAGATTTGACATCCATTTAATATATCTTGAAATCCTTGTCAGCTTAGTATGTAAGTAGAGTTTTGACTCCTTCAAGTCTGACCCCAAAAGAAAATTTTTCTCAATAATCAACTCCTTTCTCTTGTGCATAAACCTTATATAACAATCTTTCCTTGTTTCTTGTTACTTCACCATTTTTATTAAGATTTTTCTTAAAATCCCACTCTGTCCCAATGGCATTTTTGTCCTTAGGTCTTAGTACTAAATATCAAGTATTTTTCTTCTTAATCTGGTCAATTTCTTTGTTCATTACTTATATCCAATCTTCCCTGTCTAAAGCATCCTTTATTGACTTGCACTCAAACTCACAAAGTAAACATGTATTGTCTTTGAGTCTTCTTCTTGTCATTATACTTGATTCAACATCTCCAATGATTTTTTTAGGTTTATGATGTCTTATCACATATTTTTCTAACACAGATAGTTTCCTTCTTAGTTCTTCTTTAGGTTAATCTAGAAAAATAAGCTCAAGATCATTTTCTCTTCCTTGTTCAAGTTTTGAATAATCAACATCCACTATCTTATGGTTGGAAATGATTATCTATGACTCAACATCTTCAGTCTATTGCTTGAAACTCACTTTCCATTGTTTGATAATTTTCATTTGCACTTCATCATTATCTATTTAATGGAAACTTGTAGCTTGACTTATTTTTTCACTTTGAGTGCTAGGAGCATCATCATCCACATAGATGAATGGACTTTAGTCTTCAGGTTCTTCATTACATGAAGTTTCATCTCTTTCTTTTAGTGGAATAACCTAGGAATATGCCTTCATCAATTTTTACATCAAGCTTTCCATTCCTATTATCTTTTAGTATATAGTGTCTACTACCCAATTTTTTGAATATTTAACATTGGGAGCATAGCCATACCATAGTTCAAAAGGTGTATCATTTGTACCTTTCTTGACTTGTACTCTATTTAGTGTATAGACAACAATACTAACTACTTCTCTCCAATATTTCTATGACACATTCTTATTTATCATCAGTGTTCTTGCATAGTCCATTATTGATCTATTTCTCCTTTTAGTTATCCCATTCTGAGGAGGGGTACTTGGTGCTAAAATTTATCTTTTGGTTCCTTTGTCATTGCAGAATGTATTAAACTCATGTGAGATAGTCACCACCTCTGTTAGATCTCAAACACTTCAAACTCTTCCCTATTTATTTTTCAACTTTGGCTAAATACCACTTGACTAACTCAAAAGCATTAGATTTATCTTTAGGAAACATCATGGTCATCATTCTAGAATAGTCATCTACAAATAGAATGAAATATTAATCTCCACATTAACTTTTAGCACCAATGGGTCCACATAGGTTAGTATGAACCAATTCCAAAATATCACTAGTAGTATATGTTTTTATCTTGAAACTAGACACTTTCATCTTTCCTATTTGAAATTGTTTACACGTAGCATTTTTAGGCTTCTTTAGTTTAGGAAATCCTCTTACTTTCTTCATATTTATCATATTCACCAAAAATGTTAAAGTTCACATGACATAATCTTTTGTGCCATAACCAAACATCTTCTTATTGTAAAAACATACGTCTCACTTGATAGGTCTAGATAGAATAAGTTACCTCTAGTCTGTTCACCAATTCCAATTAACTTGCCATCACCATCATGTATCTTGGCCTTTCTATTGTGAAATTAAACTCTATAACCTATTTTGGTCAACTGTGAAACACTCAAAAAATTGTTGTTAAGCCCTTCAACCCAATAAACATTGTCACATGTTATCTTGTAAGTTAGTTGAATAGTGCCTTTACCTTTTATAACACAAGGGATATCATTACCAAATTTAACACATCCACCATTTTATGGACCAATATCTTCAAATTTGTGTTTGTCACTAGTCATATGATTGGAACATCCACTATCAATTATACATCTATCACTTTTGTTCACATAAGAAATAATGCAGTTTTCTCATCTTTATCATAATCTTCATCATAGCAACATAGACAACTTCATCATCATTACTCTTAGATTCATTATCAATTTTTTCTTTAGAAATATAACAATATTTCTTACCTTTATCATCCTTTCTTCTCTTATAGTATTTTCCATCTCTTCTTCCTTTGTACTTTCTTTCCTTCCTTTTATCCTTATCTTCTCTATCAAGGCATCTAGTAACAATATGACAAACTTTGTTGCATGAAAAAAATTATGGGCAATTTACCTCTTCCTCTTTTAAACCTTTTTATAATGAGGGCTTCAAGCTCATCAATATCATCATAAGAACTATCACTTTCACTCTTCACATGTTTTCCTTTCTTCTTGCTAAGAACAAGTTGTGACTTGTAAGTAGATTCAATGGTAGCAGGTGTGTAGTTATCAAAATTAGACATCTCAAAAGTACCAAGTCTGCCAATTACACCTTCTAAGGTTGAGTTGTTACATAGTGTGCATCTTAGTTCTTGGATTGTAGAGACTCTAATGGAATAGATAGGGAGTAGAGTCCTCAATACCTTATTTATCACTATTTCTTCTTTGATTTCTCTATTTGCAACTCGAAGAGCATTAACAACCTCTTTAACTCTTGTGAAATATTGTACTATGTTCTCACCTTCCATCATTCTCATACCATCAAATTTTCCTCTTAGGCTTTCTTATTGGTATTTTAAAATATTGTCATCACCTCCATATATGGTCTTCAATTTGTCCCACATCTTCTTTGCACTATTGCAATCTTTCAGACCATCAAACTCGACAAAGCTTAGGGCTGAGGTAATCTCCAACATTTCTAGGTTATGATCTAACTTCTATCTTAGTTCTTTAGTAGTTAGAAGAGAAATTGTTACTTCTACACATTTATTGTCCAAAAACATGACAACAACAAAATTGATACTAGATATGTGCAACTTCATCAGGGTTTTCTATGCAAGAAAGTTCTCCTTGTTCATCTTGGGTACATCTCTCTTGTTCATCATGATCTTTAGCTTCAACAACTGAGGGGAGGGGGTGAATCAATTACTAAAGGTCTATATGTACCACTTGAACAATTAAACATTAAACACTTTGTTGTTTTTCTTATCCTGATATTGCTAGGTCTCTATTATAAAACTATCATTAACATAACTTGCATTGCATAATGAAAATTTTATCAAATCTAAACATTTATAAAACATTCACCAAAGTTTGAGACTAGGATTTTACGTAGAAACCCAATTTGGGAAAAGCCACCAACAATCTGTCACTCTTTTTCACTCTTTTGAAGTGAGATCTATTAGGAGCCAACCTTGTTAAAGGTTACAAAACACACTATTAAATGTGACCTCATTAAAGGATTTAATCACCCTATTGGGAGTGACCTTGTAAGAGGACTTTGATCATTCCATTTATAATGTCACCCAGTTAAAGTATTTATGCGAATTGTTAAGTCTTTTAATGAATGTTAGGTCAACCTCTATTAAAATGAATTCACTACAAACTATTTATAATGATAACAAAGAAAATAATAGCTTTGATCTGTGTGATTACAACTCACTTTTTCTAGTTCAAATCTTCATTTAGTCCTTATGCTAGTTCACTAATAAGCCTTTCAATATCATCTCTGATCTTGATATGCTTGGACACCTTTAAAGAAAGAATTCCACTCTTCTCATCAACACTTAAGCCTTCATCTCTAATTCACTTATCAATAACAACATCATATCTACAATATTTCTACTTTAGCTTCATATTCACACACTTGTGTATTTCTAATTAACCTTGCTCTATATGCCTTTCTTCACATACAAACTTGCTCATACACACACTGGTTGGGCTTGACTAGATGTGATACCAAATGTTTGGTTATGTATCTCTTTAAATAGGAAATTCATGCTTTACCATTTTTTACATCCACCATACATCTTAGGGTTTAGGATCATATTCAATTTGATTCAATGCATCTATTTAGCTTCTTGATCATCCTCTAGAAACTTCTCTAGAATATGTATGCTAGGTCTTTGCCTAATTACCTCCTTGAATTTAATGATCCAACTCATCAATCTTATCTTCAACACATTTTAAATCTCTCAAATAAATAAACTAAGTTGACTTGATCTTATGATTTCTTTGAATTTTGTTCTCTTATTATCACTCAACAATCTCTAAATTTTGATACTTGGTCAACATTGAAATACTCAGTTGTTGTCAAGCGTTTCGGCTCTATATCAACTAACTTTCTCAATCAATTCTAATACTCAGTCAACACTATATTTACATGGCACTAACTATAGCTTATTTGACACTAGTATTACTCAACACTCCTTAGTGTTTTACTCTTTTGCTCACCTTAGCTTAGCATTCTTGACATAAATAATTACTTTGTTCTATCAAAGTCTATCTAATCAAATATCCATTTTAGCTTTCTTATCATAACTTCAACATTTCCTATGGGTGCCATAGTTATGAGTAACTTCTCAAACCCTCTTCATCAATCAAATAGATATGACATTTATATTAGGTAGCAACATGTCTCATCCATAGATTTGACATCAATGACAAAACAACAATTGTTCCAATTATAAGTTTCCAACATCTTATTCATTATTTACAAACATGAAGTCATGAAATGAAGTTATGGTTATGATTTAACAACATATAAAATGATTTACAACTCATGAAAGGGAAATACCACTACCAAAATGACATTGATGCCCAGCCTCCTACCTACAGTCTACCCAAAACGTAATAAAGTGAGTTTCATTTCTTCTTTTTTTTTTTTTTTATGTCTTGACTATGTCCAAGTAGGTATCATCAAAATTGCCTAACATAAATTATTTTTATCAAAAATTGTGACCAAGTACATGCTAATGTATGTATATGTATGTATACATACATACATACATACATACATACATATATACATACATACATATATATATATATATACATATATACATACATACATACATATACATATACATATACATATACATATACACATACACATACACACATACACTCATATATGTTAGTTAACATATTTGTACTTCAAAAAAATTAACATGTAATGACTCTTGATGCAAAGATTGAAGTGCAATCGTTGCTAACAGTTGGATAGATTATCATGATATTGCTAATCTTTCTCTAAATTTTATAGGGTACATCTCCCCTTACAAGACTTCCAATGAATCCAGTACAGTAGAAACATCCATACTTTTAACCCGAAAGCAAGAAATACACACAAACATCTATCCATAAGCATGGAATAGACATGAAGCAACAAAAAACTAGGAACAATAGATAAATGGCACAAAGTCCATTTATTTAGACCTTTAAATTACAAAGAAAATGAGAGAGGATAAAGGCATATCCATTCTTTCTAAAAATATGAATGATCAAGGCTTCAAAGTCCAAGTAATAAACATATTCATAGATAAATGGGACAAAGTTGTATTAAAAGAAAATTGAATGTAATTCAAAGATTAATATTAGTTAGAAGATAAGTATCAAAACTAAAAGTTTTGGTATAGTAATAACCCCTTTCTCCAAATATACAAAAAGATGACAAAGATCTCCTTGCCCTTGCAGTCAAATTACAGTTGAAAAACAAAATATTCCTCCTCCTTTTACATTTCAATTGGAAGATAAAAGAGAGCCTCTCTATTTGTATCAGAAAGTCTCTAGCCAAAAAAGCAATTCTAGAACCCTTTTTCCCTCAAAATTTTGTAATAAATAATCTTCACGGTGATATCATTCAGTTCTATAATTGAATCTTGAAAACTATTAATTAAACTCATCTCTATCTTTTTGTGGTCACTATCATTGGTAGCTTTCCTTTACCTATTTCCTTTTTATAACATCAAGAATTTATAAATATTATAATTAATATTTTATAAAGTAATTTTATAATGTTTATAAGAAAATTTGGATAGGTGGCATTTGCTGGTGATGAAGTGTTGTCATTATTTTGCGACTGTCATTGATAGTTTTGATAGTGCTACACTCAATCATTCATAGCTTTTGATCTGTAAAGTATTTTGTAAGATAATTTGGAGAGAGTCTAGAGAATTAGGTTTGATATAGCAAATTATTTAGATTCATTCATAGTTCTCTATATTCTCTCCAAAATTGAGACCCATTTTGCAATTTTTAGAAAATCTGTTGCTATTAAAACTAAACAATTTGAACTCATGAACCTAGACCTACACATTCTAAATCTTAAAACTTGATCTATTCTGTCAGATCATTGAATCTTTAAAATCGTTGGATTTGTGAACCTCTTTGAACTATTTTGAACTCAAATACACATGTATGAACTAGTTTGAACTTGTTTGAACCTCTCTGCACCAATTGTACTAGTGTGGGCCACTAAACTTAGCCTTCAAACTTCAACTCTGAACCTCTTAACCTTTTCAACCTATTTGTACTAGCCAAACTAGTTTGAACTGGTTTAATGTGGTCCAGGGTTTATTTTAGAACTTACTAATACTTGACATGAAAATAAGAGATATAATGATTTATCTTGAAACTATTGTGTGTGTGTGTGTGTGTGTGTGTGTGTGTGTGTGTGTGTGTGTGTGTGTGTGTGTGTGTGTGTGTTGCTTTTGTATCCTCTATTCCTCTCTTCCTCTTTCTTTAAGTTATTTTCCTCATTTTGATAGATCTATGTTACAATTGCTACAAGATCTTTTGGTATGGTGCCTTGTTCTCTCATTCTTAGAATTAATGCCATATTGATTTCAATTGATGGTCTTGTTAAGAAACTTCATTGAGAATGCATAAATTCTTTCAATTTAGATGTGTTATGAATTTCCTAACATTTATGCCTGAATATTAAGTTTAGTGTAAGCTTGAATGTTATCTTAAGATCATGCATATGATCTACAGGTGGTCATGATATTGTTACATTAAGGATTTATTTTCAAAATTTAAAAAGAAAGATAGATATTCAATTTTAATACTACCAATTTTTTATGAAAAAAATATGAATCTTGATTAGCTTTTTGTTGTTATGAAGCTTTAACTTTGTATGCAAGGGGCAATTTTTTTTATATAAGATCAACAATTTTACTTTTATTTACTATATTGAAGGAAATGGTATTATCCTTAGATTAAGGTTTTTCATGTATCATATTTAAAAATGTTACACATGATTAAACTAACAATAAAACAAGGTGAAAAAAATAATCATAGTAGAAGATTATTTGTTTGATATGACTACATAGTTTAAAGTAGGGAATGGATAATGGTCTAGCCAAGGAAACACACATCGAGTACTTTGAAAGGATTCTAAAATTTTAATGAGCATGACAATATTATTATTATATCTCTTATTAGTTCCTGCCAAAGGCATGATACTATTGCTTTAATTCAATTCAATTTTTCAATTCAATTGACTAATCAACTCATAGAATTTAAAAGATTAAAAGAATCTTCAAATGTTTATATCTTTTTCTAGTTTTTCATTATTTTATAAATTACATTTTTCATTCATTCTGTTGGACCATATTATTTTTGGTAGGGAGAAAATTCAATTTTCTTCAACAAAAATACAAATATTTTCTAACAACTCTATCATGCATTAATTACAACTTTATCTTTTCCACATTTGTGACAAGTTGATTAGATTTTTCAAAAAAAAATCATTTTTATCTCCCAGCTCACACCACTTTGGACAAAAATGAATGTTTAATCAATATTAATTATAACAATCTATTTTTCTTACCAAGTTCAAATATAGAGTTAAATGCTTTATATTTATTATTTTAAATATATTTATTAGTTTTACATTGATGTTTATTTTTGCCAATTGTAAAATATTATTTCTTTAAGTTTACACTATGTTTTACTAGCTACTATTTTACAATCTTGTTCTAATTTTTTTGATGCCATTTTACAAATTGTAAAACTAATACTATATCTCAAACTTACTAAATATTTTGGTAGTTTGAAATAAGTAATCAACAATTTATTTTAAAAATTAAATATTTCAACATGTAATTAAATTGCCAGAAATGGGTAGTTCATTCATCTAATATTATTTTTATTTTTATTTATATATTTCTTAAAATGATATAATTTTTAATATTTTTAAAATTCCCTTCAACTCTCTCCATTATTCTACCTTTACTTGTCCTTATAATAACACATCATTCTCTTTTTTAGCTCTCTTCATATCCTTCGTTTCTTGTTCTTAATATTTTTCATAATTGGCATTGTTTTAGAGTTGTAATTGTCTATAATAAGGATTTAATAATGTAATATATCTTGTCACCCCATCTGATGGGGTACAAACTTGTAAGATATGTATAAAAATTTGGATATATAAATTAATGGCTAGTCTAGGGTGGATTAAATCATGTAACTAATGTTCCATATCACAATAGTCTTGACCAAAGGTTTTCTTTAATATATATATATTTCTCTAAATTCTTATTAATAATCAATGAATAATATTTGATTTTGACCTTAAAAAATCACATTCCCAAAACATAATTTGTCAATAATTTTATACTTTTCTAAAATATTTGTCTCTATAAATAAAAGTAAAACATATAAATTATTTCATATTCTAACCTCTAATCATTAAAAAAAAATTAAAAAATAGTTTCCTTTTTAAACCGTTTAACATAATCAATCCAATGCCACTTAGATAAATGTACACAAAAAAATAATTTATTACAAGAAAAAACTACAATATCTAAACGCCTCCCAAAATTTTCTCTCCATATGTAAAATATATCTTTACGATAATTAATATAAATCAGTTAATTAAAAAACTAAAAAACATATTTTAATCAAATACTTTTTCACAATGAATATCCAAATCTACAACAATCATTAATAGATGTACATACAACCAAAGCATAATCAAGCCAATATGAATTAAAAGATACTTCAAATAGCTTATGATTCAACTACATGACGGACCAAATATGTCATGCTAGACTTATATAATAAACTTTTGAAAGTACAACCTCTATAAAAATTTGAGGTGCTAGTAATGTGCTAATGGTGGACAATCTTCACGGTGGACAGTAGGGTCAATTGGACATGTTGCAACATTACAATGATCATCAGCTAGTCCACCCCACTAGTTCACACTTTCTACATTTTGTGTTGATTGCAATGCAAAATAAAAAACTAAGGCCATAGATGTCTCTCCTACATCTAGTGTTGCTGATGTGATGTAGTTATATTTAGTCCACCATTGTTTATACCTTCTAAAAATTATGAAGTTAAATAGAAACCCCACCGTGATTTAAGAAACATTATTTATTGATCCTCCTTGGGGTATGGTGTATGTACCACTGAGAATAATAGGCATGTATATGTATTGAATCCATTTTTTCTTAGGATACATCTGTGAGAAAAACCAAATAGGTACAGGTGCAATTATACCCACTAAGAACCACCAATTTTGATTTTTGTACAAACCAAGATTGCCAAAGATCCTCTGTGGGCCAACTAGTCCCCATATAACTGATGCATTATAGAAAATTGTATCACCTGGACATGTCTGTGGACTCCCTGTGGCCAATAACTCTAGATGAAAAATGTCCTTTATTGAGTATAGTAGCCACCAACTCGTTCCAATGTAAACACTAGTTGAAACTAAAGTACTCGTCACCTATAAAATCAATTAAATTTATTATGATTTTAATGAAATATCCTTATAACTCTATGGGCATAAAACTCATACATTAATATGAAGAGAATTATATTGAATGAAGGGATATATATATATATATATATATATATATATATATATATATATATATATATATATATATATATATATATATATATATATATATATATATATATATATATATATATATATATATATATAGAAGATACTTGTAATCTTGAATAAAATGAAATTTTAATATTATATCACCATTGTAATAAAAATGGAAACTCTACACATCTAATAAAGATAAACTAAGAAGATTTTTTTAAAATTAAGTTAGTTATATATTATTTAAAAAATCATTACAAAATTAGAATATACAAATACTTTCATGTAAAGAACTTTTAAAACTTACTAGATATAATTTTTTTTAAGCTCATTTAGAAAACCTCATTAAATAAAAATATGCTTTCTTTCTTGAAGTTTTTTTTTTTACATGTTGTATTAGTCTTTTTATACATATATTTATGATTTTGAAAAGGTTATGCACATTAGGAGTGGGATACCAACCTGAATAGTAAACATAGAGTGTGGTGGTATTTTCATGTAATGTCCCACCTTAAAGTCTTGAAGAAATGAAAGAATCTGAAACATGTTGATGTACCCATATGTTTTGAATGCAACATTGACCAGTGGTCTTCTTGGATATAGATATCTAATGATGTGCTTCGTTATCACATTCAATCCAAGTTGCTATGAGCACAAATTAAATAAGGAAGAAAATGTTAAACTAGAAATCATTAGAAATTAAAATGTGAAATTTAAGATTCAAATTTTGTTTGAAAATAAGAATTAGTAGAAAAGAGAAAAAAAATTTAACTTCAAATATCGGAAAAAATAACTCTACAAATGAAATAATTTGTCATTTTTATTTTAATTGAATAATTTGATAGTTAAATGAGATTTTGAGTAAGATATTAACTAATTAATTAAACATTTTATCATGTATCAAAACAAAGTGAATTGCGTAGGCAAGATTTTTCAACACAATGGTAAATTGTGAGCTTCTCATTTGGGAAGTCTTGGCTTCAAGTCTATTTGATCTTAACACATAATATTAATTAATATCAACAAATAATAATAATAGAAAGATATAATGTTATCTTTTGCTTCCTTTTTCTTTAACCCTCAGGGATAGTTGTGATTTATTACTGTTGTAAACTTTAATCATAATTAATTTTTATATGTAAACTCAATTGAAACATAGATACTTCAAGTTTCACCTATTAGAAAAGCTAATATACTTTAAGATGAGCTATCTACAAACTCTCTTGTGTAATATCATATTAATAAATGTATTCTATTAGAAAAGGTAAAATGCATTAAGATAGAACCATGAGAATTCTAAATAAGCATATTATACAGAATTAAAATTGAATTTCATATTTAGCCGATCGGCTATTATATGTGGGCATTTCATATAAACCTGTCTGACACCTTGAAACAATTAGTTGTTTTTGAAGGCGGTTTACAGTTTTAATCATGCAAAATCAAATTAGATTTACAATTAAAATTTAGAATCAAATTAGATTCATACAATCAAATCAGATTTCACAATCAAATCAGATCTCACAATCAAATTAGACTGGAGTGAACATTTCTTATCCTATATTAGAGTCGACGGTAAGTTTGCCACTATAGGGGGTAGCCGTGATTACGGATATGAGAAGCTCTATATGCCATTTTTTCCCCTCATTCAAGCATGTGTTATTGCATAAATAGCCGATGGGAGAAATAAGCATATTAGTAGTGGGAGCAGAAATTGGCGAGCTAGATATCCATGCTTGGCCAGAATAACTTTGATCTCTTAAGGGCTCTCCATGAAATACATAATCTGTAGGTAGTCTCTTTTCTATCAGATTAGGAGTATTGTGACTCAATGGGCCAACTTTGTGGGTTGGAATACTTTCACTATACCTCATCTCTTGTCTTTTTGTTTTCTTCAAGATATATGGAAGGCATTTTGACATATTTTCTTTTCCTCTACAATTTTGGAACATTGCATTACCTCTGGGCTTTTGTAAATAAAATTTATCTTTATTGTATGTTGTGCAGTGATCATTATAATGTGTCACCAACTCCAAAACATATGAGAAGCACACAATGACTACTTGCATGCTTTTGGAGTGTGCATTATCACATTGCTAGGGATCATTCAGAACATTCTAGCCTCATTTTCTCTCCAAATGGTGAAGCTTTGTCCCATTAATCTCATCACAGGTTGGGGAGTAGGTTGTTTCCTTTCATGTCCACTTTAGGATAACCTTTTTCCAATGCAGAACGTTCTTTTCCCATTGTTACTTGTCATGCCCTAAATTTATGAGGCAAAACACAATTTTTTATTTTATTTTAAATAAATAAAGACACTATCTATTAACACTAAATTCAAATCTAAATCTTATAACCATGAATTTATGATTAGCATTACAGTCAAACTACTTACCTTAAGAACAACTTTAACTTCCTAACCCTTCAATCTAATTTTATAATTACTAAAGAATCTATACTTTCCATTGTACAACTCACTTAATTCTTATTTTTAATCATATCTCTATTTATAACCTACTAACTACTCAACTTCCACAACTTAATTAACTTGGTGTATTATCCTAAAATACAACTCAAATCTTAACTTTCTAGCACATACCTATCCGCATTCATCCATGATTTTAAAGCACTCCCTAAATACATAATTAATTTATTATTATTAGCATTATTTTTTCTTTATTTCTTTTCTTAGTGATTGCATATAGTTAATTATTAAAAGAAAATTCATAACTTCAAGGCTAACCTATGGCTCACTAACACATGGTTTCAGAATACTAGTTCTTTCATCTCCTAACCTTCATAGTACCTCCACAATATCTTTTCACTGGCTTAATTAATCATATGATCCAATGCTAGGTCAACATAAAACATTTAATCTAATCTTGTTCACTTAATAATTGAATTATATATATGTCTTAGTACTTTCAATTAATAAAGCATTTGCCAATATCTCCCTTTAACAATTTTCATTGCTAATTTACCAACTCCTAAGAAAATTCTTTTCATTTGTTTAGGTTGATTCAACAATACATTCAACTCATACTACTAAAGTCATAAACTTATTTTTTTCTTTCTATTTTATTCTGGTGACTATCTTTCAACATTAACAAAGGCTCATTAATTCCATAATATAATTACTCCAACTTATTTAGTCTCATTTAAAAATCTATTAAATTTGAAGCAAATCCACTATTTCATTTCCCCTAACACTTACCCTAAAAAATTTTTAACTACAAGTAACCTACTTTCCTATGCCATTTAATGGTTTAATTTTACTTACCCACTCCTCCTTTACCAAATTCGACTTCCCAAGGATGAGGTCACGTGCCTAGGTAATACATTTTATTTGAAAAAGATGTCTTAAGACTTGCTTTTGCTAGATGTTGACAGGTCTGACACATTTTTTTTTTTAAGGCTCAAGGTAACCTAAACTCTTTTCAAGAAGACCACAACTTCTTCATCTTTCCCAAGGGTATGTGTTTCTTCCAAGGTAAGATTTCATAGGTAAAAGTGTCCAAATCTGCAATAATTTCTTGGCTAGGCATGAGGGATGTTTGGAGGGAAAGTCTTAGTCTATAATTTTAATTTATTTAAAGGTCTCTCTTTCCAATGCATGGGTAAGTACACATGGCTATGGCCTAGGGAAAGAAGTACTATAACATTTTTCTTTTGAAGATTTGTGCTTTATGGTATGGGGTCAATTTAGACAAGGGAGGAAGATATAAACTTTTTTTAAAGTTTTCTACTTCCTTACTACTCGTGTGGACTGGTCCTTGCATGGGATCAATGTGCTAGTTTTTTTTTTTTTTTTAGCACTTTATAAATTTTAAATGTAACTAGTCCTCACAAGTCTGAGTCACGAGATTTTTATGTACTATTTTCAAGTAGATTATGCTAGCCTACTATATCTTATAACCATTATTATTTTATTGTCTCATCTAAGTGAAGAGATGCTAAAGAATATTCGATTGAATATTATATTAGTCTGTAATAGGTAGGGATTTAATTTTCTCATTCTCATACAAATTCCAGAGAAGTAAAATGCACCTACAATATACTTTCTCATGCACATTTTAGAATATGTGTTATATTGGGATTCATTTCCTCTTTGCTACTATAGAATTTAGAGAGTTTCTTAAATGAGAGGTTAGTGATGCTATAGTTTATTTATGCATTGGTATTATATGACTTAAATTTAACACTTAGATGCACAAACCTAGATTTAAATGTTCTCTAAGGAATGATTTAAAATCATAAATTAAATTCCTTCTCATTGAAACAAAATGAACCATTTTTCAAGCATATGTATGGAAAAATGCAATAATGGAATCCTCATTCTCAGAATATTAAACACAAAAATCTAAACATTACAATGATCTCACTCATCATATTTTAACAAGTATTTCATTGACTCTCTCTCACATAAAGGTTTTACAACTTTACTATGCATTAAATTTCATGGATCTACTTATGTACAAGAGTTATCTACAACATGAATTTCTAAAAGAATGATGTATATCTCATACATGAATCATTTCTTTCTTCTTATACAAAAATGAAGATACTATATTCTTTATTTCACAGTGTCAACTACATGCATAACATAGCCCATATTTTACAACTCCACATTCCCTTTTACATTTCAGAGAACATAAGAGTGAGGGTTTGACCCCCATAACTCATAACAAAATGACATAAAAAGGAGGAACTCATCAAAACACTTGATTCTACAACCATGTCAAGGGAAGACCCTAATATCTTCAAGGAGTCCATCTTCACAAACCTTCACATGACACACACACATAGGAACCATGGAGGCTCACCTCCCAACCTAGGCTTCTATGAAGGTACCCACCAAGCAAGGGAAACAAGAACCAAATAGGTTACACACATACTTCATCAAACCTTACATGAAAACACAACACAAACACAATCAACACCCTCTCATGGCTTGCATAATGATTCACCATTGGAATCATAAAACGTTGGGTGAAGGTGGGCTCTTCAAAGAGGAGAAATTCTAACAACATAAATAACATATTGCCAATGCAATTTTCCTCTCAAGGCCATCATAAACATAAACAACATATTACCATTGTATTGCCTCTCAAGGCCTTCAACAATCATCTCCTCCTCACTCATCAAAACCTCCTTGTACCTCCCAAACAACACCTCCTTGTACCTCCCAAACAAACAAGATTCATGGCCATAATGGAGCTCATACTCCATGATATTAACAATCCTCATCATGAGGTAAATTTCTTCTTGACTACAATGTCAAGCCCAACTTGTGCCCTTCACCCAAGGCTTCTCTTCCCTCCCAAGGGTGAGTGAAGCCTTCACACCCATAAACACATTCAATGCTCACATACAAAATAAGAAAATCAAGAAGGCAACAAAATCCAAACGAAATCTTCATGAACACACCACACAATCATATTTAGACAACAAATTGCCAAGCCCACAATGCAAGATTCAAGACACAATGCATACTCCATCAACAAAACCTTCACACTTGCAGATTTATTTTTCACACTAAGAGAAAGAAGAAAGGAAAATGAAGCATAGTTGAAAACCATCAACCTTTGTCCAAGCTAAGGTAATCATAGTTGTACTAGAGCTTCCTTCATCTCCCTCCAAACCTAATTGTCTTTAAAATTAGAGAGTGGGTGAATAACTCATTAGTTTGTCACCCCTCCCCTAAAAAGGACCCTCTACTACCCTTTTTAGTAAGGACATCAAGCCTCCCTCTCTTACATTGTTGCTCCTCCAAAATAAGAAGGTTGACCAAGTGGGGTTGTGAAGGTTCTATAATGGAAAAACTCAAATTTTCGAAGTGGTTCAAGTTGGCTTTATTTAAGGGGTTCCTTAAGCTAGGAAAAAATTAAAATAATTTAATTTAGGCCCGTATCATGCTATACTACCATTTGGGTGGCTTTTTAACAATAAAATAACACTCTAGGACCCCATTTAGACCCCCTAAACTCCCTATCAAGTTTGAATTCGAAATTGAACATGATGGTGACCCATCCTAACACTCTCTCCCAAATGGATGTACTTAAGCATTAATTGAAAGGAAGGGAGAGGACCAAGATTAAGTGACCTTATGACCAACACTCTAGGTGACATGTCATCAACACATAGACAATACAAGTTTCAAGTGACACATAAAAAATACATTACATTTTCCTTGACATGCCCTTCATGCATCTAGGTTATGATTAAACATATCCACAAGCAAGAAACCATACAATTACAAAGAAAAATACTTTCACAACGAGGATTTTGAATCTTCCAAAGATTCACCTTGGTTAAATTGTGTTCATAAGGTTTGGAACTTATTTCCCCCAAAAATTTTCCATGGTTTCATTTCTTGCACATTCAACTCAAGCATTAGTAGTCCAAGGAGGTTATATAAATAAATATCATAAGTGCTTATAATTTCAAAAGTTACATAATCTTATTCACATAATTCAAATAAACTTCCTTTCCTAATCATTTCAAGTAAATCATTCAAAATATTAAAATATCAAGATCTGCATGTCCAAATCAAATCAACATCTATCTGTGTATCATAAATCATCATAATCAAATTAACATTTCGTATTGTATCAAAAATCTAATAGTATCAGGTCATAGAACTGTATCCATATGTGTTCAATCATTTCATACACAATAACCGATTCTTATGTAACATGATCAAATTAACATTTTGAACAACCTCATAATCTATTCTCTATCATAGTGATGAAATATTAAATTCATGACTATTAAGTCACAAGTCATGCGAATTGGGTTTGTTAGCATATTTAAATCTATCCTTTGGCACTAATTTTCATTTGAACATTACAATTTGACATTCAAATATTTATGCAATTTAGTTTCCATTAAAGCAATTGAAATAATTTAAAACATGAAATGAAATCATTAAATATATCAATTAGGTTCTAATAAGTGTGAATCATCAAAATGACATAACCCTATTGTCTTGAAACTCTATATCAAAACATCAAATTAAAAGTACCACAATGCAATAATGTCATTTATACTATGACAGATTGGGTGAGGCCTCACATCGTCCACCTCTAGGCATGAACCTCCTCTTGGAGTTCATCAACAAGGTGCAAGTACTATGATATTATCTTTGTTGCATTTATGAATTTTGTCCCAACTTAAGTCTCCTACTTATTGGTGCTAATAGACCAATCTTTAGCTTACTAGGGTCTAACTACTAAATTGTCTATGTCCTTGCTTAAGGTTCTTAGCATAGCATGCATCTATGGTCTTATCGAGTTTAATATACATTATATACCTATGCTAAAAGTGGTTGGACCATATTTCATGTTTGTGACATACGAAGGGGTGGTGTTTTAGAAATCTCATCTAGTAGCTTTGTAATGGATAACAAGAAGGTTTTCTAGTACATTAATCCTCTAGATGGTTTGTCAAGGATCCTCCTTAGTATGGCCATTTCAATACAATATTATAGCCAACATAATTCCCAAAAAAAAAATTCCTCAAAAGAAACTCACAAATAGAAGGAATAATTTTACAAGAAAACAACACAGATGTGGCCACATTGGTAAATTCAAACAAGTCATGTCTCTGAGGCACAATGAGACCAAAACCATAAAATCTAGCAAAATCGAATAATATAAAAGTCACATTATTGGCAACACATATAAACAAAAAAATTGCAACATGGTACCAACAAGAATTCACATTGAATGACCATTTTAAAAGAATTGAGGTGGCCATACTAGAATTCCCCAATGGAGAAGAGGAGAAATTTTCATATTATAGAACTAGTAGTGTAATGCCCCGCCAAGGGATCCAAAGAATTAACCTAGAATTTCACTAAGTTTGGTAACATTTTTTTTTATTTTTACATGAACGTAAATACCATACATAACTTATTCACAATAATGGAAGCAATAGCAATGTCCATCTGAAAAGTAAACATAACATACATAATAGATTACATTCTTTAAGATCCCTTAATGTTGAATTACATACATGAATCTATCTAGTAAAACAACCACATGAAATAATAATGATAAGTCCAATGTTCATACATTACATTTCCAAATGCTCAATCATCCACTGTACATGTCACAAGGTATGAAGGCTTAAAAGAATATACATATGTGAAATAAGGTACATCATCCTATTCTAATCCATGATGTACATCAAAGACAATCACATGATACATCATCATAGAAGACATATACATTCATCATAAAGACCTAAACTATTTTCAATAAGACCACAACTTCTTCATCTTTCCCAAGCATATGTGCTTCTTCCAAGGTAAGATTTCATAGGTAAAAGTGTTCAAATCTGCAATAATTTCTTGGCTAGGCATGAGGGATGTTTGGAGGGAAAGTCTTATTCTATAATTTTATTTTATTTAAAGGTCTCTCTTTCCAATGCATGGGTAAGTACGCATGGCTATGGGCTAAGGAAAGAAGTACTATAACATTTTTTTTTTTTGAAGATTTGTGCTTTATGGTATGGGGTCAATTTAGACAAGGGAGGAAGATATAAACTTTTTTTAAAGCTTTCTACTTCCTTACAACTCGTGTGGACTAGTCCTTGCATGGGATCGATGTGCTAGTTTGCTTTTTTTTAAAGTATTTTATAAATTTTGAATGTGACTAGTCCTCACAAGTCTGAGTCATGAGATTTTTATGTACTATTTTCAAGTAGATGATGCTAGCCTACTATATCTTATAACCATTATTATTTTATTGTCCCATCTAAGTGAAGAGATGCTAATGAATTGATGGGGACACAACCCAAGAACAGAATGGACACAACAGAAAAGGGGAAAATATATTAACTGAGAAAATAAGCTAGTACAAATAGTACAGAGAAAATAAACTTCAAAACATGCCCTAAGGGCTTACAATAGTATAAATCTAGAGATAATTTCTCCTTTCAGTACCTCCTCTCAAACTCCACTCTGAACTGCCTTTTACAATGCCAAAAATCTCCTTAAATAGACCCCAGAGGTTTAAGGACTAGGAGTACACTCTAGAAAGTGCTAGTAGGCATCCACTGACCAAATAGAAGGTTCCAGAAGCTTCGTTAGAAGTCAATGCAAATCTAGAAGAATCCAGAAACGATAACCGAACTTCCGGGAGGCATAACTTTTGAACTGTAGCTTCGATTGACGAACCATTTACATTTTTAGAAAGCTCTCAAAGCGCTCTATAGCCCTATGGACCAGCTTTTCTTGTCCCCCATTTTTTGGCCCTTTTTGAGGTCATTTAATGCCCCTAACCTGACTTTGAAGCATTCTTAAGAGGTCTCCAAAACTCGAAAAACTGCAATAACTTTGAAACCGTGGGGCCTTTTGACTTGATTCTTTTTCTGGAATGCTCTAAATCACAATTACATTCATCTGGCCAATTCACACCTTCTAGGTCACCAAAATGATGGCCAAATTGCATGCTCCTATTTTTTTCAGGATTTTCTAGCACACTGATAGTTGAACTGTGAGAGTTGGAACCTTTATTTGACCCAAATGGGTATCCAAAAATGAAAAGACATGAAATAGAAACTAAGTCTAAGTACATTTTTTTGGGTGACACAGGATTGCCCTTATACCTCTAGATGCTTCTGCATCAGACACCTAGGGTAGATTGAAAAGTGACCCTGTCACTTTATGAATGGTAGAGGAAATCCCAAATGGAAAACCTCAGCTGCTGAAATCCAAGTTGAGTCCTCGATTGGTCATCCTTTCCATTTGACCAAATACTCTTCATACTGCCTGTTTCTAGTACTCCTACTGACACGATGATCTAGAATGTCTTCTATCTCCTCCTTAGAAGCAGGAATTGGACATGGCTCTAACACCTCATCTGCACCATCATCATGATACTCTGTTAAATCTGCAATGTTGAAAATGGGAGAAATGTGAATACCAGTTGGCAGCTCCACCTCATACGCATTTCCTGAGTCATGTTTCTTCAAAAATTTGTAGGGGCCAAATTTCTTCATTTTCAGCTTGTTGTAAGTACCGGTTGGAAATCTTTCTTTTCGTAAGTGCACCATGACTAAATCTCCTACTTGGAATTCCTTATGTCTTCTCCTTTGATCAGCCCTAACTTTATACTCTTGATTCATCTTGGTAATGTGTGCTTGAACCTCCTCATGTAGATGCTTGATATGTTCAGCAAATTCCTCAGCTTCAGCACTTGTCCTCTCCCCTTCTTCTATCTTCCTCAGCTCTGGTGCAGTCCTTGGGCTACTCCCATATACAATTTGGAATGGTGATTTTCTAGTACTCCTATTTACAGAGTTATTATAGGCAAACTCTGCCTGTGGTAGAATCAAATCCCATCCCTTGGGCTTATCCCCAACTAAACATCTTAGCAAATTGCCCAGACTTCTGTTTACCACTTTTGTTTGGCCATCAGTCTGTGGGTGATGCGTGGAACTAAATTTCAAGTCGGTTATTAACTTTTTCCACAATGTCCTCGAGATATACACCACAAATTTAGTATCTTTGTCAGAAACTATGCTCCTTGGAAGACCATTTAGTCTTACCACCTCTTTGAAAAATAAGTCTGCAATATGGATAGCATCATGAGTTTTGTGGCATGGAATGAAATGTGCCATTTTGGAGAACCTATCAACCAACATGAATACTGAGTCATTACCCCTTTGTGTCCTTGGCAATCCAAGAACAAAATCCATACTTATGTCCTCCCATGGCCTTGATGGAATAGGCAATGGCTGATATAGGCTAGTATTGTGACTAAACCCCTTGGCAACTTGACAAACCTGGCAACTCTGTACAAACTTCTTCACATCTTGTGAAATTTGAGGCCAAAAATAATGTTCTCTAAGAATGGAAATGGTCTTATCTCGACCAAAATGTCCTGCCATCCCTCCACTATGTTCCTCCTTAATCAGATTTTCCCTCATGGAACTCCTTGGAATGCACAATTGAATACCCTTGAACAACATGCCATCCTAAATCAAATAGTCTAACCACTTGGTTCTATCTATAGCAACAGGTTCTTTACAAGCTTTCCATGCTTCAAAAAAATCAGGATCCTCGGGGTACAAATTCTTGAGTTCATCAAACCCAACTACTTCAACCTGCATTACTGTAAGTAACAACTGTCTCCTACTTAGTGCATCTGCAACCCTATTAGATTTTCCACTTCTATTCTTCAACAAAAATGTATAACTCTACAAGAACTCTACTCACTTCATATGCCTCTGATTCAATTTACCTTAGCTATTTAGGTATTGTAATGCCTGATGATCAATATACAAAACAAATTCCTTTGGCAATAAATAATGCCTCCATTTCTTTAAGGCCTGAACTATTGCATAGAACTCTTGATCATAAACAGAATACTTCTTCTTTGCATCATTCAATTTTTCACTAAAATATGCAATAGGCTTACCTTCTTGGCTTAATACAGCCCCAATAGCACTGCCACTGGCATCACAATCCACCTGGAAAACCTTTCTAAAATCTGAAAGTGCCAACACAGGCTGTTTTGTCACCTTCTTCTTTAGCAATTCAAAACTTCTTGCAGCTGCTACAGTCCATTTGAACTCTTTTCTATCCCCTCTTATTGTATCAATTAGGGGTGCACATATGCCACTGAAATTCTTAATAAACTTCCTGTAAAAACTAACTAGACCATGAAATGATCTTACCTCAGTAGCAGACCTTAGAGTAGGCCATTCCAAGATGGCTTTTACCTTCTCCGGATCCATTTTGAGACCTTCAGGTGATATAACAAACCCCAAATAGACTAACTCCCTTTTTGCAAAGATACATTTCTTCACGCAGTAAATGTTCTTCCAAAATCTTGTTGAAAATTAAAATATCATCCAAATAGACAATAACAAATTTTCCCAAGAACTTCTTAAGTACCTCATTCATGAGCCGCATGAAGGTGCTTGGGGCGTTCGTCAATCCAAAGGGCTTGACTAACCTCTCATAAAGACCCTCCTTGGTCTTGAAGGTTGTTTTCCACTCATCTCCTTCTCGAATTCGTATTTGATGATAACCACTCTTCAGATCTATCTTTGTGAAGTACTGAGCTCCACTCAAGCAGTCCATAATATCATTCATCCTTGGCAAAGGAAACTGGTACTTGATGGTGATCCTATTTATAGCTCGAGAGTCTGTACACATCCTCCACTCTCCATCCTTCTTTGGTGCGAGTACTGCAGGTACTGCACATGGACTCAGGCTCTCTCGAATCAAGCCCTTCCTCAACAACTCCTGAACCTGTCTATTTAGCTCCTCTATTTCAGTAGGAGTCATCCTGTGAGCAGCCTTGTTAGGCAAACTAGCTCCTGGAATCAGATCTATCTGATGACTGATTTGCCTTACTAGTGGCAATCCATCTGGAACATTATCAAAGATAATATATCTAAACTCCCTTAGTAAATCTGAAACTTCAAGTGGTATTTCACTACTACCTCCTTTATCTTTCCTAGGAACCAAAGCATAGCACATATGATGATGTTTCATGCCATCTAAAAACTTTCTTCCATCAACAAGACAAATCCTAGCACTGCTACATACCTTTTCACCTTCCTTTTTCATGGGCTTCAATTTGTGGCGAACTTCATCCTTTGTCAGAGAGTATGTGTTTGCATGTCCATCATGCACTGCATGTCTATCAAACTGCCATGGTCTACCCAATAATAGATGACAAACATCCATCAAAATAACATCACAAAGAACTTCATCATGGTAAATTCCAATTTTAAATTTTACTAAACATTGTTCACTTACCAGGACCTTATGACCATCTTTTACCCAAGCAATCTGATAGGGCTGGGGATGTTTCTCCCTCTTGAGCTTCAGCTTAGAGACCATCTCTTTTGATACCAAGTTATCAGTGCTACCACCATCAATGATCACATCACAACATTTATCCTCACACTTGCATCTGGTACGAAACAAACTCCTCTGTTGTCCTGGTTCAATCTCACCACTTAGTAGGACTCTTTCATTTACCAAGGTCTCTCCTCTTTTTGCATCCTCTGAATGTGATGATTGTGCATCCTCATCCACATGAGCAACCCTAGCTTGGCCCTCAGCTCTCCTATCTTTCCTTCCTTGTCTTTGAGGGCATTCAAAGGCACGATGAACTTCTTCATTGCAATGGAAACAGGGACCACGGAAGCCTCCTCTTCCTTGTCCATGTCCTCTTCCTCTCTGATTTCCAAAGTCTTGATCACGAGAGCGATTGAAACCCTCATTCCTCTGGTTCCTGCTAGTACCCTCATCTTCATTTTTATTTTGGGTTTCATTGCGGCCTCAAGATGACCTACCACTTCCCCTTCCTCCTTGACTGCACCCTCTTTGTCTTCCTTCAAACCTTTTATTCAACTTCTCTTCAACTCGTAGGGAAAATTGGTATGCCTCTTCAACGCTGGTCATTCTTACCAGACTTAATTCCTCCTGGATGCTAGGTCGCAACCCACTGATATAACGAGCAACCTTCTCCTTATTTTCTTCTACATGCCCTGCTCTAATAAAGAGTCAATAAGATTCCTCTATATATTCTTGGACTGATCTTCTTGCTTGCTTTAACCCATGCATCTTCTTAAACAAATCAAGCTCATAGTCCACAGGAATGAACTGCTTCTTCAATTTGTCCACCATGCGATCCCATCTTGTGATCTTCTCCTTTCCTCTTTTGTTTCTTTCCAATTGAACCTCTTGCCACCAGATTTTGGCATGGCCTTTCAGTTTGGCCTTTGCAAACTTAACCCTATCTGGGTCCCTGATATCCTCATACTTAAAGTATTCTTCCAGTTCATTGATCCAATCGATCAATTCATCTGGTTTCAGATTTCCTGAAAATACACCCACTTCAATTGTGGGTCTTTTCCCAAACTTAGTAATGGCCCTAAAAAGCCTTTCCTTTGCATGATTCAGAACTGCCCCATCAAATTCCTCTTCCAGTCCCATTACTTCTTCTTCATTTTCATCCTCACTATTGTCACCTGCGGCAACATTTGCTCCTCTACGGAGCTCCTCTTGCAATGCCTGTACCTGCCTTTGGAGGGCTCTAATCTCCTCAGGATTAATAGCTCTGGCCCTTCCACCATGCTCTCTTCATGGAGGCATCTTCTAACTTGAACCCACAACCACATAGTCCTGGTGCAAACTACCTCACAGTCGGCGTTTTGTCTACACACTTAGGAAAACCCGCTCTGATACCACTTGATAGGGACACAACCCAAGAATAGAATGGACACAATAGAAAAGGGAAAAATATATTAACTAAGAAAATAAGCTAGTACAAATAGTATAGAGAAAATAAACTTCAAAACATGCCCTAAGGGCTTACAATAGTATAAATCTAGAGATAATTTCTCCTTTCAGTACCTCCTCTCAAACTCCACTCCGAACTGCCGTTTATAATGCCAAAAATCTCCTTAAATAGACCTCAGAGGGTTAAGGACTAGGAGTACATTCTAGAAAGTGCTAGTAGGCATCCACCAACCAAATAGAAGGTTCCAGAAGCTGCATTAGAAGTCTGTGCAAATCTAGAAGAATCTAGAAATGGTAACCGAACTTTCAGGAGGCATAACTTTTAAACCATAGCTCTGATTGACGAACCATTTACATTTTTGGAAAGCTCTCAAAGTTCTCTATAGCCCTATGGACCAGCTTTTCTCATCTCTCATTTTTTTTCCCTTTTCAAGGTCATTTAATGCCCCTAACCTGACTTTGAAGCATTCTTAGGAGGTCTCCAAAACTCGAAAAACTGCAATAACTTTCAAACCGTGGGGCCTTTTGACTTGATTCTTTTTCTGGAATGCTCTAAATCACAATTACATTCATTTGGAAAATTCACACCTTCTAGGTCACCAAAATGATGGCCAAATTGCATGCTCCTATTTTTTTTGGGATTTTCTAGCACACTGATAGTTGAACTGTGAGAGTTGGAACCTTTATTTGACCCAAATGGGTATCCAAAAATGAAAAGACATGAAACAGAAACTAAGTCTAAGTACATTTTTTTGGGTGACACAGGATTGCCCTTATACCTTTGGATGCTCCTGCATCAGGAATATTCTATTGAATATTATATTAGTCTGTAATAGGCAGGGATTTAATTTTCTCATTCTCATACAAATTCCAGAGAAGTAAAATGCACCTACAACATACTTTCTCATGCACATTTTAGAATATGTGTTATATTGGGATTCATTTCCTCTTTGCTACTATAGAATTTAGAGAGTTTCTTAAATGAGAGGTTAGTGATGCTATAGTTTATTTATGCATTGGTATTATATGACTTAAATTTAACACTTAGATGCACAAACCTAGATTTAAATGTTCTCTAAGGAATGAGTTAAAATCATACCTTAAATTCCTTCTCATTGAACAAAAATGAAACATTTTCAAGCATACGTATGGAAAAATGCAATAATGGAATCCTCATTCTCAGAATATTAAACACAAAAATCTAAACATTACAATGATCTCACTCATCATATTTTAACAAGTATTTCATTGACTCTCTCTCACATAAAGGTTTTACAACTTTACTATGCATTAAATTTCATGGATCTACTTATGTACAAGAGTTATCTACAACATGAATTTCTAAAAGAATGATGTATATCTCATACATGAATCATTTCGTTCTTCTTATACAAAAATGAAGATACCATATTATTTATTTCATAGTGTCAACTACATGCATAACATAGCCCATATTTTACAACTCCACATTCCCTTTTACATTTTAGAGAATATAAGAGTGAGGGTTTGACCCCCATAACTCATAACAAAATGACATAAAAAGGAGGAACTCATCACAACACTTGATTCTACAACTATGTCAAGGGAAGACCCTAATATCTTCAAGGAGTCCATCTTCACAAACCTACACATGACACACACACATAGGAACCATGGAGGCTTACCTCCCAACCTAGGCTTCTATGAAGCCACCCACCGAGCAGGGGAAACAAGAACCAAACAAGTTACACACATACTTCATCAAACCTTACATGAAAACACAAAACGAACACAATCAATACCCTCCCATGGCTTGCACAATGATTTGCCATTGGAATCATAAAATGTTGGGTGAAGGTGGGCTCTTCAAAGAAGAGAAATTCTAACAACATAAATAACATATTGCCAATGCAAATTGCCTCTCAAGGCCATCATAAACATAAACAACATATTACCATTGTATTTCCTCTCAAGGCCTTCAACAATCATCTCCTCCTCACTCATCAAAACCTCCTTGTACCTCCCAAACAACACCTCCTTGTACCTCCCAAACAAACAAGATTCATGGCCATAATGGAGCTCATACTCCATGATATTAACAATCCTCATCATGAAGTAAATTTCTTCTTGACTATAATGTCAAGCCTGACTTATTCCCTTCACCCAAGGCTTCTCTTCCCTCCCAAGGGTGAGTGAAACCTTCACACCCATAAACACATTCAACGCTCACATACAAAACAAGAAAATCAAGAAGGCAACAAAACCCAAAGGAAATCTTCATGAACACACCACACAATCACATTTACACAACAAACTGCCAAGCCCACAATGCAAGATTCAAGACACAATGCATACTCCATCAACAATACCTTCACACTTGTAGAGTTATTTGCCACACTAAGAGAAAGAAGAAAGGAAAATGAAGCATAGTTGAAAACCACCAACCTTGGTCCACGCTAAGGTAATGATAAATGTAGTAGAGCTCCCTTCATCTCCCTCCAAACCTAATTGTCTCTAAAATTAGAGAGTGGGTGAACAAATCATTAGTTTGTCACCCCTCCCCTAATAAAGACCCTCTACTACCCTTTTTAGTAAGGACACCAAGCCTCCCTCTCTTACATTGTTGCTCCTCCAAAATAAGAAGGTTGACCAAATGGGGTTGTGAAGGTTCTATCATGGAAAAACTCAAATTTTCGAAGTGGTTCAAGTAGGCTTTGTTTAAGGGGTTCCCTAAGCTAGGAAAACATTAAAATAATTGAATTTAGGCCCGTATCATGCTATACTACCATTTGGGTGGTTTTTTAACAATAAAATAACACTCTAGGACCCCATTTAGACCCCCTAAACTCCCTATCAAGTTTGAATTCGAAATTAAACATGGTGGTGACCCATCCTAACACTCTCTCCCAAATGGGTGTACTTAAGCATTAATTGAATGGAAGGGAGAGGACCAAGATTAAGTGACCTTATGACCAACACTCTAGGTGACATGTCATTAACACATAGACAATACAAGTTTCAAGTGACACATAAAAATACATTACATTTTCCTTGACATGCCCTTCATGCATCTAGGTTATGATTAAACATATGCACAAGCAAGCAACCATACAATTATGAAGAAAAAATACTTTCACAACAAGGATTTTGAATCTTCCAAAGATTCGCGTTGGTTAAATTATGTTCACAAGGTTTGGAACTTGTTTCCTCCAAAAATTTTCCTTGGTTTCACTTCCTGCACATTCAACTCGAGCATCAGTAGACCAAGGAGGCTATATAAATAAATATCGTAAGTGCCTATAACTTCAAAAGTTACATAATCTTATTAACATAATTCAAATAAATTTCCTTTCCTAATCATTTCAAGTAAATCATTCAAAATATTAAAATATCAAGAACTGCATGTCAAAATCAAATCAACATATATCTGTGTATCATAAATCATCATAATCAAATTAACATTTCGTATCGTATCAAAAATCTAATAGTATCAGATTATAGAACTGTATCCATATGTGTTCAATCATTTCATACACAATAAAAAGTTCTTATGTAACATGATCAAATTAACAGTTTGAACAACCTCATAATCTATTCTCTATCATAGTGATGAAATATTAAATTCATGACTATTAAGTCACAAGTCATGTGAATTGGGTTTGTTAGCATATTTAAATCTATCCTTTGGCGCTAATTTTCATTTGAACATTACAATTTGACATTCAAGTATTTATGCAATTTATTTTTTATTAAAGCAATTGAAATAATTTAAAACATGAAATGAAATCATTAAATATATCAATTAGGTTCTAATAAGTGTGAATCATCAAAATGTTGATATTGAAATGACATAACCCTATTGTCTTGAAAATCTATATCAAAACATCAAATTAAAAGTACCACAATGCAATAATGTCATCTATACTATGACAGATTGGGTGAGGCCTCACATTGCTAAGATTTGAGAATGGGATTGAGTCAAGTCAAGAGGTTTTTTTAATAAATATTGCACATGTGTCCACTGCCATAGTCACTAACTATGATCACGGGTCAAAGGTGGACAGAGAAGCCCAATCGTCGACAAAGAAGAAGATTGAATAGGCTGTGGACAAGATAATTAGCTGGCTGGATAGCATTCAACTTGCAGAGGCGGATAAATTTGAAGACAAATTGATGGACGCAGAACACCATTACAGTGGGGGAAATCTGAAAAGAGACTTCAACAATTTCGGGGAAGGGTATTTGATCTGGCAATTTTATAGCTCGATATTGAAATTAGATAATGGTAAATACACTACTTTTTGTTGGAGCAAAGCAGAGGCTAGTAATAGGAGATCATGTTGCTGATGGAGAAAAATTATGTTTTAAAATTTACAAAATTTAGTATTTTGAATTATGGGATGATGGGCAAGTTTGTATTTCAGTCTTTCATAAGCGAAGATATCTTTGATTCTGATATAATTTGGAGAAGACTCACCAGGAGTGTATTGGAACAGAGTTTGGCAATCTTGAGATCTCGAAAAAAGGAAACAGGAGATGCCATGATGCATGGCTATGTCAATTGGACTCTAGGATAGAAAGCCCAATAGTCAAATAACTATTTATTCTCTCTCAACTCTTCATATTCAAATAACTTTCTACATAACGGGTGTGTACAACCATGTAAGATTGTATCTTTTAATTCATAATAAAGTATTCCATGTGGAGTGTGGATGTAGGCAAGTTTTTCTAAACTATGATAAATCTTGTGTTCTTACACTTTGCCTTATGAGTCTCTATTTTCATTTTTTTTTGCCAATTTATATTTACACTATTAACGCACCTTCCATAGATTAAGGGTATTGATAGGTGCATTTAGTATACAAATTCATGAGTAGAAATTGGGAAGCAAAGATAAGGACAAGTTTGTAGGAAGAAAAGTATTGAATTGAAGAAGAGGAGTGTAAATGGAGGAGAGGCAGAAAAAGGGTTAAACAAGCTTGCTTAGAAGTTTGAAGGTCTCTTTGGGGATTGATTTCAGTTTAGGATGTTCAAAGACTAGCTGCTCAGGCATAAAAGTTTCAATAAGGGCACTACAGAGCACATCAAATTATTTGGATTATTAGTAATTATTTCTTTACCTATATAAAACATATAAGAAGCCATAACTGTTGTTGTAGATGTGGTTTTAGTTTTTCAAGTATACCTGATACTGTACAACCACTACTTTTGTAGTGGAGTCAAAGTTTGCAAACCTTCAAATGTATATAAAACCTTTGGCTCTGTAATGAACACAAATTTCTATAAATATTGAAATCTATTTCAAATCATTTTTATCAAATAATACTCAGCTAAAGAACACAAATCACCAATCTCTCTGGAAATCTACAATTCCTGCCTGTAATGGGGTAAAAATGCTTGAATCCCATAAAATACCCTCTAAAAATCTTTTGAGATATATTCTATATGTGCTTGAGGCATATGATATTCGATATAATTATCCCATTTTTTATATTTAGACTGAATTGATTTTTTGAATGAAAATTAACTCTTTAGGCTTTAATTATTATTATGTTAATATTACTTGTTATATATTAGGTTTATTTTTATGTATGTATTTGGTTATTAATTAAACTTTAATAAATTAATTTAAAATATTTTTATTAAACAATTTATCAACTTTAGAAGTTTGATATTTATTATTGATTTTTTTAAACTATTATTTCTAATAACATGTGTATTTTGATATATTTTGACTTTGCATTATATTTGTTCTATTAAGGAGCGATAACTATGTGATCAAATTTTAGTTCTTATCAAGAGGTTTTTAAGATTTATTCGATAGCTTGTTCTACAAAGACTAGAATAATGAATGTTGTGGAGGTTGTGGGTGAATGTTCAATAGTGTTTGTCACTTATGGGATGTTTAATTTCTATAATTCCATGAACATTGTTCTACACGACTTTCTTTCTTATAGTCATAGAACTTTGCTAAGATATTTTCTTATTCGATATCTTATGCACTATATATATTCATGGTTATAAGAACATATGCTATCACTAAGTCATTAATAATCTAGATCTTAATGGATAAAAATAGGAATGCTTGTCCAACCAAGTGAAAAGAAAATTTGGAACTTTTAATTTTGATTGAGTTTGTCAGAAAAGTAGAGTTTTCTAAAGATTTTGGGGAATGCTTGGGTGATTCGAGAAATGTTTCTATTTAAAATTGAATTGCAATTAGTAAATATTTGTTAGTAAATTAATCTTTTTAATTTCATAGTCAAAGATTAAAAAATATTTATATTACTTAAGTATGGGACATGATCTTTCTATTATGTCATATGTTTATAGGGTTTTGAATCTTTTGAGTGGTGTAATCAAAGAACATATAATTATCTTTAGTAATTATGTTCAATTAATTGAATTATTATTTTTGGTGTCTATTTCAATTTAATTTTTGTGGGTATTTATTTCAATTTAAAAGATCACAGTATTTGTATGTATATGTTGTATCACAAAATTCTTCTTACAAGAAGAGATAGGTTGAGTTGAAGACAAGATGAAATCCAAATAATAATAATATGAATAGTGTATTTGATTTTAATCTTGGCAAAATAAAAGTACATAATAACAATTATCAAATACCTTGAGAAATGTAGGTCAATATATAAGAAAATAGGGGAACCAAACATTACTATGAATAGATAATAACTCATTAGCCAAATAACATGAAAAACCTAAAAGTTACAAAGAAAATCATGATATGGTAGAAGGTTATAAGTGATTTTGTCTAGAGAAAATTAAAACTTGCTATATTATTGAAGAGCAAACTTTGGACCCATGAAAAAAAAACATTTGGCTCATTTGAACAGAATGATACGTTGCGCAATAATCACATTATATGTTGCACTAGACTTGTGATGTATTAATAGGGACAAGGACATTGTTTTGAAGATAGCACAAATGTGGGGGTGTATATGTACAAGGGCAAGAACAACATTTTGAATATGAATTAGGATAATAAAGAGAGTATGTGAAGAAAATCATTGTTCGCTATAAACAAAACTGACAATGTGAAACACATAAGTGGCTCCAAACAATGTTACTACTGGCATTACAATATGCTAACTACACCTAATATTTTACCATTTTGTATGGTTGGATATCATTGAGGTTATATGTCATCCCAGTGTTTGGCTTAGTTAGCATTTTGTAGAAAACAATGTTGTCATATGTGAATAAGTTTCATTTTTTTCGCAATGCATAAAACAACTGAAGTGAACCCATTTATGTGGTGGTAGGAGCCACTTCCTAGTCTAATAAATTTTTGGGACCTCTTAAATTTGGAAGTATCTTCAATATACATGTGTACATGTGTCGTTTAACTAATCAAATTTATTCCAATGGTATTTTTCTTTGCTAAAGATGCATGAGAGGTTAGGAGGTCAAATTAGAGGTGCAATAGAATCAACATGGACATGTATTCTCACAAATGGTGGCACAATGGCTGTAATAGTTGTCACACATGCGAGTGAATAGTTTGAAACCCTATTTGTGAACTCAATACTCTAAGGTCAATTTGAAAACAATATTCAGAGAAAAATAGGGAATAAGAAAGTTACAGAGCACAAGATAAGATGAAATGTGGAACAATCTACTAAGTTCAAATTATCTTTATTGATTCTCCACAACACAAAGTTATAGTAATAGACAAATAAATGTTCACATGCAACACAAATGGTTAAAGAAGCATACAATGGAGAAGATCTTTTATTACCACTACCATAACACACTTTCAACTAGAGAAGATATTTTCTGTATCTTTTTCAGTCATAATTGTGATTGTAGTCCTAGGAATATCAAATAGAGGAATTTAAGATAGATTATTAATGACTTAGTGATAGTATCTATTCTTATAACCATTAATATATATAGTGCATAAGATATTGAATAAAAAATATCTTAGCAAAGTTCTATGACTATAAGAAAGAAAGTCATGTAGAACAATGTTCATGGAATTATAGAAATTAAACATCCCACAATTGAAAACACTATTGAATGTTCACCCACAACCTCTACAATATTCATCCTTCTAGTCTCTAGTGCATCTCACTTTTTTTTAGTTCTCATATACTCAGTCTTCGATTTAAAATTAAAACTTTACCCCTTTATTAGAGATATTGGATTGATATAATTAACATATTAGTTGGAACTTTCATAAATGATATGTACAACATATGTTGGAATATAGATTTTTGTCTTTAAATACTCACAAAGATACCAACAAAAAATATTGTCTCATTGAATGTTGTAATTGCAGGATGTATCTAAAATGGTAGTTGTGACCAGATTTTCTTTTTCTAAAGAGAAATGCAAGTAAAAATTAAGTTGTATGAATACTTAGATACTAAGTATTCATTTGAACCATCTTGTACCCCAATGCAATACAAACTTTACAATAGATTCTAAGCAATTCGACATTAGGACATACACATTGTCAACTATGTGAACATGTAAAGTACATGCAATAAACTATGCTACCTTGGGATGCATACCACTTTAATCTAATGTGGTACAATTTATACTATATGTTCTCACAAGAAAGAAATCATTTGATTATTTATGTGTAATATTATAGACCTAGGAAAATAGCTAGAAAAATTTAAAAATCTAACCCAAATGCAAGAGATGTTCATAACATGAGTAAATCCAAAATTCAAGTGACCAACACTCATGATGAACAGTACACATATTGTGGGTAGACAATTAGCTTCCCATAAGACATTAAAATAATAGAATATCTCTCATGTAGAATTACAAATTTGGATGTCCTAATATTTGAAAACTCCATACACATGAAAATTATTATGATTTCTATTCAAGTAGAAGTTGTATACCACATTACAATATAAAATTACATATGACCCATTCTATAAGGATGTTTAAATAGATGTTTAATATCTACAACTACTTAATGATACAAGTATACACATTTCAAACATGCTTCACCCTAGAAAATTGTTATCAATTAATATTGATAATAACATGAGATAGATATTGTCAAAGAAACCTTGCAAATTATAGATGCAAATGAACCCCTTATTCATTTGTCAAAGCTTGAATAAATGAATATTATATTGAGGGACTTATCGACATGGATTTTCCCATACTCTTCTTGGATGGTATTGCATTGCCAATACAAACTCACTATCGTCAAGTTAAAATGCATGAATATGTAATACACTTAATGAGATTCCATGATAGACAATTTGAAAGCCATCCAAGGCTTTTCTATTTTGTAGTGCATCTAATAATGAGACATTGCAAGCAAGGACTCTCTTCTACGTTTGTTAAGAACAATCTAGATGATCACTCCATCTCATACACCTTGAAAACCTTTGCATCCACAAACACAAATTTTCCAAAGCTCAATTATCTTAACGATTGATGTATTTCAGATCTTCCTTGTGGGGATCCAGAACATATTGGAACAAATGTTGCACGGTGAGCTTTCAGATATGGTTACCCTATTAGGATCTACTCTATTCTTCATATTTAGTATCATAAATACTAAATGGCCAATGTTTTAATAATTATTTTCAAGTGGCATTCTGTCTATCCTTGAAAGAAACAAATAACACATGTAAAATAATTAATACTAACTTGCATTCTATTTTCTTGTTCTTCTACCAAATGTTCATAATTTTTTGCAAAGAAGTGATAGAAAAATTCTTTTCTACCTAGAGAAACTAATGGTATAGATAAGAATGACAAATGAATTTAAGAATGAATCATGTATGCTACCCAACTATTTATTATGTAACTATGATTATTTAATTTTTCTCTTTTACATTTTCTTTCATATTATACCAAAAAGAATATATGTAGGAAATCATCTTATATAGGCATGCACCTTTGTCACTATCGGCGTACCCCTTGCTCCTCCGGATGCAAGTGCTAGTAATACCTGATTTATAACTGCTTGAATGATACCAATAGGCAGAGTGTATACAAAAGCTATCCGCAAGGCAAGAAGTAATCCCCAATATTTTAGCTACAGATCATTGTTGTAACCCTCACAAGCTGCCAATGCTGATGCCATAGCCACTGCTAACAAGATGAGAAACTAGTACTGTGGAACAGACTTGTAATTGTCCTTCATTAATCTGGTGTGCACGTCAACTTGCCAATCTGTCATTGCTGATTTAGCCTGCTGCCAAATGTCCCTAGACATAAAGATTACAATATAACTATGTATGAAAAGCTCTTAAAGGATAAACAAGATATTCTAAATCCTAATTTGTCTTTAAATTTACAATATCATTTTCTCATAGAATATGGATTAATATAAAATCAAATTAGTCATCTAAGCAACTTGATGTATTTTGCTCAAACCAAAATTTTATAGAAAAAGAAGTTAAAGCTATTTAATTCCTATGCTAAATAAGTTTTGTGCCCATATTATTTGTGATTTCAACTGTATAATATTTGTTTTGTATCAATGTTTGTGATCATAGGTGATTTATGAGGTACTCCTTTATTAGCTTAATGAGAGATCATATAATGGATTCAAGAGATCAATGAAGTCCGGAGTGATGAGGCAAAACAAATCTTTTATCATTGAAATCCCAAATGATAGATGATGAACAATGATCCAAAATATTTATACAAAACAAATCTTTTACATTTGAAATCAGAAATGATAAATAAAAAAGTGTTATAGACCATCATCAAATGGGATCCCAAACATTAATACAAAACAAATCTCTGACATTAATATAAAACAAATGATATGATCTTTACCCAAAAGAAAAAACAAGGAAAAATGGTAAAAAGATGTGCTTAATTTCCATGAAAGAGGAAGACATGGGAGACGGTAGCAGCAAGAGTGGCAAAGCTCATTCCATAAGTGAGAGCATAGAACCCGCTCAAGTTGAGTTTGCTGTATTGATTGTAGGCATCCTTGTCAAATGTGAAATCACTCTCTTCAATACCCTTGTAGTGTTAAATCTCTGGCCGTCGTCTGAGAAAACATGGGCAGAAACAAATGGGAATTTCTGGGCATCATAAACATTGGTCCAGTATGTGATTGGAGGATGATGTAGGCAACGAGGACAAAACCAACTGCAAAGTTGGTTATGGCAAACCATGGAGTAGCCAATTGACTGCCTAAAAAGCCTGCAACAGTTGCCCAATCAAGGGCGAAGGCTCCAATCCCAAGCCCATAATTTCCTAACCCAATTTGTTGTGCTGTCACAGAGTTTTTCCATATCCAGCAAGCTATGGACATGACAGATATGGTGGGTAAAAGGAAAGCAGTTATAAAGTAATATGCAAAACTGCATGTTAACACTATGATGAAGAATTGTAACCTTTTCAGTCCTCCCTTTGGCCTCTTCTCTACTGCATGAAGTGCCCTGCACCACCATTGCCAATACATGCATTAGTATCCTATCATTCACACAATCCAAGTGCAAAATAAGCTGATGGTTTTTTAGTACGTTTAAACATCATATACTAAAGTTTGAGTTTTAGGCTAAAAGGGTTAAATAATCAAAATTGAGTTATTTTTTTCAAACTTAATTATTTTTTCGAGTTTGTGATATTTAAGAATGGACAGGGGAAAATTGAACAAGAACAAAGTGACTGCTGCATCGAAGAATCCTGAGAAGGATGTGGAGGTAACAAATATCCACCAGGGGGCCAAACTTCCAAAGGAGTTGGCTTGAAGGATGTGGAGGTAACAAATATCCACCAGGGGGCCAAACTTCCAAAGGAGTTGGCTTAGTTCTGTGTTTCTAATTTTTCTTTGGTCTTTTTCTACTGGTTTTTAAGTTTTCTGCTAGTCTGTGGTCTTTAGGATGAAGGAGTTTATAAAGTTTTATCTATTTCTAGCATAGTTTTAATTTTGGACTTAGTTTATATTGTGCAATATGATAGATCTGGTTTTGAGACCCTTAGGAAGGAAAAATAGAAGAATTGAAGGTCACACATTAGATGAAGATGTCAAATCATCACATTATAAATAATTTAAAAGAGGACAAGTCCTAGTTAATAAAAGAGATCTATTGATTGGTGAGAATAAACTTGGTCAAAGGAGGAACTTGTTTCACACCAGATGCAGGTATGAGGATAAGTGTTTTTATGTAATAACTGAAAGTGGAAGCACCGAGAAATTGGTTTCAAAAGAAATGACATTCCTGTAAAACATAGTTTTACCTTATTCTAAAAAGAATGGACGACTTTTTCAACCTACCTAAATAATGAGACTTGAATAAGAGTTGATGGCCACCACATGTAAGCAGATTCAACCAGTAACTTTCTGTATAGCCCAGCCCATCCAAAGCCCAGCATCTAGCCACATATGATAAATAATTAAAATTATCTACACAATTGAATCTTGATAATAATATAAAGAAAGTTAAAAAGATCCCACTTATATATAGACCTTATACCTGTGTAGTTAAGGCCAATAGCCATAGCGCTGCAGGATTCATGTCCCTATTATAGAAGGCCTTAACAATGGTGAAAATATGCACTGCATAACTCCACTGGTTCTCACACTTGCAAATATGGTGATAAGTACATGTTCTTTAGTATTAAAGGACCCCGGATTGAGAGAAAATTGCAATTTTGTTCCAGGAAGATTTATTTTTGTGGGCAATGTGGCCGCCATGAGACGACCAGATGGTAGAAGAAAAATCTGAGCGGACACAGCTGTGAGGCTGATGGGATGCGCTCTGTAACCAACAAATTGATTCAAGAATGACAATATCGCATAAGATAAAATCCCCAGCACCCACACTCGAAAAGTTAACACAGGCATCGATGGATCATCAGTGGTGGGTACTGTCAATGCCACTTCTTCAATTGGAGACTGGGCATCCACTTCCTTCATCATTTCTTGAGAATTCTCCATTGCCTACAAATCAAGAACACATCTTTCAACACTTATACAAACGAAGATTTCAATAATCATGATTCATTCCCTTTATATGTACAGTCTAGATTCATAATCATGATTCATTTCCTTTATATATACAGTCTAGATTCATATAGTAGCTGTCACAACTCGCTCTTCCCATACCCGAATAAAGGGATGTTTGTAATGCCAGCTCTTTGATCAATAGAGATTAGAATAATTAAATGAATAATTCAGTAATCTTAGGGCTGTGACGGTTACAAATCAAAACGATGGACGACGGTTATGGAGCTACCATCCTCATCTTGTACGAGTTCTTTTGTACCGAGGGAGGACGATTGCAAGTTGGATGACGGAAGGCATAGCTGGACAAAATGTTAGCAATCATTCGAATAACCAGGTGCTTCTTGCTTTGAATAGTTTGTAGTTTTTGTCTTGTGCTTCGTATAAAATATTATTGTTTATGCTATTTTGATTACTGTGATGATTGTTTTCAAGAAATAGTAACTTCTCGTGTACCCAGCCATTTGATCGGTTAATCTAGAGAAAAATAAGCAAAAGAATATTGGGAATCTATAATGGAAAATCACTGGGAAATGTATTCGATTTAAATTATCGAGATTCATATTGAATCAATTTTATGGTCTAGTATTCCTAATTATATGTGCTTTCAATTAAAATGCTATGATATCTCTTATGATCAAAACCTGACAAACTCATGACATTGAATTGAATAATATAGAGATTTCCAAGTAATACCACTAGAGATGTTATACTATCGTTGTGACTCTTAGCTTGACCATGAGCTTGTGCTTTGATTTACCTATCGACCGTTGTTTAACTGATCTGTCACAACTCCAAAATTCTTTAGCTTAGACTGAAGGAATCACATACAGTTTCATGTATGATTTTTCTTGTTCAATGCCATGGATTGTCTGGAGCTATCTCTTCCTAAGTGTTAGATGCAAACTTTTTCTAAGGTTTCTACACTGTTTATTTTAAGTGAAAACTTCTCAAGTAAAAGCCATTTGATAGCATATAAAATGGCTGAAAGACTATATATGTTTCTTTCTTGTTGACTGGCTGTAGGATGTGTTATAATTCTTACTCAACTATGTCCTGTTGGGTGATGCGACGCGCTCCCCTGCCCACAGGTGGTTAATTATGTGGTGTTCCATGTTCACTAATAGTCATGGCTTTTGGTGCAACGGAAAATGGGCCCTACAATTGGTATCAGAGCCTGGTTTTGGCCTGGTCATGGGTTCAAATCTCCCTGGTGCCTTCCCAACCCGCATAAGCACCTGGTATGCACGTCGAGGGGGAGATTGTTGGGTGATGCGACGCGCTCCCCTGCCCACAGGTGGTTAATTATGTGGTGTTCCATGTTCACTAACAGTCATGGCTTTTGGTGCAACGGCAAATGGGCCCTACATGTCTAGTTGGATGGATAGATGAGGGTCACATGTAAGGTTGTGGGTGAACTTGAAACTAGATCTTATCTTCCTCCTGGCTAAACTAAGAAAGAGTGCTCCTTTTCCTCCTTAGGTAGAAGGCCAGGAGTGCATATTAGTATTTAATCTTTGTTGGATTAACAATTGTTGCAGTTGTGATCTTTGTATTCAATGTTATATTAGATGAGTGGTTGTTCTGTTGAATCTCTATATTTAACATTGCTAGATTAGTGTTGTTGTAGTTGTAATCTTTGTATTCAATGTTATATCAGATGAGTGGTTGTTGTGTTGAATCTCTGTATTTAACATGGCTGGATTAGTGTTGTAGTAGTTGTAATCTTTGTATTCTTGTTGTTATGGATATACTTCTATCAATTTCTAACATAAAACAAAACTTCATATACAATGTTTTTACTATCCTAATATATGCTGAAGCTTCATATTTATTGATAAACTAAACTAGTACATCCTTTATTCTATGAAGTGTGCTGAGTATAGATGAACACATTTCTAAAATTGATTGTCTTTATTACAATCTTTGAAATACTATAGCTCTGTTGTTTTTAGGAGATTCTATTTATTCTGGAAAAGAAAACAATCCTTTTGTATTATGTTGAACCAATCTTGAGTATTAATTTTTAACTCATTTATTAGATGGGTACAATGTGACAAAAAGGGAGGGTTAGACATGGATTTGAGATCGTTTGATTATCTCTACCCGCTAGTACTAAAGGATGGATACTTTAGGCATAGTTTTCCCTTTCAGGTTAATTCTAGTATCCAGTTTCAGAGTGGATTATTTTGGAATAGTTAGAACTTTTCCTCTAAATGAAACTTAAAAATGATCTTCTTATTAAAAGGATACATTGATTTACTAATGAACTTACAACAAAATGTGAATTCTCTTTTTACAAGATGTCTATGACTAAATTGAAGTATAATCACTATGTTTCAATAATGAATAGTGGATGGAAATCCTGTATCCTTTTTTTTTTTTTTTTGAGATATAGCAGTATCTAACATTTATTAATTAGAGAGTGGCAACCCATTAAAAGAATTGTTAATGTTTAAATTAACATGCTATGTAATCATAAAAATTGTCATTGCATGATGCCTTGGATAGGTAATAATAGTAGAAAAGATATTATTGCATTGTTTTTATTTCAATGTTGCATAAGTTTGGGAAGAGAATATGGTTACAAGATGAGGTAATGAATGGAAAGCAATGGTATTGGTACTTTAATATACACCTTGTATATCTATGTTTTATGAGGGTAATTCAAGACATGATTACATTCTTGGAATATTGCTCAATAGAGGGTGAGTTTCATTGTAGTAGAGAGAATATATGTGTGTGTCCGTGTGTGTGTGTGTGTGTGTGTGTTTTATACACAATTTCATTATCACTCTTGGTTTTATTTTCTTAGATTTTCTCAATGTTGGGTTGGGTATCTTTCATGTTAGACAAGATTTTGGGGAAGCTTAATAGCTTCATGATAGGGTGGTAAAGCACTCCTACAATATTCTCTCCCTTGTGTTCTTAGATAGGTTTTGGAGCTTCTACCAAAATGGTTGACATAATTAGTTCATTATGATATTCTAGTAACAAAATTATAGTTTATTTTAGATTTGAGCATATATGTATATGTATCATTTTTATTAAAGTTAATAATAGTTAATCAACTACTGTTGACTGGTCAATATTCCTTAACTTTGACTCATGTTGAATTTTTCATATTTTATGGACATTGTTGGCGTGGCATTTGTTTTGTAGGGGCAGTCATTATAGTAGCTTAGTAGGAGCACAAAGTTTGGGAGCGCACAAGATATAATTTTTTAGATCATAGTCTATAAATTGCAATACACTAGGTAAACATTTCAACATGACATGATGTTGGTATGTTAATGTGGTTATGTCTGACACTCCTCAGAGACCACCCTTAAACATCGCACACTAAGGGAAGAATCAAGCTTGGGAAAAAACATCAACTTTGACCTTTAAACACTTTTATTCTAGGAATTAAGCTTAATGTGTGATGTTAAGTTGTTCTATCCTTCGATATCATGTTGACTTGGGGAGATTGGACCTCGTGACATCATGCTTCATAACAAGAAGCTCTTGTTAATCTAATCAGGCCTCCAACTGAAGCACACAAAATATACATGATAGGCAGTACTAAATTTTAAATAGATTGGTTAAAATTACAAATGGATCTTATCTCTAATAATCTAGGCTCACAAGCACAAAGGCTTAGCGGATGTGCAAAGTCTATGGATATACAAGAGATATAACATGAATGTTAACATAAAGTTCAAACATGTGAGCTGAAGTAACAAATAGGTGACCTCATATCTTGTATGAATGTGAATAGTTCAAATCCATGGGATACAAATATGAACATCAACATGATAGTTTAAACATGGGATCAAACCCACAATTAAGATAGCTTGAGAGGGCCACAAAGTCTATGAGCACACAAGGTATACAATACTAAAGTCAATAAAAAAATTCAACTCTATGAACACATTAGATCAACAAAGACACAATCATAATAATCTAATAAAGAGTTAAACTTTGGTCAAAATCATAAAGTAAAAGACATATAATATGGATGTCATTATGAAAATAGTAAACTAAAATGTATATATTACAAAAGAAGATTTTTTTTTTTCAAAACTAACTCGTAAGTCTTTTTAAGTTTATTGTTTAGCCATTACCCTAAAAGTTCAAACATGGTGAACACTGAATTAATGAGGACACAAAGCCTATAATCATAATAGACCAATGAAGATTTAAATATTAGCAATAATAACAACAATACTATGAATCCCCATAGTAAAAAAATATCATCTTTGAAAGGAAAAATAAGATTTATGGGATTTATTAAAAATGAACATAAACACTAAGAGGGTGAAATAAGGAAAAGAAACCTATTTTTGTTAGTTCTAGTTTAGCTTCCATTGCACCAAATCTTTTTAGTGTTATCACATAGATTATCTCTACAAAAGTACTAGTTTATCATGGAATCTATGACAAATAATTTAGTAAGGAGATATCATGGAAGCTAGGTTATCTTAGACCTACTTCTAATTAATGAATGTTGTCATCATCTTAAATAGTTTATAATTAAGGGGATGATCTATCAGTGTAGTAAGTTGTGAATTTTCTATTTGGGAGATTTTAGGGTTTGAATCTACTCAAGCTCCATCTTGTTTTTAGGTTCAATCTCTTATCAAATAGAAAAAAGAACAATTTACAACTAGAAACTTGTCATTTGACTCTAAAAAGTAATCAAATACAATTTGTATGTTACATGTTCACTGTTTTGTCTTTTTCCATAATGCAAGTCTTGAATGACTCATCTTTATAAGTTTGTATACTATTCTCCAATTAGTTGTCATTGAGAGTATCAATGAAAAATGTATGAAAGTATTCATTTAAAAGGATTCTAATTTGTTTTAAAATAAAATAATAGAAAGAAATTTTTACCTTGTTGAATACTTTTACATACACATTAAAATATCCACACATATAATATGAAGATGCCTAAATATGTATGAGACACCGTGGTCTCCTCTCCGATAGATTTTAGGTGTGATAAATATCCATTTATCTACAATCTTGATGTGCAATTTTCACAGTGAGAGCCATAGAAGGCATTGGCATCCAACTTGAGGCTTATAAGAATTATCTTTGTGATATTGTGGGCAAGATTTGTGACACACCTAGAGTACATTGCCATCATCTCTCTACGAAGCAAATCAAAGAGAAAAATTTTAATAGTAAGATAAGGTATATATGCTAATGTGATAATTGGAGATGAAGTAAATGAGATACATGAATAACATACCAAAAGCTTAAATTCCCTTATGGCCATATCTTTGAGCACAATTGCTTCAAAGACTTTAATTTTAGGGGATCGTCAAGATTGAATGTCTCATAGTTAAGAGTTGTAATGCCCATCCCTAGTTGACTTTTTATGTTGTATTGCTAGATTCTTTTAGGTCAGATTTATGATTATATTTTATGATTAGTAGTACTTGGTGTGTGTGAAAAATGTGGACAAATATGAAAACACACTTCTATGAATCCTTATACTTGAAATCCTTCAAAATAACACCATGAAAGCATAAGATCTCAAGAATTGACTCATAGCTTCCTATCATCAATGTGCAAAGACCTTCAAAGGTTCGAAGTGGTGGCTCTCATATGAACATTAGCCTTGGGCTTCACAAGTACATCCAATGAACAGAAGATTCAAATGATCATGAACATGCAAGATATCTCCATGTCTCCAAGAAAGCTTCAAAAAATGTCTATCATAATAGTAGCATAAGAAGTCATGATCTTCTCATAACAATGCTCCAAGTCCTCAAGGAAATCACATGAAAGCTCCAAATAATAGTGATAATAAAATTCCCTCTTCCAAAATGAAGGAATGAGGTCTCCTTATATACAAAGGCAAGAGGCATTCCCAAATTGGAGGGAAAGTGAAAATTAAATGAAAATTTGTGACCCACATAAGAGAATGTGCAATTAGCATTTAATTAAGAGATTTGGAGTGTAAAACTCCATAAAAAATTATAAGATGAGGGGTGTTTTTATTAAATTAAAAGGTAAAATAATCCTTTTTCTTATAAAATAAAGTGTGTGACATTTATTTAATTATTTCTTTTAAAATAATAATTGTTGCACATAAAATTAAGTGAGGAGGGGTTTTATTTAATTAAAAGGGAGAAAATTCCTGCAATTAAATAATACAAAAATAAAGATGATCCAACCATTTATTTAAAATTAATTAAATAAATTAACTCCAATTTAATCAAGGAAATTGATGTAAAATAATAATGACTAATTAAATAATTCAAATAAATTGAAATTGATCAAAGGAAATGGTGATGTAAATATCAATTCAAGCTTGAGATAAATTATGAAACTGGGGCACATAGTCAAGGTGACGATTTTAGGGTGCATACATTTGCCCCTCTTTGACTAATGTGTTTCCACGTACATGAAAAGCACAGTAAGTCAAAGAACTATAAAATAAAGTGTGTATAAAGATTGATTTATGTCAAAAATATATAAATATTAAGCATCCAACTTTTGTTCCTTCAACATGCCATCTAGGGTCTTATAGTGCTTGGAACACAATATGCCACTACGGGTCTTATAATTGTAGGTCTACCCAAAGAGTTTTTAACAACTATAAAATTCATGAAATATATATAAAGAAAAAAGATAGATATCAACACCTAGAAAATGAAAAATCATGCATTAACTTGCCCCAGGTACAATAATCATCTGCCCCAAGCCAGGCAAAAAGGGATGAGTAGATTTTGAATCAACTTTGCAAACAATGAAGCTCAATAGAGTGTTCTTTCCCCTTGGGATCAAAATCAAAATAAAGGAAAGGCTTAGCAAGAACAAGATAGATATGATCAAATTAGAAAAAGGTTCACAATGAAAGATAAGCAAGATATAGATCAAGAAACCAAGGTTAAATCACTAAGCATGAAAAGCATTCCCTAAATCAAAAGAAAGAAGGGGGGCGAATGAAAGACAAGATGGAAAGAAGAAGAGGTAAAGTGCCTCAAAAACCATCAACTATGCAAGATATGACATTTCGATCGAGATAATGAACAATTCACATGTACTAAAAAGTGTATATGAGCAATGTTAGTATGCTAATAGAAACCAAATTTAAATAAAGCTTCTACAAACTAAACAAAATTCATAAACTTCAAGATAGACTAAGATGAGCTCTCAATTGAGAATATGAGCCATTAATGGGCTCTTTTAATGAGAAGCTCTCTTGTTGAGTTGCTTTGTCTAAATAGATAGAATGTATGCTCAAGCTTATGCTTCAAAAAGGGCTTCAAATGGAGTTGAAATTTGGGTGTGAGTGTATGGTTTTGATGTAAAATGGCTTCTTAAAATGGAATTATGACTTTACTTCATGGATTGTGTTAAAATGGCTTGGAAGAGGATTCCTTAAATAGGCAAAAGGCTTAAGGGATGGAGGGCTAAGATGCAAGGATGAGGAAAAGCTCATGGAGGGCTCAGATTGCATGAGAGGAGAGCACATGGATTGTGCTTCCTTACAACCAATTAGGGAGTGACACATGTTACAAGGTGAGAGGATGGAGGAAAGGAGAAGGATGAGTCAACAAAGGAGGCTCAAGGGGTAAAATATTCATAAAGACTCTCATAATGGCTTGTAAGAGCAATGAAAGGGCTTGGAAGAGTCATTTATGGCCTAGTGGGCTTCATAAAGTTTTATGGTTGGGATATTTTGAGGGAGAAGAGAGGAATTTTGACTTGGGCTTGATTAAGAAGATTTTAAGCTTGCTTAGAATTGTGCAAATGATTAGAGGATGGATTAGGATGGTTTAGGATTAGCTTAGGGATAGGCAAGTGGATGGCATTTTATGAGGGTGGGTGAAGGAGGGGATATTTGTTAACTTTGGCTTGGGTTAGTAAGTCTTAACCCATTTTTAGGGAATGTGGCAAGGTTAGGAGGGGATTAGGATTTGGTTTAAAGAAATCTTCTAGAAGAGTCTAGACTTTGGATGAGGATAAAGACTTTCTAGAATAGTCTAGAACTTCCTAGGATGAGGATGAAGACTTTCTAGAAGAGTCTAGAACTTCTTAGGATGAGGATAAATTAGATTTTTAGGAAATAAATAAAGTTTTATTTATTTCAAGGGTTTGAGTTGAGAAGATATTTATTAAAACTTCTTTAATAAACATAAGGATTAATATTTAATCTTAATTAAATATTTTGAGTTGGGATTAGGGTAAGGAAATGATGGGATTAGCCTTTAATCAAAATTAAAGAATGATTAGAAGATTTTGGAAGAGGCTAGTGGTCTTAAGGAAATTGGCCAAGTTTTGGGCAAAAAATAAATAACTTATTTATTTTGGGATTTTTGGTCAATTTATTAATTAAATAATTAATAAATAAGAAATTAATGTTTAAATAAGATTTAAAGATTTTTGGGAGGGATTCCTTAATTAAATATTTTTAATTAAGATAAAGGGATTTAATGGCATAAAAATAAATAAATTAATTAATAAATGACGATGTCATCAAGGACTTTTTTCAGTAAATAAAAATATTTTATTTTCTAAATTTTTTTTAGGTATCTACATTTTGCCCCTCTTTGATATGATGCCGCAAGTGACATGGCATCAAAGATAAGAAAATAAAATGCCCAAGGCTAGAGCAGAAGAGGAGAGAATGGACTGCAAGATGCCCCCTCAAGAAGGCGGCGGGGAGAGAAAGAGAGGCTCGATGGCTTCTTGAAAAGTATAAGAATCCAAGATGAGCAAGGAGACTCATATTGGCTTAAGTGAAGAGGTTTAGTTAGCTCAAACTCTCACTACGGGAGAATGATAAAGGGATAATCAGAGGCACAAGAGGAAGCAAGCTTAAGATCTCAGGGATTGCAGACAATGAAGGAGTAGAGCACTATAAAAAGGAATCTAGGATAGGGAGAGGGATGATGAAATGATAAAGCTGATGCAATAGGATTTCAAAGAGTTATATTGGCGGAAGATGGGTTTCAGAGATCCCTAGGACTATGATTGTGGAGCTAGAAAGATGAGGCTTGGTGGATTGATTGGATTGGTGGATCCCTAAGACTAGGATTGTGGATCCGTAAAGCTAAAAGTGCAGATTGATTCAAAGAGATACTGATGCATAAGCTAGGGTAGGAGAGATAGATTCTAGGTATGGATGGGGGATAATCGAGATGAAGGGAAACCATTGAAGCTTTTTTGAGTAGGGGGATACTTCAAAGTGAAGTACCACCATGTAGTTGAGCACTAGATTTTCTATAGGACTGTTGGTTAATTGCCAAGGTTACCAAGAACATCAAGGCCGTGTCACCAACCATCCAGAGGACTGATGGACTAACTCAAAACAAACATGCAAGGATTTCCCTAGCATCACACATGAATCCCAGAGGAAGCAGCGTGGAACCGACACTCGGTAATCCACAAGCAGAAAAGAAAAACAAACAAAAGACCTGATCAAGACCTTACACTCAGATTGCCCCATTCGTAGTATACCATGATATGGAAGATCGTGGCAACCTTGAGGAGGGAACAAGGAGATTGCTTGGAAAAGATACTTCAAGACCCAAAAGGGAAGATTCCAAATCAAAAGAAAGTGAAAATCCAAAAGAGAACTGTTTGCCAACGAGATGGGTAGGATGAGGTACTAACAGACCAAGATCAGACATGAGAAAAGCTATATCCTACAAGGATCTATTAGAAAGCACCTAAGCTAATGGATCTAGATGAGTGATGCATCTGGCAAGCTAAACTAAGAAGGATAACACTTTGGTGATAGGAGATCTAGCTAAAGGATGCATTGGAATAGCTAACCAAGATTTGTGCGATGTGTGCAAGATGCTGATCAAGGATGAACCAAGATATGGTACAAATGTACAAGGTTGTTCATGTTTGGGTTTTGTGAGATGGAAATGTTTGTGAAGGGTGGGATGTCTGCAATAGTTGATAGACAGATAGGTAGATGGTTTGTGAAAAGCTTAAGGAAAATGGTATTCTTTGTGTGCATGTGATAGGATACAAGCTAGGATACAAGATTTTGCATATAATACAAGGTAGAATATGGTACAAGCTTTGGACAAGATTTGGATATACAAGCTATGATACAAGGGATGATACAAGATTTACAAGCTGTACAAGAGGTATTTACAAGCTTCATTAGATTTTGGATATGTGCTTGGAAAACCAAGGGAACAAGCAGATATTTTATGGGATGGTGAGTGGATGAATGAGGGATAAGATAGTGATAGATAATGGATTAGTCTTAGTACTAAAGGCACCTGAATTACCAGGTTTTTACCAAGGTACCTATCCAAGGTGCTTGAATTGCCAAGTTTTCACCATTGGATGCTTATTTCCTTTTTTTTTGTTTTTTTTTTTTTTTTCAAAAGCTGGTTATACCAAGGATCTTTAAGCATAAAACTTCTTGAGATGAATGCTGTTAGTAGGATCATTCAAGAGTTCTCCTTATGATGTAGATAGCTAATAGGCTCCAGAGCCAAAGGAGGTAGTGACAACATAAGGACCAAGCCAGGTAAGTTCAAACTTGCCTTTATTTTTTCGATCAGCTTGGACTTTCATATTTTCTTTGAGGACCATGTCGCCCAACTGAAAGTGTCATGGAAGCACCTTATTATTGAAATTCCTTTTGAGATGAGTTTGATAGACTGTGAGATGATCATAGTCTTGTTGTCACTTCTCGTCTAAGAGATCTTGCTGGTTGAGTCTGGCTACGCTGTATTGTTCATCTGATATTTGCCCTTGCAAAGATATGCGCAAGGAGGGAAGTTCAACCTCTATAGGTAGTACCGCTTTGGCACCATAGACTAGGGAGTATGGAGTTGTGCATGTGGATGTATGAAAGGAAGTTCAATAGGCCCATAGGGATGGATTTATTTGTAGGTGCCAATCACGGCCGAAATCATTGACAACTTTCTTTAGGATTTTGAGGAGGGTTTTGTTAGTTGCCTCTGCCTGGCTATTACCTTGTGGGAAATATGGTCTAGAAAAGTGATGATGGATGCGGAGGGAAGTGCATAATTCTTCCATGTTGAGATTTTCAAAGTTACCTCTGTGGTCGATGAAGATGGTGGATGGGATGCCGAAGCGGCAAACAATGTGGTACAAGATGAACTTGGAGACCTGAACTCCTGTAGCTGAGACTAGGGGGACTGCTTCCACCCATTTAGTGAAATAGTTTATAGCTATTATTATCCATTTATGTCCATTAGATGAGAGAGGTGTGATAGTTCCAACTAGATTAAGGCCCCAACAAGCGAAAGGCCAAGGTGGTGCAATAGGCTGTAGATCCTATGCTGGAGCATGCACAAGATTTGCGTGCTTCTGACATGGGAGACACTTTCTGACAAAGTCACATGAGTCTTCTTCAATGGTAGGCCAATAGTAGCCTACTCTAAGGATTTTTTGTACGAGGACAATACCACTCGTGTGGGCACCGCAAAGTTTGGAGTGTACTTCTTTTAATGCCATTATGGCCTCATTTTCATCTAAACATCGAGAGAGAGTATCATGATAACCCCGATGATATAGGGTATTGGCTATGATAACACAGCGGGATGATTTTTGGATGAGTTTTTGGCATTGGGTACGTGTGAGGTGAGGGGAGATGATACCATCTTTAAGGTAAGCATGAATCTCATGGTACTAAGGGTATTGGGGACCAACCAAGATACAAACACGATTTGAGTCATCATTTGCATAGGAAGGTGTGAGGAGCTGCTCGACTAAAAAATCATATTGTGTAACCTCTTGGGGAATTTCCTAGAGTGAGCCAATAGTAGCCATAGCGTCTGCTACTTTGTTCTGCATTCGAGGTACTTGTGTAAACTAAAGATTTGTAAAATGTTGGGTTAGTTGATCAACTAACTCTTTGTAGGGTAATAAATTTTCATCTTTGGTTTGATATTCATTTAGGGCTTGCTTGATGATGAGTTGAGAATTGCCAAAGATTTGTAACTCAGTGATGTTCCATTCTACAACTATCTTTAATCCTGCTATGAGAGCCTCATATTCAGCTATATTGTTGGTGCTAGGGAATTGTAGCTTGATGAAATTTTGGAATGTAATCTCCTTGAGGTGTGACCAAAAATATTCCTGCCCTTGATCCATGAGATGTATATGAGCCATCAAAATAAAGTTTCCATGGGGGTTGTCCTTCAATTAGACAAATATACTCATCTGAAAATTTTGTGATCAAAGGATATGTATCTACTAGAGGTGCATCAGCTAGGTGATCTGCTATAGCTTGCCCTTTGATTGCCTTTCTGTCCACATACTAGATGTCAAATTTGCTAAGGAGCATAACCCATTTGGCCAAACGGCCTGTAAGTGCTATTTTGGAGAGCATATACTTGAGAGGGTCGATCTTGGAGACTAGTTGGATGATATGAATTAGCATATAGTGGCGAAGCTTTTGAGTTGAAAAAAAAACTGCCAAACAAGCTTTTTCCATAGGTGTATAATCGAGTTCATAACCAGCTAGGGTTCTACTGATGTAGTAGATGGCTCTTTCTCTGCCGTAGTCATCGAGCTATGCTAGAAGTGCCCCTAGAGTAGTAGGCATTGCTGATATGTACAAGATCAAGAGAAGACGAATAACTGGTGGAACCAAGATAGGGGGATTGATGAGATACTGCTTGAGATGATTCAAGCTACATTGACATAAAGGATCCCACTTGAAGTTTTCATCCTTCTTTAGTAAATGTGCAAGTGGCGTACACTTATCTGCAAACTGGGAGATGAAGCGTCAAACGGATTGAAGCTTTCCCTAAAGAGTGTGAAGCTATCATAGTGTCTAGGGAGTAGGCATGTCTCAGATAGCCTTGACCTTCTTGGGGTCGATCTCTATACCTCGTTTAGAAACTATAAAGCCTAGAAGCTTGCCAGATGTGACCTCAAAGACACATTTTTTGGGATTCAACATGAGATGATATTTGGCTAACCTATCAAAGACTTTCTCCAGGTTAGCTAGATGATCCATGAAGGTGTGAGATTTAACCAAGATATCATCCACATAATCCTCAAAAATGCTATAGATAAGATCATGGAAAATGGCTGTCATAGCTCTTTGATAGGTAGCCCAAGCATTCTTTAGGCCAAAAGGCATCATGTTGTAGCAAAAGGTTCCCCAAGGGGTAGTGAATGTTGTCTTATGATGATCCTCTTCTGCAATCTTGATTTGGTTATATCCATAAAATCCATCCATGAGGGATAGAATTTCATGTCTAGTTGTAAGGTCTACAATCATATCTATGTTGGGTAAGGGAAAATCATCTTTTGGACAAGCCTTGTTAAGATCTCTGAAATTAGTGCAGATTCTGATGTCATCAAAAGGCTTAGTGACAGGGACCATGTTGGAGATCCACTCTGAGTAGTCGATAGGTCAGATAACCTTAGCAGCTAACGTTCTTTCTAATTTAGCTTTGACCAGTAATGCCACCTTGGGGTGAATTTTTCTAAGCTTTTGTAAAACGGGCTTGATCTTTGGATTGACAGCAAGATGATGCACTACAAGCTTTGGATCAAGTCCTGGAATGTATTGATATGACCATGTAAATTGGCCAATGTTCTCTCTTTAGACCTCAAAGAGGAGGTCAGCTTGGTCTTGGGATAGGGATGCAACAATGTGAACACGTTTGGGGATCTCTGAAGAATCGATGTTGACTTCTCTAGTATCCTCTATTAGAATAGAAGACACCTCTGGTCGATTATCTTGAGGAGGTAATGCTAAATCCTCATGTTTTTCTTGTGACTCTAGATTTTCTTGCTAAGGGGCCCTCTTCTCTACTTTAGCTAGTCTCAGATTCACCTTAGTTCCAGTTTTGGGTGTATCAGAACTAGGTTGGGGATTTTCTCCAAAATACCCCTTGGGATCGAGCTTATAGATATAGGCAAAATTTGGCTTTGTTTTCTTGTGAGGAGTTTCGGCTCCCATGAATCTCAAAAGCACTTCCTCTAATGTGAATTCATCAATGTGTATGACGCTTAGTTGGTCCCAATCTATGAGTTGTGGATGGACGAGTGGTAGGTCAATGGAATGGATGGATAGTTCTTGGAGAACAGAGTTTCCTAGGGAGATTTGGTTTGGGACATCATCGTAGGCTCTCTTTTCAACTTTCTTAGGAATGTCTTCGATTTCGACAAGGTTGTGGTGAATGTTCAAAAAAGCATGACCATCCATATTGGTGCCCCTAGTTGTGGGTATGCCAAAGCCAAGACCTGACATCGTTTCCCACTTATGTGCTTCGATGCGGCACTGCATGCCTCTTTCCTCTGGTCCTAGACCACCACCTTGATAGTTCCATTTGTTAGTGATGAGCTTATGTTCTTGGGGATACTTCTGGCTAAAGTGATCAAGGTGTGCTTGATTTCTTGGAGGTGCATCCTTATGTAACCAATTGTTGATATCTAGAGTGAGCTCCTCATGAAGAGGGACTTTTGAGGATACAAAGGTTGTTGGGCCAAACTTTTTGTATCGAGGAGGTGGAATCTCCTTAGCTTTTTGATATGTTGGTCGTCCATGGGTGTGTGGATCAAGTGGGAGTGCCCCGACAACAAATGCATCTAACAAACTATACTCTCCATAGCCTTTTTTATTGATCTTCATGGTAGATAGGGTGGAGGTGAGGATGGTTTCTAGGTCATTACAATTGTGGGATGAGTTGGTGATGGCTGTGCTGATATCAATTCTAGGGCAATGGTTTGTAAATGAAGCTTCAACCGCATTGTAGTAAGCAAAGGGTTCTAGATCAGCATGGATGGTTACCTCAGTGCCTTGATGCAAAAATTTGATGCACTGATGGTAAGTGGATGGAACGGCTTTCATGGCATGAATCCATGGGCAACTGAGGAGGATGTTAAATGGTAGGTTTAGATCAATAATATGGCAGAGTGTTTCTTGGATGACTGGCCCAACCTTGATTGGCAGCAAAATAGTTCTTTTTATGGTTCTTTCCAAGTTATCATAAGCTTTGATGGTGATAACCTCACTGATGATATCTTCCTCAGTATACCCAGATTGTTTTATGAATTTTAGGGTGAAAATATTCAAGGCTGATCCATTATCTATCATTACTCTTTTTACAACAAAATTGGATACCATAATGGCTATGTGGAGTGGAAGGTGTGATTTGGCTCGACCATGGGTATGTCGATGGGTTTGAATGATAGGGCACATGAGGAGGATAGGTGTCCAATGAGATTACAAAAATTAGTAGCATTGATATCTAAAGGGACACGAGATTCTATGAGAGCACTGTCAAGGATGTTTTTGTACATAGGACTAGTGTGGAGAAGGTCTAAAATGGAGATTTTGGCTGGCATGTTCCCAAGGTGATCCAAGATATTGTACTGCCTTTTTGATGGAGCTGATGGTGCTAGTGAAACTGGTGGACCTACAATGTTAAATTGTGCTCTTCGAGTGGTGACTACACACTCATTGTTTGGTCCTTGGATATTGATAGCATTGACAGAAGGCTCTTTCTAGGATATACAACCTATGTGGCTACCATAATCTATATAGGATGAAGTGTGGTCATTGTTCTTCCCATGCTGTTGGTTTGGCTGGCAATTGTTGGTGATGTTGTTGTTGGTTTGGATAGGTGCTTTTCCAAGATTTTGGTTGTTGTGAGGGGGAAAAGCATTTTGATAGATCTGTAAGCTTGCATTGGGAGAGATTTGGGCACCAACGGTGATTTCTTTACGGTCAATGAGGTCCTGCACATAATCTTTCAGTTTCATGCATCTGAGGGTGGTGTGACCTTTTACCCTATGAAATTTGCAGTGCTCATTGTCTTTGTAGCATGCAACTTTAGATTGGCCTGGGTCAATTTGCTGGGTAGGAGGAAATTTGATGAGGTTTTCCTTAGTCAATTTCTCAAAAATGACATCGAATGGCTCACCAAGGGGTGTATAATTTCTAGGTGCAGGTTGGAACTTGGGCTATGGTCCTACAACTACATTGATGGTATTAGCTTGATTGCTAGACCCTTGAAAGTTAGGTCTTGGATTGTGGCCTTGATAGCTTTGGTGATTTTGGTGTTGGTAGTTGATAGTTTGTTGATTGTTTGGTTGATAAGGTGGGTTGGACTGATTTTGGGAAGGACCAACAATATTTGCATGTCTGGTGTCAGTGACATCATCAATTGCAACGTGATTGTTTTTGTTCCAATACCTAGACTTGTCATTGGAATGTGATTGATTTTGGTTGGCTTCTTTGTAAATCTTGACCACACCATCTTTAATGAGTCCTTGCTCAAGGATCATTCCTTTTTCTTTGATATCTTTGTAGGTCTACAAATAGTTCATGGTCATGTAGTGAGCCAAGTTGGGATGGGCATTATCAATAAATATTTTCACCAAATGGCATTCTGGCAAGGTGTAAGATATGTGGGTGGTAAGGGTTTTCCATCTTTGTAGATATTAGGGAAGGATTTCTCCACCTTTTTGCTTAGTGTGGACAAGATCAACTACTGATAGTTCTATTTCAACAAGATGGGCATATTGGGCTACAAATGCCTCAGACAATTCAGCAAAGTTTTTAATTGTGCCATATGGGATTCTATAAAACCATTCAAGAGCTGGTCCGACCAAGCTTTTGGGAAAGAGACACAAGAGGAAGATGTCACCATATGCCACTTCTTGGTAGTGCATGTAAAATTCTTTGATATGTGTGGCAGGGTCTCCTTTTCTTCTGAATTTGTGAAACTTGGGTAGCTCAAAGTGTTTGGGAAATGGTCTCATGGTAATGGCTCTGTCAAATGGGTAAGGACACACATTCTCAAACTTGAAGTTTTTTGGATCATTTTCCTCTTGGATGTTCTTCAAAGCTATCTTCATGGCTTCCCATTCTGAATTAATGGGTGATGGCTGGGGTGCCCCCAATGTAGGAGTGCCCTAAGGTAGGTATGTGCTAGATGGGGCAATGGAATATGGATGGCTTTGAGGTATGGGCTGGTAGGGATTGTACATGGCTTGGGAAAATAAATGGTGGATGATGGGTTGCTGAGGTGGAGGTGGCACATATTGCTGCATGTGATGTGAGGCTTGTTGTTGATATTGGATTTGAGGTTAGGATTGAGGAAGTGGGATAAATGGATTGCTTTGTGGAGGTAAGGTATAAGATGGTTGTGAAGCTTGGGGAAAGGATTGGGGAGCTTGTGGAACTTGAATTTGGATTTGATGAGTTTGACAAATATATGTGGGTTGTGCCCCCATTTGGGAAGGTATCTGCATGGCAAAAGAGGCCAAGTAATTGGTGGTTGGTGGTGGTGGATTTCCTCCTAGAAGTGGCATAGAAAAATAGTTAGTAATAGGAGGTAATGGATTAGTTGGTGGTGGAGGTGGTGGGAATTGAAAGATTGGAAATGGAATTGATGGGGTTTGATAGCTTGGTGGCTATATTTGAAAGCTTGGTAGAGTGGTGGCAGGAGCTTGGGTCACTTGAGAGCTTGGTAGAACATTGGTAGTAGCTTGTGGGGTTTGATAGCTTTGTGGAGTGAGGGCAATAGCTTGTGGATTTGTGGCTGATGGCACTGAGCTCCAAGGACCTAGTGGAAATGATGGAATTGTGCTCTGAGCTAAGGTAAAGAAGCTGGGGGTGATGAAAGGTTGATTACTTGACCCCGTGGGTGGCATGTCGATTGTATATTGCTGAGGTTGGCCAAAGATGCTAGCACTGATTTGGGAGATGGGTGGATTTGGAAGGCTGGATTGGTGAGCAACAACAACAATAGTGAAGGGAGTGAATGATGAGGTGTTTTGGGAAAATGGGGTTTGGGATGGAGTGGTACAGACTAATGGTGGAGTGGTGGTGGCTGGATTGGCTTGCGAAAGGAAGATTTCAACTTGAGTGGAGGCTGGTATGTTTGGGTTTGTTGGATCATAAGGATTGGCTTGAGGCTCTTCTTTTGGCACATATTGAGGATAATCTAAATCATAAGAGCCTATTGGGAGTGGTAGTTGTCCAAACAATGGGTGAGATGGATCTGATAAGGGAGGAGGTCTTCCAAAGTCAAAGGCTCCTATATTGTCCCTTTGAAAGTTAGCCATGATTGTTTCTTTATTCTTGTCTATAATGGCATTCACCAATACTACATTTCTTGATTGGTTCATGAAAGCTTCAATGTCAGTAGGTGATGGTATAGTGTTCTCTGGGCTGAAGGATGGTTGAGTGCTCAAGGGGAGTGATGTTGTTTGATCCAAATGATAGGCCTCCATTGTTTCTTTCTTCTTCTTAGCTAAGCGAGTGACAAGTGGCATGAAAATGTTCCTAGGGATGAGGTACAACAATTTTGATGGATGTAAAAGGGGGAGGCTTTTCGATGCAAATGATTTCCTAGGCTGAGGAAAAGCTATATGACAAACCTAAGGAAGACTGGGTTGGGGATTCTAACTTCAAAGATATGTTGCCAAAGCATGAAAGGTTTACTTTCCTATGTGCAAGCTTGGCAGTGATTGTGTCAACTTAAGGATAGACTAATGATCCCTTAGGAAAAACATGAGATTGACCACTTGTGGATCCCAACCTTTAGCTCAAGGTGATGAGAGATGACAAGTGACAAGGCTAGATTACCCTAGACAAATCTCTGTCAGAGGGATAACCTTGGTGAGACTAGTGGATTTCCAAGATGATACGAAAAGAAAGTTTTGGCAATGTGACAACAATTTTGAAGGCTTGGATGTGAACTTTTTGATTGCTGGCTAGATGGTTTGGTTCTAAGGCAAGGAACTAGATGAGATGGATGAGCTAAAATGCTTAAAGGGATAGCCTAGAATGGTTTCCTTTCCTACAAAGATGAATCTAAAGTGAAACTTATGCAAGAAGATGTGGAGAAACAAGGGGGCCTAATCATAGAAATCATGCCTAGTTGGTAAGACATAAGTAGGGTTAACTCTTGGATGTTTTCTAAATCTGATAGTCCGATCTAACCAGGCATCTTGAAGGGCTTCGTTGGCAGCTTTGTCTTCTACTTTGTGGAGTTTGGCAATTCGAGGGCTTGGTGTTACTTCCTTTTTCTTAGCTGCAATTTCTTGGTATGCCTGAGATGGCTTGAGTTTGGCTTTGTGAAACTTCTATTTGGGTTTGGGTTGTTTTGACATAAATTCCTAAATCTGCTTGGCTTAGAGAGATTTTGGTTTTTTTTCTTCAACTCATTCAGCTTCAACTCATTCAACTTCTAGAATAGGTAGTGACTATGCTAAGTATGCCCTAAGCTAGGATTGACCAAGTTTGGCAAACATTCATTCAACAAGTAAAAAATTAAGCAATAGATAGAAACAACTAGATAAAATTTTGTGATTCTCAGAAGATAGTAACTACGTCGTGGAGTGTGTATGTTTTACAAATGTTTCGAGTGGTCACTTAAAACACATTAACATCTTAGATGGTTGTCTACAAGGCTAACAGTTGGTTTAGCTAGGGAGTCCTTGATATACCCAAGGTACGTGAGGCCCAAATTCGTAGATGAAAACAAGAAGATGTCACACAGCTTAGAGGAGCGGTAACCCACTTCTCCTCTTTCAATTCTCAAGGGTATAAAGTTCCTTGAGGCTTAGCCCGAGTGACAAAATCTTGATCCCAAGAGAGGTGTCTTTGGATTCACCTCTTGATCTTTATACTTTGCTAGAATGCTAGAGTTGAGGTTGTCCCAAGGGGTGATGAAATCCCCAAGTAGGCCTCGTAAAATTTAAACAAGATTTTGGATCCTAATCTTATGCACCCAAGATGGCCTCAAAAAATGACAAGGGGAGAGAAGACTTGGATGATCTTGGGCTAAAAGACAAAATTCTTTTCCAACTGACGCTTAAGTTTTTCTGATCTAGACCTTGCAAACACACATTTTTAGGATGAAAATGTTCAATTCCAACTTGAAGCGTTAACAAAAGTAAAATCGATCGAAGAATGAATACACCAAGAAGATTTAGGGTCAACAAAAGTAAACTTGTGTGCTCGGAGGCCCTCCACGTCAAGTATCAATTGATTTTTCTTTAAGGTATTCAAGATTGAGTGTGAGTTTGTTTTAAGCCCAAAATAAAGATATGTAAAACTCAGTTTCAAGTGTGCACTCCGAGGCCCTCCACGTCAAGATTTGTTCAATTTTTATGCCCAAATGAAGTGTTAGCAAGACTAATGTTCATTCAAGAAATTTTTTATCTTAAAAAAATTAATAAAAACTCAAGTGAGTGGAATTTGATTTTTGTGGAGCACTTAACACCTTCTTAGGTAGACCCATCCCCATAGATGGCACTGATATTGCAACCAATGGTTAGAATGATGGGTGATTAAAGAGGGTGAGTCCAACAACAAATTCACTTAAAGTGTCTTTATTTGTTTTTATAACTTAAAAAATTTCTAAAATGTAGATTCTTTTTATGCCCCAAAAGATGAAGTGTGGGATATTGTAATGATTAATTGACCTTTTACATTCAAGATTGGATTTGTTGTTTTAATCATGCATGCATAAAAAAAACAAACTTGATTTTAATCCATGGCACTCAAGAGTGATTTTAGCAACATGCATTCAAAGACAAGTGGTTAAACATTCAAGTTTTTTACTTTGAGCATTCAAGATTGAGATTTTGTGTGTTGTTTTAAGAACTTTGAAGTGCTTGTTTTTAACCTTAGATCATTCAAGATTGTTTTGGACTCAAAAGTGAAAATGACTCTTTGGACTTTGGTTTTCATTCAAGATTTTGTGTTCTAGTTTCCATGTTTTAAACCCAAAAATGATATTCCTAAATTGTTTTGATGCATGAAAAACCTAAGAAACATTCAAGATTTTGCAACAAGACATTTGTTTGGAACAAATAACAAATCTTTTAGGACAATTTTGGAAACCATTTAGGACTCTTAGTTTTCATGAGATTTTTAAAAAAACTTTAAAATATTTGCAAATGAGGTTCATTTTATCCTTGATTGATGCTTTGAGTTTGATTTAGATTTTAGTGTGCACTTAGTGTTGATTTTGAACCTTTTGAAATGGAAACATGAAGTTCTTTTTAAATTCCCAAAAATGAAGTGTTTCTAACTTTACATGAATGCATCTAAAACCTTGATGTTGCAAGGATGCAAATGATTGGATTGGTTTAGTTTCACTTGTTAAAATTTTTTTTTTGGGGAAATTTTTAGTTTTTAATGGATTTAAGTATGATTTGGGAGTTCATTTTAAGCACTAAAAAGAATTGTGTATGATTTTTCTTTCTTAAAAAAAAATGGCCAAGATCTCCCACAAGAAGAAGAAGAAGAAGTAGATGGAATAAGAAGAATATAGACAAGAAGAGAAAGAAGAATTCCAAGTGCTTTGTCCACCTATAAGCTTGAAAAATCTGCAAACACTATGAGATAGACTATGAGTTCCTTTGTCTTCTTCATGTCCATGTGGACCTACAAAACCAATTTATACAATCCTACCAATCAAAAAAAAAAGAAAAATTAGCCAAAATTAGCAAATGACATACAAAACTTGACTAAAAAATTTAATGAAGATGGCCCATGCGGGGTCCCACCGGGCATGCCAAAATGTATATGAGCAATGTTAGTATGCTAATAGAAACCAAATTTAAGTAAAGCTTCTACAAACTAAACAAAATTCATAAACTTCAAGATAGACTAAGATGAGCTCTCAATTGAGAATATGAGCCATTAATGGGCTCTCTCAATGAGAAGCTCTCTTGTTGAGTGGCTTTTTCTAAATAGATAGGATGTATGCTCAAGCTTATGCTTCAAAAAGGGCTTCAAATGGAGTTGGAATTTGGGTGTGAGTGTATGGTTTTGATGTAAAATGGCTTCTTAAAATGGAATTATGAATTTACTTCATGGATTGTGTTAAAATGGCTTGGGAGAGGATTGCTTAAATAGGAAAAAGGCTTGAGGGATGGAGGGCTAAGATGCAAGGATAGGAAAAAGCTCATGGAGGGCTCAGATTGCATGAGAGGAGAGCACATTGATTGTGCTTCCTTATAGCCAATCAGAGAGTGACACATGTCACAGGGTGACAGGATGGAGGAAAGGAGAAAGATGAGTCAACAAAGGAGGCTCAAGGGATAAAATATTCATAAAGAACCTCATAATGGCTTGTAAGAGCAATGAAAGGGCTTGGAAAAGTCATTTATGGCCTAGTGGACTTCATAAAGTTTTATGGTTGGGATATTTTGAGGGAGATGAGAGGAATTTCAACTTGGGCTTGATTAAGAAGGTTTAAGCTTGCTTAGGATTTTGCAAATGATTAGAGGATGGATTAGGATGGTTTAGGATTAGCTTAGGGATAGGCAAGTGGATGGCATTTAATGAGGGTGGGTGAAGGAGGAGATATTTGTTAACTTTGGCTTGGGTTAGTAAATCTTAACCCATTTTTAGGGAATGTGACAAGGTTAGGAGGGGATTAGGATTAGGTTTAGAGATATCTTCTAGAAGACTCTAGACTTTGGATGAGGATACAGACTTTCTAGAATAGTCTAGAACTTCCTAGGATGAGGATGAAGACTTTCTAGAAGAGTCTAGAACTTCTTGGGATGAGGATAAATTAGATTTTTAGAAAATAAATAAAGTTTTATTTATTTCAAAGGTTTGGGTTGAGGAGATATTTATTAAAACTTCTCTAATAAATATGAGGATTAATATTTAATCTTAATTAAATATTTTGAGTTGGGATTAGGGTAAGGAAATGATGGGATTAGCCTTTAATCAAAATTAAAGAATGATTAGAAGATTTTGGAAGAGGTTAGTGGTCTTAAGGAAATTGGCCAAGTTTTGGGAAAAAATAAATAAATTATCTATTTTGGAATTTTTGGTCAATTTATTAATTAAATAGTTAATAAATAAGGAAATAATGTTTAAATAAGATTCAAACATTTTTGGGAGGGATTCCTTAATTAAATATTTTTAATTAAGATAAAGGAATTTAATGGCATAAAAATAAATAAATAAATTAAATAATTAATTAATTAATAAATGATGATGTCATTAGGGATTTTTTTTCAAAAAATAAAAATATTTTATTTTCTAAAGGATTTTTAGGTGTGTACAAAAAGCATAATCATGATGAAAGCTGATAGCAAAGAAATGATGAAGGAGACCTCCAAAAGGTAAACAAACAAATCAAAACCTCCAAAAAGACAAGGGGATAAAATGCATGTTCATGTCCATATGACACTTCTGTCCATTCTATATACTTACTCATTTTAGCCAAGATTAAGATTCTAGTTTTAATCATTGATCCGAGCTACACAACCTTTTCTAGTCAGAACCATGAAGATTTGGATGTAACTCTATTAGAAAGATCACACAATCATCACTAATAATTGAATTAATCTAAAGATATGAATGTGATCAAAAGCTTCCCACAATTATCACTAGTCACCAAGGAAACTATGATGATATGAACGGGATTCAGCAGTGGTGAGAAACATTGCAAGTCTTGAGATCAAAACCACAGAAGCAAGAAATCAACCAAAAGTGTGTCTCATGGTCCATAGTTCTCTAGCTATGCATGTCCTAGAGAAAACCATAGAGACACTCATAAATACTAATCAAATCACTCATAAAAAGAAAATAAACCACATGCCCCTAGTGCAAAAATGACTAGAGAGGGAATATAAAAGAAATACAGATATAGTGTAGTAAACATGTATATGTAGAAATGAAAAATCATCGTACAAAGAAAGGTCAAAGCATAGCTCAACATTAAGTATAAACTAAAGCATGATAATCAAGACAAGCCTCTCAGGATAGTGTTAAGAAACACTATTTTGGCGTTTAAGATATTTAAGGAACGTCGTTGTTGATATTGAAAAATATCATTTCTTTTCTTTTTCATTTTATAATTTTTTTTGTATTTTTGGAATATATCACCTTTTTTTTGTATTTTTTAAGGACCCATAAATATGTACAGATGCCCCCAACAAGAGCAGATATCAGGGATAGAACTTTTTCAAATGAAGCACATTGATAGGAGCAAGGAGCTGATCTTCGTTAGGTCTAGACAAAAAATAGGCACCCAATCTAAAAGTAGCTATAATAATAAAAGGACCCAACCAATTAGGCTCAAATTTTCCTTTTTGAGCTCTATTTTTCTAATTCTTAGGATTGTCATGCAAAACAGGATCTCCTACTGGAAACTCTCTAGGGAAAACTTTCTTGTCATAAGTCTTAGACAATCTTTTCTGATAAAATCTCATGTGATAAAAAGTAGTTTTTCTCTTCTCATTAAGTAACTCAAGTTCTTGTAATCTCATAACTCTGTAATCTTCATTTGTCACTAATCCATTAAGAGTAACTCTCAATGATGGAATCTCATTCTATAAAGGCTCAATATTGTAAATATGAATAACATCCTTGCTGGCAACTATAGAATCAGAGTCTATCAAGTTCCTCTCAATTTCTCTTGAATCATGAAGTTGTCTAATAACTGGAGAATCTAGATCATGAGAAATATGTTAGTTTGAAATCTGATTAATTGTATTGGGTTGAGAATCATAAGCACGAATCACATCAATACCCAAATCAACTATAGAAAACTCTAAATATAAATCCAATTCATACTTCTTTGAATATGCTCTTTCATCCTTGTTTTGTATATCTGAATCATTTTGAATTTTTCAAGAAGAAGCTTCATTAACTAACCCATGTCCATCTCCCCAAAGAAGATTAGTAAAAGGGATCGAATCATCACATATGTCTTGTTGATCAAGTATATACACTTCCTCATCATCATCATCATAAACATCAAAGATGGGTCCATTATCATTTTCTTCTTTGTAAATCCAATCTCTAACAACACTTCCTTATTCAAATTCTTCCATAGGAAGTAAAGGTTGAACCAAAGAAACAACCTCACATCCATCCATTTCACTATTAAGTGTCTTAGATTCTATCATACATTCTATAGATTCTTCAACTATCTCATATGAAACTCTATCCAAAGGCATATATGATTTTGTTGAAATATTATTGATAGCCAAAGTATTAACTCCTAAAATACCCATCTCAATTTCATTATGTGCAAATGTAACACATCGATGATATGTGGAAGGAATGGCTTTCATTTCATGTATCTAAGGTCTACCCAATAAAATGTTATAAGAAAGGGTGCTAGTATCAACCACATGAAATAGAATATCTCTCTCAACTAACTCGATCCAAATAGGTAAAATAACTAGTCCTTTAGATTGTCTTTCACTACCATCATAAGCTCTAATAATAACCTTCTGTCTAGTATCAATATCTTGTTTTGAATATTCCAACTTTTCAAGTATGTTGAAAGGACAAATATTCAACCCAGCACCCCCATCTATCAAAACATGTCTAACAAGAGTTCTGTGAATCATGACTTCAATATGTAAGGAAAGATTATGTGGATGGTTCAAATCCTTATCATTTTCCTTAATTGTAACCATGTCGATAACATTGTCTACATTAGAATATCCATAATTTTGATTAGAATAAGTATAATTCACTTGAGCTTTCCCATTCTTAGATGATTCACCCTTTTCATGCTTAGGAAATGAATCCTTATAAGTTGATGATCATTATTAGTAGCATGAATGGCACCATCAATTTAACTTTCCATTATCAATCAAATTCTAAAAATTATTTTTTAACCTTTGACAATTTTTCATAGTATGACCAATTTTCTCTGATGATATTTACAATAGGCATTATCATCCCAGCATGGACCCTTCATAGGAGGTGATTGCCAATTCTCAATGAAAGTTAATAGCTTTCCATCAACCAACTCTTCCAAAACATCCTCATAAGGTCTATGAATCTTTGTAAAAGTTCTTCTTTCTTGAGGATTTCTTTAATTGTATCTAGAATTGTCTCCAAAATTTTCTCTATTATTTTGCCGAGATGATGCTTGAAGTTTCATAGCATGAACACTATCTGATAACTTGTAAACTACTTGGTCATCTGACTTAGGTGCATCAACTATACCATCATTAACCACAAATTGATTCCCTCTATAAGAAGTAATCCTATTCTTATTTCTATTATTATTATTATTCTTGTTGCTATTATGGTTGATAATTCCTTGATTTTTCAAAACATCTTCAATATGGAAAGTTGTTTCTACCATATTATAAAAAGTCTGAAACACACATTTGCCAATTTGATTTCTCAATTCAAGAACCAAATTACTCACAATTATATCAATATTCTCTTTTTCTAAAATTTCTCTAGAGTAACAAGAACATAACTTTCTCCATCTTTACAAAAAGGTAACAAAGGGTTCTCCTTGATCTTGTTTGAGGTTGCGTAAATCCAACATAGAAACTAGTTTTTGGACATTGTAAGAGAAGTGTTGAACAATTTTTTGAACAAGGTCCTCAAAATTCTTAATTGGGGGAGTAATCTTAGTGAACCATTCCATAGCTTGACCCTTTAAACTCCTAGGGAACAATCTCATAAGATAAACATCTTTATGTGCAAATTCCAAGCTCAAAACATTAAACTATCGCACATGATCACTAGGGTCTCCATTCCCATAATACTTATCATAATGAGGAAATTTTGTTTTCTTAGGGAGTTCAACCTCTAGAATAATCCTCTCAAAAATTAGAGGACAAACACTCTATAGAGAAAATGGATTCTTAGGTGTAATTTTATCCATTAACATCTTCATATTTTTCTCAATTTACTCTTGAATTGAAGGATTTTGTCTCTTGATATTTTTATTCACATCAAAATCATAAGGTACTTGAACACCTTTTTTGATTAAATACATGAAGTATTTATCCTTATTAATCTAAATGTATTGATCCATGTACTTGTGAAATTCTGGGTCTTGCTCTAATAAATCACAATCCACACCAAAACTACATGTAGTAAATTGAGGGTGTTGTTGTGAATTCCTTGGAGGAGACATTTGCCTTTGTTGATATCTAGGAGGAGGAGATGGGTGTCTCCTATTTTCCTTAAAATATTGTGAAGGTGACATATGTCTAGTAACTCTTAAAGGAGGAGAAGAAGGTAGAGAACCATTACCACCACCAAGAAAAAGTTTCTGACATGCTATTTCATGAGCTCTCTTTTCTACCTCACCTTATATGAATGCATCCATGTAAACTTGTTTTTCTTGTAGAAGACGTCTTTCCTCATTACCTCTCTGAGAAAGAATATAATTAACCATTTGTTGAGCCATATCTTTAGCCATTTTTCTAGCTTGGGCTAACATGTACATACTCACTTTACTAAACTAACCATTAGGGTTTCTTGGAGTTTTTTTGAGAAATTCTTGAGACCTAGCCAAACTTTCATTGATTTGTTGTGCTACTTGTTTCTCTTGCTTCTCCAAGTATGATATATTTTCCAATTCATCTTGTCTAATTGTATCATCCATTGAGTGAGAAGATTTAGGTGATAATCTAGGAGGAGCAAGAAATGAAGAGTAGTGCTGATTTCCTCCAAAAAAAAAAAAATTCTAAGGTAGTTCCATCAATATCTTCATGATTTATGCAAGATCCCAAAGGTTCAACTCCATGTTGCCTCAATAATCTATCATTTATCATGTAATCCATGCTTCTATCTTTGCTTCCAATGAATAACATGTCTTGCTCAAAAAGTGAAAAGGGCCTAGGTATGTTCAATTTACTAAGATTACTAGGAGTAAACTCAATTTCCATTCTTCCCTTAGGTGTTTGATCAAAGATAGGTTATTTTCCTTTACATTTTTGATGAGTTAGAACTAAGGGTAATTGACCAAAGTTAACTTGAGGTTGTTTACCATGACTCACTTGAAACCTAGTCATAATTAGCATGAGAGGGAAAACACTAGTAAATAGGAAGATTTCAAGAAGCATTAGTATCACTCTTGGGTAGTAAAGTATGTTGGAAATCTGATTGAAAAGATCATTATGTGAAGAAGATTGATTGAAAGAGGGAGATTATTGTTAAAAGAATGTTTTCAATCATTGTTTTGTCATTGATGTCAAACCTGCTATTTGTAGGAATGATGATTTCTTACAAGGTCCAAGTACTATCACTTAGTTGATTGATGAAAAAGATTTAATCAGAAAGATGTAACAAGAGCACCTAAGGGAAAGGTTGAATTATGGTTTTGTAATGAAGTACAAGGATCAATTAAGAAAATGGTTAAATAATTTATTGATAACATATTCAAAGAAATAGAGGATGGTCACACTTAGAAATGCTAGAGCATTAAGTTGTAATAAGGTTGATTGCAAAGCTTAACAAATTCATCAATAGGTGTCAAACAAGCTAGTTGGAGCCAAGCAATTTTTTAGTTAGAGCTGAGGAAATGCAAAATCTAGTATGTGCTGAGTAAATTTTAGGTGTCGAGTGAAGTTCAAGTGCTGAGTGATATAAAAGGAGTCAAGTGTCAGAAAATCTTAGTAAGTGACGAGTGATATAGAAGGAGTCGAGTGTCATAAAATCTTAGTAAGTGCCAAGTGAACTTCAGGTGCCGAGCACCAGTAAAATATAGTATGTGTCGAGCATCAAAATTTCAATAGTGTCGAGCGGCTATATTATTGAAAATGAAAAAGATTCATCAAATCTGAGTCAATAGATTTGTTACCTTAAATTTTGTGAACCAGTCAGAAGATAAGGATGATGAGCTGGTGGCACAAAATTCTATGTAAACTATTTTTGAACAAATTCAAGAGGATTCTTCATGATGTTTCTAGAAGGAACACAATGTGTTAGATTCAATGAATCCTACCTAATCCATATGAATTGAAATTAAATGAGGGAAGAATCAAGGTGGAAAATAAACTCTAGATTTCTATTTAAGGAGTCATAGACTAAGAAGCAAGAGTTGCTGGTGTGCTAAATTGTGGAGTGGTTAAAGGGTGTCAAGGAGAAGGCATCTAGGAGAAGGAAGAACAGAGTATAGAGACTTTGCTTCAATGAGTAGAAAGAGAGGATTGCACTAGTATATTGAGCATGGAGACTCAAGGAGACTAATCTTGAAAGGAGGTCAAGCTATCAAGAGTTACAAAAATTGAAAACCAAACAATGTTATGAGTTGTATGCTATAATCAGGTCAAAACCCCTTATTGTTACTCTCTAGCAATTGTATTAATTAGGGTAAAAGAAAATCTTATGGACTTAGGTTGGTTTAATAGCCATTTGTAAATCCTTTAATAGGGTGGCATTCCAAGTGAATTTTCTAAAGTCCTCTAACCAGGCCCATTTCTAATAGGGTGGTTGAATCCTTTAACTAGGTCACATTTAATAATGTGTTGTAGCCTTTACTAGGGTAGGCCTTTCATAGGGCATCACTTTAAAAGAGTGAGAATTGAGTAGCATGTTTCTGGTGGTTTTTTTCAAATTGGGTTTCCACATAAATCACTGTGTTATGTGTTGATCTTTTCATGTGTTATGCTTGCATGTTGATTTATAGTAACTTGCTAATTAGGAACGTCTAAGCATGGATGAATGAATAAGTTTGATGGGCACACTTTACTTGATGAAAAAGTTTTAGGACATTTGGACCTTGAATAACTGATTCACCCCCCCCCCCCCCCCCCTCTCAGTTATTCTAAAGTATTTCTAACAATTGGTATTAGAGCCATCTACTGATTTAGTTTCAAGGTACTAGAAGTAGGAAGATTAAGATGTCAAAGAGAGAAGTTCCCAAGCTCAACAAAGAAAACTTTATTGAATGGCAAAGTCTGATGAAATTGCACCTTGAATCAATAGGTGATTATGCAAAAACCTCAATTGGAACAGAACATGTAGACCCAGCTAGACCTCTTACTACAGATGATTTGAACAAAATGAAGGAGCTCAACCAGGCAATGCTGGAGATTGTCTCTGCACTTAGTTATGCTAAATTTAATGCACTAGTAGAATTTTGACAAATAAATGACTACGTGACTAAATTTTTTAGTCACAAGACTAAAAGTGATCAAATTGTAGTAATGTTTTACAATTTATAAATATTAGTGACTAGATAAATGACAAATTTGGTCATCAGGTAAAATCACAAGGTTAGAGATAGATAAGTGACTAAATAAATGATTAAATAATTGACTAAATAATTGGTCACCAATAATTAGTCACCTATACAATTTCCTAAATGATGACAAATCATCTCAAAAATTATATGCAAGTCTCCTCAAATATTGCAAAAGAATAAAAATCCTCTCCCTCAACCAAGTACATTCCAATAAATAATCAAATCCCCTTTTCCAGAAAATTTCCTGTAAGGTGTCTCAAAAACTAAAATCACATGCCAATTCCCCTTCAAAGCACATAAAAATACTTTGAATTTCATGTTATAAAAGTTAATATTTATTGATTGATTTATAACACATCAATTGCTAAATAATAATTATAACATAGCAATATCACAATTTGACTTGTTGTGGAAATTATCTCCTACTTATCAATTGTACATATTGTTTAATAAACATAAAACACAATAGAGATGGAGCATGACCTAGATCCAATAGTGCTAAGTGTTACATTTATTCTCATGAGAGATGGATTCATGTTGAATCACTACTCATGAAACATGGGTCAATGAGTTTGAATCAAAATCACACAGTTAAATCCTGATAGCAATATCACAATATGTATAATTTTATTTTAAATATAAGTCTTAATTTATATTTACTAAGTTTAAGTATAAATTACATTCTAATATTATTATCATTTATAAATTAAAAAATAAAACACTATAAATAAAATGAAATTCACAAAAATAAGTACATAGAATGAATCATTTTTTAATGTTTCACTTTATTTTTTCCTGCTTACACTTAGTTTCTACCTTTGCATGTAAATATAAAGGGTATTTTGGTGCTTCTCCTCTTCTACTTATTGTATGTGTGAATATGCAGCCTCTGCTAACATACACACTTCAACACAATCCTTGTATGCGGATTCATCCCAAAATGAACATTGGATTGTTCATTTGAAAATCAGCCTACAAAGCGACCTGTTACCTTCTATCTAATTAGAATTACTTGTCAGATATCCTCAGATTCGAGGTGTTTAAGCAACCAGACCCTGTAAGAACAAAGGATTTGAATGCAATTTAAGCTATATGAATGTGCAAGTAATCTAGATGAAGTGCAAGCAATTAATCTAAGAAATAAAAGACATTAAACTAAAAATGTATGCATTATTAAGCTAGATGAATTTAAACTAAGAATGCAAGATGTATGTAAAAATATGAGCAAATATGAGTATGAATTCTAGCAGCAATTTGATGCAAATTCTCCAAATTCGTCCTCTCAAAATGAAGAGATGAGGGTCTCTTAAATAGACTTTCCTAGAATCCATCAACGGTTGAGATCGATTTCAATCAACGGTCAGGATTAAAGGTGAAGTTCAGTCATAAAGGGAGATTCCCAAATTAAAGGGAGTTAACAGATTTAATTTGAGTAAAATAAGGAGTTAACTGATTCAATTTGAATAGAAAAAGGAGTTAACTGATTTAACTCATTTTTTATCAATAGTGAACTAGAAATTTCCCTTTTTGAACTGAAGAGAGATTTTGGTGAAATATTTAATTTAATAAAATGAGATATGCTCTCATAATTACCTTTTCTATTTAATTAAATAATCTTTTAATTAATTTGGAGGCACTTTTCTTATTTAATTAAATAACTTCATTTAATTAATTAGGAATGGCTTCCCATTTAATTAAATAATTTTGTTTAATTACTTAGAAGTAAGTTCTCCATTTAATTAAATAATTTTGTTTAATTAATTAGAAATACCTTTCCCATTTAATTAAATAATTACATTTAATTAATCAAGATAGGTGTATTTATTAAATTAAATAAATTTAATTCCATAGTACATTAGCCTTAGGAGATAATTTAATTTAATAAAGTATAAATATTTTAAATTAAATTATAATTAAATCAAGTAGGTTTAATGCGACTAATATGAGTACGTACTATAGGAATTAAATAATAAGCATGATGAACGTAGATTAGGGTTTTTTGCATCTGATAATTAAGTCAAGTAGCGAATAGCAGAATAAGAATTGCTTATTAGAATAGGACTTTAGGATTCATCAGAAATAGACCAAGATTGGTTGAGATGGCAATCAGCCAATTTTGGGGTATTACATTTTGCCCCTCTTTGAATGAATGTGCGAGCAACATGTTCAATTCAAAGAAAATCAGAAAGCATGATGCAAAGATGAGATTGGTTCTGAAGTTGATGACACTGAGACCAATTGATAAGCTTTTAAGGACTATCTCTAGAAAATAGCTTAATCCTAAGGAATCCAAGTAGAGCACTTAGATACCTAAGATTGATAGCATTTAAAAGGCTATCTCCAGAATGAAGTGTAATCTTTAAGGATCCAGAAAAAACATCTAGATACCTGAAATTGATAGCATTTAGAAGATTATCTCCAGAATGGAGCTTAACCTTCAAGGATCCAGATAGAATACCTAGATACCTAAGATTGATAGCATTTAGAAGACTATCTCCAGAACGGAGCTTAACCTTCAAGGATCCAGATAGAACACCTAGATACCTAAGATTGATAAAAGATAACAATGTCCAATCATGAGCCATAGAATCATCCCTAGAATGAGGCTTGATCCTCAGGAGTCGAGGTTTAGATTGTCCCAATACCTGTCTATTGAACTATGGGAAGAGTTGTTATAAGGTTGATCAATTGATGAAAAGATAAGATAGATGACAAAGATGCTAGATAGAAGGGAACAAGATGCCCTGAGTGATGAGATGCCCCAAGTGATGAGAACATAAGATGGGAACTAGATGCCCTGATCATTAAGTATTTAATGATGTAATCATCCTACCCCCTCAGGAGCGAAATTGAAAGATGACATACCAAAAATATGATTTGAAGCAGTATATCATGAGATATAGAAGAAATTTGAGATTTAGCAAAATTTATAAGAGATCATAATGATCTAAAGAAGATTCAGGGTTGATTTGAAATGATTGCGAAGTCGCAAAGACCAAATTTGACAAAAAGTTGAGTAGATTTAGCCATAGTTGACTTAAGTTGACTATTTTCAAAATGAATTTTGAAAATATGGAGAATGTAAAGTTGAAAGGATTCCAAGAATCACAAAGTATCAGAAAGATTTGGGCTGCACAAGCATTCAATCGCGTCAGTCCCTAAAATTTTAAAACACATTTTTGAGGCTCTTACGTGTGTTAAATTTTGAATTTGATCCCGAAAATGGATCCAAAACGGTCCAATTAGCCAGGGGTGTAATTTTTGCTCAAAATTCAAGCACTTTGAAAAATTTGCTCAACACCTATATAAGGGCTCAAAGGGTCATTTTCAATTCATTTGTGCTTTTGTCTTGTAGTGATTTTGAGCTCTGATAGAGACATGGCAGTGAATGTGAGATATCATCATTTTGAGCATTCCAAACAACACAGAGGGCCAGCAGACTATGGACCACCGATGAGTCATCGATTTTCCATCTTTGTACTTTTGTTTTCACACATTTTGAGATCATTTATTGCATGTTTTAGCATTTTTTTAGGGGTCAAATCTTTCTTTGCACTAGACCAATCTCTTCTCGTACAAAGATCTTCTTTCTTTGTGCAAAGATTTTGGGCTGTTTGTTTCTTCGCACACGGTGGTGAGGATCTTTGCACGGGAGGCATTTGGTTTTGCGCGAAGAAAGAGATTCTTCATGCGAGTTGATTTGATTTTTGCATGAAATCTTCTTTTCTCGCACGGGCATTAATTTATTCACGCGAAACTATATAATTTCGTGCAAGATTTCATGAATTTTGCATGAAATTCCATGACAGTTTTGACTTTCGCACTTAAAAATTGTATTTTATTTCATTTTGATGCGTCGTTTCGACTTGATACTGATCTTTTTTTTTCATTTTTTGTTGTGCGTGTAGGAGGTCTTTGGAGACATTGCATTTAGTCACACTATCTGCCATATGGAGAGTTATTGTGGAGTCTAGATGATGTAGATCAAGCACACATTGCCCGATTGGGTTTGTCCTCTCTATGCCAGATTCTAGCCGTGATGGTGAATCGTGGCTTACTCATAGCTTTGGTGGAGCATTCCCATTCGAAGAAGAACACCTTCCACTTGCTGATGGGCAAGATGACCATCACTCTAGAGGACATCTAGAGAATTTTGAGGATTCCTTTCCACAACACTCGGGTCATCTATGATACAGTGCCTTGAGCAAGGACAGAGGCATTATCAGTTGTGTTTAGGAGAGAGCTACCGAGGGGGAGGGCCATCAACTGGGATGAGCTCATGCATACCTATGGACTGACACACAGGCTGACATTTGTGCTAGCTATATTCCTGAGCTATTTCTTATGTCCTGATAGAGGACAACATGGTTTGGAGTGCGGGTGGGGGGTCATGCTCTGTAGGATGGTTGAGCCACCTGAGATCTTTGGGTGGGGTCAGTGCATGTTGGCCCATCTTTTTCATGAGATGCATGAGGTCATCTTCCATGAGAAGAAGACCATGGTAGCAAGAGTATATGTGCTATAGATCTAGGCCTAGGAGAATCTCCCTATATGTAGGCCAATTTTTGAGGATGCTCGAGAGCCCATGGAGCCCTATATTTGCAAATATTGAGGGCATATTACCTAGGCCCACCTAGGTAAGATAGAGCAGTGGAGGATACATCTTGATGACCTGGTGTCTATTGTATAGTGACCCTGGTGAGAGACAAAGGACTGGGATGATGCTCCTAGAGAGTTACCATGGATGTTTAGTTCTTGACCACTAGTGGGCAGGATGACATCTGTTATGGAGAGATTTGTGATCTCTTGAGTGTGGTAGCAATATGGCCAACCACAAGATATTTCGCCTGAGTTCTGCACCTATGCCAAGTTGTAGAAGGACATTGAGCAGGGGTGGCCAACATGGATGGATCCAGGATGATCCATGATAGACATCCGCAACTTAGCTATAGTTCAGTGAGATTACCTGCAAGCGATAGCAGATGCCGAGATGATACCTGCATATCAGGAATTTTTGATTAGCCATCCATTCCCACATTTTACAGATCTAGTGGGGATGGTAGGGTAGGCAATGCAAATAGAGAGACAGACACCCCAGCAGTAGCAAGCACAGCCATAGCCTCCAATTCAGCCATAGCAGCAATCACAAGTTCAACATCGAGTTTAGCAGATGAAAATTCCCCCACATCAGATGGGATCAGACCCAGGTGCCGGGGGTAGTGGGAGTGGACAGAGCCAATGCCGCAGGCAAAGGATAGAGGAAGAGGCCCCTCAGTAGGAGGCTCCATAGCAACATGTGCCACCACAGCTGTAGGCACCACCACAATAGTAGGCACCTGAGATATTAGATGAGGATATTCCAAATCAGCCCACAGGTGGGGTGTAGGATGCGTTACAGAGGTACCAGGAGTAGGTTTGTGTGGCCTCCCAATAGTTGGGAGAGTTACATATTGTAGTAGTAGTCTGGGATGTGCAGCTAGTGGAGAGACAATGAGAGATAGATCATCAGAGGGAGTGTGTGGAGACTCCAGAGCAGAGGTTGGAGCTGGTGCAAGATGAGATCCACTTCCAGTCTACTCGGGCTACATATTACTATGCTGCATACACCAGCACTGTGCCAGGTTCAATGATTCTCTCAGTACGCATGAGAGTCTAGAGGTGCATGACCTTCTGTTAGGCCAGATATGCCACCATTGCCTCTGCCACCTGTTGCCCCTACTCCTCTTGCTCCTCCTGAAGGTGAGGGTTTGGGACAGAATTAGACAATTTGTGCCTAATTTTTTTGATTTTGATCCCTAGCTATGTATCGATTGGTGTGCTAGCACCACATGTATCATTTTTGATTGATTGTGCTCAAGTAGTGCCCATTTTTGTACTGACCCATTCTTTTTATATATATACAAGATTTTGAGCCGAGTATTCTTGTGTACATGTCATTGTCTATTTTTTTTTGCTTTGATGTACATGAGATGTATGTTGTACTTAGATAGAATTCATATGTATGAACTAACATCTTACGTAGTGTTGCGTGTTTTTGACAATCACAAGTATTCCATTGAGGAGCGTGAATCGACAAACCAAACACTTGTGCAGCCGTGGAGGAATCTGATGCATGTGGAGTATGAACAGAATTACCATCAAATTGCGTGCTAATGCAAATGGAGTATGCAATGCAAGACTATATTAAATGCAACCCTAAGTCTAGTTACCAAGCCTCGATAATTAATCATCACTAGATATAAAATAAATCTCGTATGTTATATAATTCCCACTGACATTGCAATCATGAAAATATGAATATAACATATGTTATTGGGTTGTCAGGATTAAATGTAAGCATTCAAGGCACAAGAAGCCAGAATGACTAGAACATTTGTCCCTTTTAATGTAGCAAGTTAACATAAGCATCAAAGCATAGATGCTAGGATGACCTAAATGTTGCTTGCATGAAAGGCACACCAAACACACGGGAGATCTCTCTTATGCTAAGTGCTTAGTATTCATTCTGTCCGCAATGACCCTTGCATTTGTAACTTGAGATAGAAGCACACTAGATATACTTGCAGTGACCTGTACGTTCACTTAGTAGGACAAGCATCAATATGTACTATAGCATGAAGATTTCACTCCAAAAAATAAGGAGAAGAACCAATATTATTGGCGTATTCATATAAAAGGAGTTGAAGTACACATGGCCATCCAATATGAGATGGAAGCTCTTATAGTGGACACCCCTCTTATAGGAATAGATCAACTTATTGGAACTAATCTGCAAATAGAAAGCAAAGAAAAAGATCATGCCCCTAGTCATTACTTCTCTAGTTGAAGATGACATCATTGAGTTGCTCAAAGGGATATGATAAAGAAAAACAAAGAAAACAAAGAAAGTGATCAGCATATCCAAACAAGTATATCATTTTTGAGTTTAATGTTTTGGGATTGATGTCAAGTGCTAATGTCCAGAATACATTCTAAAGAAATCTCTTCAGTAGGGTGACAATAGTAGGCAGATGCAGTTAGAACGACTGGTGACTGAGGTCAAAGAGGAATCTTCACGATGAAGAACCTAAGAAGGACTAAGTGACAGTAGACAGACACAGCCAGGATGACTGGTGACTGATGCAAAAGAGATCTTCCATAAAGGAATCTGGAGACATGACCCAAGCAACGATAGGTAGACACAGCTGAAATAACTAGTGACTATTGTGAAAGAGATTTTATGAGGAGAATCTTGAAAAGAGTGACACTAGCGATAGTAGGTAGACATAGTCAAAACAACTGGTGATCTTTGCGAAAGAGATTCTATGAGGAGAATCTCGAAAAGAGTGACACTAGTGACAGTAGGCAGATGTAGTCAAAATTATTGGTGACTGTTGCGAAGGAGATTCTATGAGGAGAATCTCAAAAAGAGTGACACTAGCGATAGTAGGCCGATGCAGTCAGAATGACTGGTGACTGTTGCGAAGGAGATTCTATGAGGAGAATCTAGAAAAGAGTGACACTAGTGACAGTAGGTAGACATAGTGAAGACCACTGGTGACTGTCATGAAGGAGATTCTATGATAATCTCAAAAATAGTGACACTAAGGGGGAATTCCCTTGAGCTATGACAAGACTCAATCCGTGGATACATGAGCAAAAAGCAGGAAAGAAAAAGCATGAAAGCGACTGTACAGAATAGCTAGAAGATGCACTGCAAGATGGAGCATTGGGATCAAAAGGCACCTGTTTACCAAGTTTTCACCTTCTTGGAAAGATTCTCCTTTTTTGCTACAATGATGCCTATTTCTAGGTTTTCACCAATGGTACTTTTTTGTTTTTCAATTTTTTTTTTGTATTTTTGAGATTTTTCAATTTTTTTTGGTGTTACCAAGGTGCCTATTGCTAGGTTTTCACCAGGGTAACAATTTGTTTTTTTAGGACTTTTTTTTTATTTTTAGATTTTTTTCAGGACATATAGATATGTACAAAGAGCTTGCTGAGATTAAATCAACTGTAAAACCACTTTAGGTGGAGAGTGTTGATAGGCTCTTTAAGCACTTCTCCTTCAGTTGTGGAAAGCTGATAAGTGCCAGATCCATATACTACAATAATGATGTAAGGACCTAGCCAGTTTGGTTCAAACTTTCCCTTTTGCATTCATTGTTGTTGATTCTTAGGGTTCTCTCTCAGGATGTGGTCACACAGATGGAAGTCACGTGACCTAATTCTCCTATTGTAGCTTCGTGTCATTCTTTTTTGATATGCTCGTAGATGATCACAGGCCACTTTTTGTTGTTCATCTAGTAACACAAGCTCTTGAAGCCGAGCTATCCTATAGTCATCATCAGTGATAAGGCCTTTCATGGAGATTCTCAAGGTAGGAATCTCGACCTCTATTGGAAGCACAACATCTGCCCCATATACCAACGCAAAAGGAGTCATGCCCATTGGAGTTCTAATGCTTGTCCTAGATGCCCATAGGGCTGGATTGATCTGGAGATGCCAGTCTCTCCCTAACTTACTAGCTGTGCGATGAAGAATTTTGAGGATTACCTTATTGGATGCCTTAGCTTGGCCATTACCCTGGGGGTAATAAATAGAAGACCAATGTTGTGTAATCTTGAATTTCTTGCATAGTTCCTTGAGGTCTTTATTTTTGAACTGTCCTCCATTGTCAGTAATGATTGAGGATGGTATACCATATCTACAGATGATGTAGTTTTTGATAAAAAAGTGCTACAACTTTGCCATCAACAATTGTGAGAGGGATTGCCTCTACCCATTTTGTGAAATAATCTGTAGTGGTGATAATGAACTTATGTCCATTTGAAGAGGTTTAGTGAATCTGCCCCACCAAGTCAAAGGCCCATTGTTGAAATGGCCATGTTGTAGTAGAGGGAATCAGCTCTCTGGCTGAAGCGTGAATGAGATTCTCATGTAGCTGACACTGCTTGTAAGACCTAGCATATTTAATAGCTTCTTGCTCCATTTTAGGCCAGTAGTAACCAGTACGAAGGAGTTTGTGAGCTAGTGTCAGGCCATTGGAATGAGATCCACAAATTCCTTCATGAACATCAATTAGTGTGCATTTGGACTCGTCGGGTTCTAAACACCTAAGGAGTGTTCTGTCAAGACCTCTCCTATACAGATCGTCAGCAATAATGACATAATGTGAAGTGTTATGGATTAGGTAACGTTTCTCATTCCAGGTCAGACCTTCTAGAATGGTTTGATTATGAAGGTAGGAATAAATGTGATGGTAGCAGGATGATTCTTGTCCTATAATAGAATAGATCATCCTAGAATCAAGTGTGTCATAGGCTGGGTAGTGTAACACTTCCACTAAGAACTCATGTTTTAGATCATTTTTTAGCATTTGTAGAAGGGAGGCCAGAGTGGCCATGGCATCAACCACTTTATTATCTGCATGTGGAACTTGTTGGAAGGTGATGTGTGCAAAATATTTCATCAAGTCATCAACCATCCATTTGTAAGGAATTAGTTTTTCATCCTTTGTTTGATACACATCATTTACTTGGTTGATGACAAGCTGAGAGTCACCAAAGATATCTGACTGATCTACTCTCTATTTAGCTACAATTTTCATACCATGGATCAAAGCTTCATATTCAGCAATGTTATTTGTACAAGGAAACAAAATCTTGTACAGTTTGGGCAATAAATATCTCTGTGGTGTAATGAAAAGTAATCCAACACCTAATCCTTGTTGTGTGAAGGATCCATCAAAGAACATAACCCATGTATGGTGAGTGAGTGTTAGAATTGACTCATCTAGAAAATCAATGTTTATTGGTAGAAGACTCTGTATGGGTGCCTCAGCCAGTTGCTCTGCAATTGCTTGTCCCTTTATAGCTTTGTGTTCAACATATTGGATGTCAAACTCACTTAGTATCATGACCCATTTAGCCAATCTTCTTGTGAGAGCTACCTTATTGAGCAAGTACTTTAATGGATCTATTTTAGCAACAAGCCATGTAGTGTGGGCAAGCATGTATTATCTCAAATTTTGGGAAGCAAAGACAACTGCCAAGCAAGCTTTCTCAATAGTGCTGTAGTTTTTCTCATAAGAGACCAATGTTCAGCTCAAGTAATAAATAGCTCTTTCTTTGTTGTCATTGTCTTCCTAAGCCAATAGGATTCCCAAAGATGTTTCAGTGGTTGAAATGTATAAAAGCAAAGGCTTCCCATGCATAGGAGGCATCAGGATCAGTGGATTGACAAGATATTGTTTGATCTGTGTTAAGCTTTACTCACAATCTTGGCTCCAATTGAATTTCACACCCTTGTGTAAGGTCTTTGTGAAAGGTTGTGATTCATCGACCAATTGTGAAATAAACTTGCGAATAGATTGAAGCCTTCCCTTTAGTCCTCTCATTTGACTGATGTTCCAAGGTGGTGGCATGTCCATTATTTCTTGTACTTTTTTTGGATCTACTTCAATTCCCTTTGCAAAAACAATATATCCTAACAATTTTTCTGATGTGACACCAAATGCACATTTCTTAGGATTGAGCTGAAGACTGAATTTTTCCATACAATCTAGGATGGGACCCAAATCTTGTAGATGAGTATTGTATTTAACACTTTTGACCAAGGTATCATCAACATAGTCCTCCATGGTTCTATGCATCATGTCATGGAAAATTGTAGTAACAGCCCATTAATATGTAGCTCCAGCATTCTTTAAACCAAATGGCATCAGATTCCAACAAAAGGTTCCCCATGCACATGTGAAAGCCATTTTCTCTTGATCTTCTAGCGCAATTTTTATCTGATTGTATCCAGAAAAACCATCCATAAGTGAGTACATCTCATAGTCAACTATCATGTCCACGATCATATTAATATTAGGGAGTGAAAAGTCATCTTTAGGACATGCCAAGTTAAGATCACGAAAGTCTGTACAAACTCTGATAGATTTATCGTGCTTGGACATAGGGACAATATTGGATATCCATTCAACATAATCAATTGCATGAATGAAACCAACCTTCAAAAGTTTCTCCAATTCGACTTTGACAAGCAATGCAACATGAGGATGCATTTTTTGAAGCTTCTGTTTAACTGGTTTGATGCTTGGTGCTATGGACAAGTGATGCATGATAAGATTAGGATCCAATCTTGGCATGTTAGAATATGTCCAGGAAAAATTTATTTTCTTTCCCTTGAAAAAGGTAATGAATTGTTCCTTCTCTTTAGGCGACAATGACTCTTCCAGATGTATCACATTAGGATGTTCTTCTCTACCCAGGTTAATTGGCTGTGTCGGCTCTATTAACACTGATGATCTCTCCTAAAAGTGACTAGGAAGGACATCAAATATCTCATCCATGGGTGCCTCAGAGAGGTTTTCACCCTTGGATATATCTTTTGTTTTTACTTTTTTGGGATCTGACACTGCCACAGTGTGGTTTTCACCATCAGACCTCTTGCATTTTTTCTTTTTAATTATGTGACTACGATATTTGATGTTGGACTCAGTCATGTTAACACTTTTCTCATTGGTGGAAGATGTTACAGGTTTGATAGCATTTAGGTAACAGGAAAGAGCATAGTCATTCTAGAACATGGGGACTTTGTCAGATGCATTGGGGTTGCAGTCTATAAGCTCAAGATGTGTGAGTGAGAGAGTAGTGGCTGGTTCAATTGCATTTACAGTATAGTCATTAAATGCACAAACTAGCAATTCGAGACCTACGGTGACCTCACCCACAGGTCTATTCAAATGCCTTAGAATACTAACATTAGGAATTGACGACTCTAGGACACTATTTTGATTAGACCCCTGTGACCTAACCCTAGACATTTCACTCATTTTGATTTGATTTTCATAGACATGCACTTGGTCAATGTCTTTATCAGTAGTCGCTTTTGAAAGATTGTCAAATTCATATTCATGAAAATTGGTGCTACATGGTGAGAGACTATAGAACTCCCCAACAGTGATAGGGACATACTCTCCTTCAGCCTCTGGATTCTTACACAAATACTCAATATGGCACAACTGACTAGATTCTCCCTTTTCTGAATGATATTTGAGTTGCTCAGCATTGTCCTCAGAAGAATCACTAGTATCATCCACAGTGCTAACACATGGCACAAAGTCATCTGGCTCAGCAAAGAATTTAGCAAGATCATAAGGAATAGGATGAGGGTAAGAATCCTCATCACCAAATTCTTCCTCTCGAGTACTTGACTCAGATTGTGACTCATTTTTAGATGAACTCATAGGTATGGTTATGAATTTATTAGATCCCAAATGGAAAGGGACCTTCTTAAACCCTAGGCCAGTTGTGTCACTATTGCTTCAAGCTATTGCTTTGATAGGATCTATTAAACCATTGTTATTGCACCCAATAGGGCTGGTTCCCTTGTAACCAAAATGCTTCATAAGCTTAAGACCAGGTCCATACTTCTTAGGAGTGATTTCTCAAGCTTGTTCTGTTAGGTCTACTGGAGCCTCTTCTTTGTAAAGCCATGTAGCAATGGTTCTATTTTCACTTTCATCTTCTAAGGGGAACTGTAGCTTTGACAAAAGAGCCATTAAACTTGGTCTAAGGTGTCAGCACGAATGACTTCTTTGCTTCTGAGGGTCTCCCAAAATGTCAAGGGGACTCTGGAATAGATGTTAATGACAACACTGGTTCCATGTGGTACTCTCCCATACCAGTTTCTTTCAATTTAAATGACTACTCAATTTGTTTCAGCTTATTGTTGTGACAATCAGTAGACTCACAGTTAGCAGGGACAAAAGAATCAGCAGCTTTAAGCATATTGTAGGTGTAGCTAGTAGTGGCAGGAATAGTAACTTCAGAGCCATGAAATGGGAATTTAATGCATTGGTGTTATGTGGATGGCACAACACGCATCTCATGTATCCATGGCCATCCTAACAAAATGTTGTAGGCTAAGGGAATGTCAAGCACCTGACAAGTGACATCCCTTTCGACAAGACCAACGCGAATTGGTAAAGTCACAAGACCTAGTGACTTTCGTTCTACTTCATCATACACTTTAATAGTGATCTTTCGTCGAGGATCAATAGAGTCCTCAGAATAATCCAATTGTCTAAGCAGAGCAGCAGAAACAATATTTAGGCCAACACCATTGTCAATGAGTACTCAACGAACACATGTCTGGTAGATCATAACCTCAATGTGTAGAGGCTGATTGTGTGGGTGATTCAGTGAGTTTTCATCCTCCTCGGAGAAGGTCATAAGATGAGGTGAGGTCAGGTGACCTACCATGATTGAAATCATGCAAGATTAAGATCTTGAGGAATGTTTTCCTCAGTGAGGGCTTTGTCCAGAATTTGCCTATGGGTAGGCGACATTTTAAGTAGCTCAACTATGAAAATGTGAGCATTGGTTCATTTCAACTAATCTAGAACATTATAACTAGTTGCAGTCAAGTTCATTGTGTGTTTTGCACCTTTACCGGATGGACCAACAAGGGCTTTGTCCTTGTGTTGTTCAAGATTTGAAATAGGAGGTGTAGGGCCTTTGAGCACCAACTTCGCATGAGAGTGAGTAACAATGTTAGCACAATGTTGCGAAGATGCATTATCCATGTTATTGGAAGTAGGGTCTCTTAAGAAAAATGGTGTCTTGGGTTTTTCGTTATCTTGCTTTCCCTTTATGGTAATAACATCGCAGTATTCAGAATCTATAGGTTCAACCATGTGAATGACATTGTCATCATTGGAATACATATAGTTGACCTTATTGTAGGGTTCTAGTTTTGAAGTCTCTCCTTTTTCATAAGCTGGGAAAGGCTCTTTGAATGCCTTGTGGTCCAAGTTTTTGTTATGTCCATCTACCACAAGTTCATTAGCATCAATCATGTCTTGGACTTTATGAAACAAGTTTATACAGTTGCTGGTTTTGTGTCCCTTGTTTTGGTGATACTCACAAAATGAGGTCTCATTCCACCATGGTGGACATGGTTGTGGATCATAGGGATGAGGGTTATCAATTGGTGAGATAAGCTTGTGTTGTAGCAATGTTTTGTAAAACACATCCAAAGGTTCTCCCAAAGGCATATACTCTTGCTTGGGTCATGTTGCCCATGAGTTTCTTGGTTTGTTTCCAGATGTCTTATTGTCAGGGGGAGGCTTCTCAGCATTTTTGGATGCTTTGAGGCAGTTTGTGAGATTAAATGCTGCTTTAGTAGGTTTTGGTGTGACATTATCAAAAACCCCATCATGTACAATTTCTCGGTTCTTGTTGACATATTTGGTTTTATCCTTGTTGGAAGTGGAACCTTGTTTTGTGTCTCTCTGAAGAGTGAGCTCACCTTTCTTGACCATAAATTCTTCGATATGGATATCCTGTGTAATCATGTCTTCAAAGGTACATGGACCCTTGTAGTTGGAATCTATACCCAAAATTAGGTAAGAGGTTATCAGTGAAAATGTCAAGCTTCTCTATTTTTGGGATTTTACGGGAATACTTAGTGTAAAGTTGTCTCCACCGTTGGAGGAAAGTGAGAAAAGGCTCACCAACCTTCTGTTTAAGGTTGCATAGATCTCGAATGTTTATAGGATGTTGAATGTTATGAGAATATTTCTAAACAAATGAATTAGCAATTTCATCAAATGTCTTGATACCAGGAGGTAAATGCGAGAACCACTCCAAAGCCTGACCACCTATGCTTCTAGGGAATAAACACATGAGGTACATTTGATTGTGTATAAACTCCATAGATAAAGCACCAAATTCCCGCAAGTGATCTTGGGGATTAGTAGTACCAAAGTACTTGTCATATTTGGGTAGTTCTATGCCTCGTGGGAAAGGCAACATGTTTATAATTTTGTCAAATGGGAATGAACAAAGAGCATCCAATGTGTATGTCTTTTTGGGTTTCTCTTTCTCATGCATCATCTGAGCCAATTGGTCTTGCATAATTTTCAGTTATTTTTGGAGTTTAGCGGTCTCAATTTCTTCTTCACATGTGATAATGGTCTCCACATTGAAATGTGTGGGCAGTTTAACTCCCTCTTGGGCAAGTTTGAGAAAGTACTTTTCTTTCTCTTCATTGAGTAGGATTCCCATGACTTTCTGAAAGTTTTTGTCTCTTCAACATTTTGCTATGTGTTCAAGAAGGATTTCCACCTCTTCCTATTCCTCATCAGTGTCATATTCTTTCTCTTTCTCCTTGTCATCTCTAGGTTGTTCTTGATATTGACTATGACTACCCTATTCAGGTTCATGATTAGTCATTGTAAGAACATGTTTAGTTTCTGTACATTGTGTTTCAAAAGGGTTTGTGGAGAAAGGATCATACATTGTATTTGGGAATGTAGGACCTCTATTTGTTTCAGTATCCTCTTGGTAAAAAGGATTCCTAATTTGTTGCAAATTGGAAAATGTTCATTGAACTTGAGATGACCTTGCAGGTGAGGAAGACCGTGAAGATGCCTCACTAGCCAAACTAGATACAGATTGCATAGCAAAAGGTAAGCTACCTCTACCATGATTACAACCCCTAGCACGATCACGTCTAAGGTTATCAAGATAAAACATGTTGCCACTTCTGGTTGTGACAGTCATAGGCAAGGACAAGAAGCTAGAACCTGGACAAGGACTACACTAAGACTGAGTCTCAAAAAGGACAAGATAATAGCAAGAATGTTGTTCACTAACGCACAAATGGTCTGATTTAAAGGCTAGAACAACCAGAGATTATGACCACTGTGACACAAAGTATGAAAAGCATTAAGACGAGGACCAAAATTACTTATGAGACGAGACTAGTCAAGGTATAAGACACAAGTCTTTAGCTAAGTGAAGTGTTGCTATTTTAGGACTGTTTGCAAATAGAGAGCGATAAACGAACATAGAAAAGGATAGCGTGTAGGCTGCAGATAGCTAGAACAGACCCAAATTGGTAATGTTGATACAAAGTCTCATGCAAAAAACCTTTATGGGTCATGCAAATTTTTTTTACAGGTTACATGAAGAAGTTTTTGTCTCCTGTGAAGGTCAGTAACAGTGGTTTAATTTTGTGCAAAAATGTTCACAGGATCATGCAAAAATGCACAACAACAATTTAATTTTGTGCAAGCACAAAATGGCTTCACGCGAGTGTCAGATGATTTCATACAAGACCCAAATAATTTCGCATGAAAGGGCAAAATAGTTTCACGATAGTGACTAATTTTGACAAAATTTTTGATCATTCCAATAATCGGGCAGATAAACAAGCATGTAGAACAACAAGCAAGTGATTTCAAGCACGTATGAAAATAATGAGCAAGGGCAAAAGCAACCTTGCACATGAAAAATCAAGTGACTTAGTTTGTGCTAATCCCTAAGAGAGCTATTTGTGTACTTTTTCAAAGAGTTTCACAATCATGCATACATCCCTAGAAAATAAAAGTTGGCCTCTCTAAGGTTTTTAGTAATGGTTTGACTCTGCAACTTTTATGACTCATAGGGGTGGCCTCCAATCTTGGTGCATCGAGGTTTTGACACAGTCCAAGAACTTAATCTTCAAGAGCTACTAGGGAGATTTGACAACCCATAATGAACCACACCCATGAGATTTCTTCCACAAGGACATTTATATAGCAGTTGTCACTACCATGGCAAAAATGGCTATTATTGCTCATGGTTTTGTCATCATAGTTTCCCTTGTAGAGGGATTGTCTACTATGGTTAACCCTCTTTAAAGGTGACCAACTCACAATAGTGTACCACAAGGGGACTTAGCTTCCAGATTCAAGGTTTTGACACCTTTTCACCTTTAGCCCAATCAAAGCAGATAGATTAATCTGACACACTAAACTAAGATTATCTCTTAAAGATCTATGATATCAACTCCCAGTGATCTATCAACCCCTCTGGAGAAAGGATGCCTTAACCAATAAGTTGAAGATTCATCTATCTGTGAGATGCTCAAAGTATCCTCCCCACCTACAAGGAATCCATCTTAACAAGGAGTTTCACTAGGAACCCACTCCCTCAAGATCCACGAATAGTGTTCATGGGGGCTTAACTACTATGTGTGTACAGAATGTTAATTCCTGAAAGAAAATCTATCCAAAAGTAATCAAAGAGCATAAGGTGGTACACTTAATGCTTTAACTGATGTGAGGTGAGTCTAAAGATGTGGAACATTTAACCCCTCACACAAGCTAACACGAGTTCACAACCTAGAAACTAGTGAGTTCTAGAAAGCACAAAAGGGTTGCCTAGTGGAGCCTTTAACACTTCTATCCTGTAGACCCCTCCCCTTTAAGATGGTGCTGATCTTGCAACCATAGGGTGGAACAAGGGGCTGGCAGATTAGCGAGTCTAATAACCCAAAATAGCTATCTAAATCTATCACGAGTACCTAAGCCTGCTAAATGAATACTAACGAAGATCACACCCTAGTATCAAATTATGCATGTGTTGTAAAATGAAAATATGGAAGGAAACACACACAAGCTCAACACGAGAGATGTTTGTTTTTAGATCCAAATGAAGTGTTATCAACTGAGGAAGGTTACCTGGTGATCCTCGCAACGTGCTTAGTAGATTTTACCTATTTTTAGTGACTTTATCATGCTTTTCCAATTGTCTCACAAACTGCTGTTATGTTGTTCCAAAAAAATCAGAAAACACAGAAACACTAGAAACCATGAACAGTCAGCAGAAAAACTAGGAAAGATGAAAATCAATGCAAAAAATTGCCTCTTTCAGCAGAGTTTCACGCGAAATTCTTGACAGTCCACGCGAAGAAGTTTTACAGCTCGCACAAAATTATATTCGGCTTGTGTGAAGAAACAGGTTTTGTGCAAAGTTTTGCGCGCCCAAGAACTTTCTCACGCGATGCGGAAAGAATCTTTGAGTGAAGATTCTGGATCCTTGTGTGAAAATAAATAGTCTCGCGCAAAGACTCTTGAATCTATATGAAACAATATGGACAGAGAACAAAAAAATGATTAAAAAAATATAGAAAGAGGCTAGAAAAACTAATTTTTGGGCCCCATGATGGGTGCTAGAAATGTATGCATGAATATGCGGCCTCTGCTAACACACACACACTTCAACATAGTCATTGTATGTGGATTCATCCTAGAATGAACATTGGATTTTTCATCCAAAAATCAGCCTACAAAGTGACCTATTGCCTTCTATCTAAAGGGAATTACTTGTCAGATATCCTCAGATTCGAGGTGTTTAAGCAACCAGACCCTATAAGAACGAAGGATTTGAATTCAATTTAAGCTATATGAATGTGCAAGTAATCTAGATGAAGTGCAAGCAATTAATCTAAGAAATAAAAGACATTAAACTAAAAATGTATACATTATTAAGCTAGATGAATTTAAACTAAGAATGCAAGATGTATGTAAAAATATGAGCAAATGTGAGTATGAATTCTAGTAGCAATTCGATGCAAATTCTCCAAATTCATCCTCTCAAAATGAAGAGATGAGGGTCTCTTAAATAGACTTTCTTGGAATCCATCAACGGTTGAGATCGATTTCAATCAACGGTCAAGATTAAAGGCGAAGTTCAATCATAAAGGGAGATTCTCAAATTAAAGGGAGTTAACAGATTTAATTTGAGTAAAATAAGGAGTTAACTGATTCAATTTGAGTACAAAAAGGAGTTAACTGATTTAACTCATTTTTTATCAATAGTGAACTGGAAATTTCCCTTTTTGATGTGAAGAGAGATTTTGGTGAAATATTTAATTTAATAAAATGAGATATGCTCTCATAATTACCTTTTCTATTTAATTAAATAACTTCATTTAATTAATTAGGAATGGCTTCCCATTTAATTAAATATTTTTTTTTAATTAATTAGAAGTAAGTTCTCCATTTAATTAAATAATTTCGTTTAATTAATTAGAAATACCTTTCCCATTTAATTAAATAATTACATTTAATTAATCAAGATAGGCATATTTATTAAATTAAATAAATTTAATTCCATAGTACATTAGCCTTAGGAGATAATTTAATTTAATAAAGTATAAATACTTTAAATTAAATTATAATTAAATCAAGTAGGCTTAATGTGACCAATATGAGTACATACTATAGGAATTAAATAATAAGCATGATGAATGTAGATTAGGGTTTTTTGCATCTAACAATTAAGTCAAGTAGCGAATAGCAGAATAAGAATTGCCTATTAGAATAGGACTTTAAGATTGATCAGAAATAGACCAGAATTTGTTGAGATGGCAATGAGCCAATTTTGGGGTATTACACTTATATTACACAAACCACTAATATGGTCATTAACATTTTCCTAAGTTGTGCATGACTAAAACTTAGAGACAATAGTAAATGTGTATATAAATTTGGTAAGACCAAAGCTATGGAATGTCTCTTATTGTAATGGAAACTATTCAGGTTGATGCAAGCCCCAAGCCTTCGATGATGGTGGAAAAATAAATTGTTATAGGTTCAAAAAATTTCATTGGTTGATATAGATTTTGCATGGACATAAGAATTGATTAGAAAATCTATGGTTTTCTAAAGGAGGAATCTTGAATGACCTTGCAATAGGTATCCTTTTAGAAAATCATCCAAAATCTGCAAATATAAAAGAAATGAAAATCTTTTTTCCTAAAATGTTTATGCTATTCTATGGTAGGGTTTTAGTACATATTCTTTGTTTGTTTCTTCAAAATAAAATATATAAAATGATGAATTATTTCCTAACTATTGCACATTTTCTACCATTTCTAAGTATAGATAGCCATAACTTTTACATTTCTTTTACAAATATAACAATAATCTTGATCACTCTAGGAAATGAATAAGGTATATGGATTTTCCATACTTAAATAATATGAGACTAATGGTATTATAGGACTATGCACTTAAAATTGAGGTCCTCAAAACTTTGGCTAGAAAGGATAATACATTTTTTCAAGATATTCATTAAGAAATCTATTTTAACTAGGCCAATATCTTTAAAAAGACTTGTCTAGACTAGAAATTATAAAAATTATGACTTAAAGACAATGTTTCCATTAAGAGATATTTTCTACTTTGGATTATGTGATAATATATAATGCCATCATGGTTGAAATCTACCAACTACAAGAATTTCAGACAAGAAATTCTTTTTGAGGCATCCAAGGCAAATATTCAAACAAACTTTTAGGGGAAGGTAATATTGACTCAAATTGAGCCTCCATAACCATTGAGTATCAAACATTTAGGCTCTTGTCAACCATGTATCATCTAAACATCCACTTTCATATCATCAAGTATCATTGGACAATAGTTACATATTATATCCACAATAGCATAGGCTTCCAAACACCATTTCACCTTAATATCCAATATCCATGCTTCATTAAAAACTACTCAAGAAGAAAACCTACAACCTCATTAATTTTGGATCCAAGATCTAAATCAATATACAATTTCCTATTTTGAATATTTTAATTTAACTCAAGAAACATAAAGCATGCCTTAAGCCACTCCTCCAAGAAACTATACCCTTCATTACTTATTTGGCAATTCAACTACATGCAGAAGTAATATGTTTAGTATTAAAATGATTATAATGTTAATATTTTCTCCTTTCAATAATTTAAGAATTAATATCATTTGTTATGTATATTATATCAAATAAAGTGTAAGCTTCCAAGCATCATATCACCTAAAAAACAAAGAGATATTTAAAGGAAACAAGCAAGCATAACATTCCCACACCAATACAATTCTATGAGATAGTTCCTCAAAAGAAAAAGAAAAAAATATAACTTTTTTCAATTTGAAGAAATGTAGTGGACTTCAGACATAACCTTATGTGAACTAGAAATATTAACTTCAATTGATAATCAAGTCCCTTAGTAAATACATATGTACTATGATTTCCCTATACTTTTTTTTTTAGGATAGGGTAGTAGGTCACTCTATAGAGAACCTATGGATATTTTAGGGCCAATATTTACCAAGAAAGCACTCTCCTTTGCACCCATTATCATGAACCCTTCTAGAATGGAACTCCATAATTATACTAAATAAAAATATATAGTAATAAAATAATCATACAATTAAAAAAATATACTATCATAACTTTATGCATATGAATGAAAATTATTCAAATTTATTATTTCCCTAATGAGATGAATACCAATAAAAAATTAATAAAGCCACAAAGCTGGTTAAATGATAATGAACAAACCTCATTACTATGAACCCTTACATTCTCAAGGGAATTAACATTAAGACAACAACATTATCAACAACTAATAAATATAAATTTATTATACCTTTTATTTTATTCAACCATAAAATTTTATCATATGAAAATAGTAGTATCTCATTATGAACACATGTGAACAATAATATATAATCTCATATGAAATTTAATTGTTATAAGTATTAATAATAATATCTAATCTCCATGCAAAATTCCATAATAACTCATTACATTAAAAAAATGCATCTAATATCACGAGGATGGGGAGGTCCCACATAAAATGACATGTCCATCCCATAATGTTACGCATCTTGGCACATATACATATGTTCACTTAATGTGTTTGAATAGCCAGAGGGAGAGCATATAATTAAAAAAAAGATGGAAATAAATTTAGAAACTACCAATAGAGCAATGAATTTGTGTGGGATAACGTGGGAAAAGAAGCCAAGAAAATAAACAACCCTAGCAGTTTTTGCCTAGAAAATTGATTGAAGATGCACACTATCAAGTGTAGGAAGCCTCTTCCTTGGTAGATTATGATGGTTTGGAAGGCAAAATTTCCCATAATTGGAAGCAGATGCCCTCAAGGGTTTATGCGAGACATCTTCTGAGGTTTCAACATCAACATTTTTGGGTAATGTATCTTCTGAGGGTTTTAGAAAGAAATCTTTTGAGGGCTTGGAAATGACATTTTGAGGTAAAATTTCTTCCAGAGGCTTTTGCTTCAATAAATTCCACTATAATTTTCGTTGATATCTTCATTACTATATTACCATTCATGCCAGAAGAAGACTTTTTGCTATAATTTTTATTAATTGAAATCATAGTGCTTAAAAAACCAAGTGTGAAATTGAACAAATATTTTGATCATAGTAAATAGTTATTTCCATTCAAAAAATAATGTTGTGATGAAGTTTTGAATTCAAATGAGAGAAGGAAATCTCAGCTCAATATGCATATATATCAAATAATTAACGTTTCTTGCACATCTTTAAATGTGGGTAAAAAAATTCCTAAACTTGCAACATAATCTCCTCGCAATTGTGTATCCATTTTGGTATAAACTTCTATTTTAACCTCTACAATTAGTAATTTGATAAGGTGATGCCAAGTATTGAAGATATCCATCAAGAATTTCAACATTTTTAACTAAATATTCTTATTGGTAATCAGAGATTGAGTTGTCCATTTTCTTAAGAACATTTATACTACTTTAGGTGTTCTAGGGCATCATTGTTGGAAGATATAGTTGAAACAAGGGCTGCTTGTAGCTCTAGTCCTTGTCTTTGGTCGGGTTGGCTAAGGGTGTGTATGTAATATCAGAACAATCATTGAATTTAATGTAGATAATAAAGTTCTGTCATTATTTCAAAACTTTCTAGCTAAGAAAAAGCTTCAAAAGATGCCAAATGGTAGGTTTGATATATAGACTTTCTCAACTGAGCCTATTTTTGTCCTACAACTTGGGCTCTTTGGTAGGACTTGAGGCTTGTACATAATGGAATGACTAGTTTTTTTTATATTATTGTGTCATATATAGTATTCATTCAAGTTGTATAGATGAAATTTCAATTACATGCAATTCACACCCAGAAGCACACTCTACATAGTCCACTGGGTGAACACATATTTCCACATTATTGTAATTTAAAAAGTCCTAAAATCTCCACATGTTAGGAATTAAAAAGTCTTGTCTATAGGTAGATTGATTCCCTAGATTGAGCAATTATTTATGTTACAGACATGACATGACATGAGTGATAAACAATACTCCTTGAACTATCCCATGACCTGGATAGGAATGCTATTATAGGTTATCACAACATAAGCTAAGTAAACACCTTTTAAAACTTATTTGAATGGGATATTTAAGTGATCTAAAATCTACACCATCACAACCTAAATCTCAACTATAGCTGTAGCAATTTCATGAGATCTAGAGAGAAATAAAAAATTTTAGTTTTAAACCAAACTCCATGAATGACAAATATTTTAATATAATTTCATGTAAGAAGATGTGCTCATCAATAATAGTTTGTAGAGATTTGCTGTTCTGACTGGAACACTTGTATTGAAGCTATAGAGAAACTTTTGCTAATCAAAACACCATTTGTGAAACACTTGAACAAATAATTCCAATCAGACTGATTAGTGAAAGATTAAGAATTTAAATAAACATTGAAAACAATGAAAAAAGACAACTGGAGTGAGTGGTACAAAGATACTTGTAAACATATTTAAAGAATAAGAAAATTGATACAATTTGTGAGACATAATGCAAAGATGAAATGTTTTTCCTTTTTATTTTTTTTAATGTAGCTGATAAATCTAAGTAATATCTATTTGTCTCAAAAACAGTAACCCTACTATTTAAAAACCATCTTTTTGAATTATTCAAGATACTATTCCATTGGAATATCTATAAAACAAAGTATCCATGTTATATCAAAGTATTTAAGAAGTTTTGGCATGCTAATCTTATAGAGTTTTATAGAAGTAATTTCTGATTCATTGGCTCTATGGTGGATAGGTGTATCTTAGGTAAAATGGTTGTATCTTTGCATTGATAGTGAAAGCCCTATCCTTTTAAACAGTGGAATTGATTCTATATTTTTCGAGTATGGGCAAGTGAATCTTATACAAATTTGATCATTCTAACTAAAATTGCAATCATGCAACAAACATTACTGAGAAACAACTCTGATGCTCCTCTAAATGATCAACAAATATGAAGCCTAATTCATCTGTCGAGGGTACAAAACTATGTTTAGAAGAGATTTGGTGTAGATTTTAGTCATTTAGTTAGATGTAAGAAAAATTTATACTTGACATTCCCATTTTTAATAAAATCTTGAATAAAATGATGTTAAATCTGTATACTTTTGATGTAGAAATAAACATAGTGTTCTTTGTAGTTGCAGTGGTGCAAACATTCTCATAGAACAAAGTAGTTGTATGTTCTCATACTAACATAGATAGTACAAGATAGAGATAACAACAACAATATAAAACACAAAGCCATGGTTTTATGTTTCTTACTAGACTCAGATAAAAGCTCTAAAAAACCATTTTTGCCACTTACAACTGAAATGTTTCTCTGCCTCTATTTTCTATTGCCCTCTTTTTGTTATACTGGTCATTACTCTTAACCTCAACTATTTTAAATCTCACCAACATCTGTCTATACATCTCCTCTACATGGAAGGTTGCTGACAGTAAATCCAAGGACACAGTACCTAGGAGCCCAAAATCTACACAAGTAATTAGACATATTTGGAAATAGAGAAATTTCTCGAATAGAAGGAAGCTTAGTAGAATAGAAGATCTATAAGTCTGCACCTTCTCTAACGTGATAAAATTGAAAACCCTTTCTGACATTCTACAACCCTAAACATACATAGATAATAGATTGTGGGGAGAAAAAGTTGGTTCTGATTCATAGAGAGTAAATCATTTAATACCAGTGAAAATGAGGGAATGCAGCAACACTTGTAGCCATTTTAAGTTCCAAAAATATGAACAACTCTTATGCAACTTAAGAATATAGAGGAGATATGTTGGTGTGGGAAAAGCATACAAACACATAACATTTATATAGTAAATGTTCCAACAAAAGAAGTTCAATATTTCTCCTATTATATTGTAATGCACATGGTCTTCACATTGTTAACAGAAAACATAATACCCACCTCCACAGCCAATGGTATATTGTTGGGACTATCCTATTGCTTGCTCTTAGAAGTGAAACCCTTTTGTATAATCAAACTCTAGGAACAAAATACAATGTATATTGATCAAGACTAGCAATTTTGAAATTAATTATTAATATCACCTTCAAAATATAATAAACCCATGAAATTGATAAATATGTCTGGTGCATTAAGTTGTAGAGCAAAATATGCAAGGCTAAGACCATTGTCCACCCACAACAAAGGAAAACTCTATTGTAGTTTGGAGTAAGTATGAGTCGATGCGCCTGAGGTTAAGTTTATATGCACAAGCCATGCCTGGAGTTTGTAGAGGACACTTAATGAAATGCATTGCTCTGTTGCCACTACTCACCATGTTATGGAGAATCCTATTTTCTGTAAGATTTTTAAGTAGAAAAAAAGAAAGGACTTTCAAGAATAAAGTCGTGAGGCAATCAAAAAACAAGAATATTGAGCTTGGAATTTGTTTAAAATGGAGAATATTATTTTCCAATGAATTTTGTGGGAACGTTTTTAGTTTTTTTGGACTTTCGAGGCACAAATTAATGAAAGGAGCGATGTGAAAACATTTGTCCTTGCCTATGGGTGGAAGGGATTACTAATGATAACCAATGTGCTTCTAGTGCTTGAAATTACTTATAATAGAAATTCAGTAATTTTAACTAACATTTCTCATTACATTTTCATACTATATAAAGTTTTAAACAATGACATCCAACTCTAGGTTTGAGGTGACAAGAAACTTGATAAGAGTTGAAAGTGGATTAGTTTCACAGTAATTCCCAATTTAACATTATTAGATTTACATAATCTATTTGAAATATGTGAATTTATTTCTAGATTTGATGATTTTCAGATCACACTCTATAATCGATAGTCCATAATTTATATTCTTACATTCTCTCATCCTGATGATGGATCACAAAGTGTGATCCAAAATATTGATGCTATAAAAACTTACACAATTCAATCCAAAAATTAATTCGCACAATTTCTAGTTTAACCTCCCCATAAAACATATGAAGTAGATATTACACAAAACATGACATGTAGCTTGGGTGTGAAAACTAAATATATGTTACCAAAGTTCAAACTAGAGAGAAATGCAATATCAAACTAGTATTGAACCCTTTTCCTCAGCTTAGAGTGATATTGGAGAAAAAAAATCTCAAATAAAACTAGATAGAAAATATTGTAAGTATCGAATGACTATTTTTAAAGATTGCATAAAATCTTTAATTTGAAGACATCTGAAAGGTATACAATCTTGCTCAAATTATTTTTAAAAATATTTATTTTTTTAAAATGGTAATAGGGCAATGAGATAACTTTTACTTCTATAAAAAAATATGTTAAACATGTATCTATACCAAGTCAACTCAACTCAAATCATGACAATCTATGCAAAAATGGAACTAAATCAAAACCTTCAAATGTTTGTTCTTGACTGTAGTCCTTTTCATGATGAGACAAATAAGATTATTTTATTGAAGGAAAGTGGTTTCTTCAAAATTGTGGCTAAAGGAATCTTGTATTGAGATAAGTAATTTGAAGAATATCAAATGCTTTAATATACTGAGATATTGAATTAGTAAAAGTTCCAAAATTTGATATTAAACTTGAATACTACATTTCATTGTGGCACTCACTAAAATTGTTGACATGCTTTTTCTGTGTTGTTATATTTTTTTATGGAGTTCTCTTATGAAATATTTGTAGCTATCTTATATAGGAGCACAAACCTTACAATTGAACCTGTTTGACTCGAGGACTAAGGAATATACATTCTGTCAAATTCACCTAGTGCATGATCCTGGTTACATTTTAAATACATGTCTACTAGAACATATTTAATTGTAATATCTGACAATAATCCCACTTATAGGGTATGATCTCATGGGTTAATGAAAAGATTCACACTTTTTCTTGGGATAATGAAATCTGTGGAGTCCACTAGTTGCAACTCATTTTAAAAGATCTTGCAATGATTTTTCTGAGGATATAGTAAGAAGGCAGTCAAATGTGTTTTTCTCCATTTCCTCTACAATTTTGCATCACATAACACAATTATTAACAAAATCAAAATGTGAAAGTTAGAGTTCATAATTTCCATATGAGAATGTCAGCATAGCAGAAAATTAAAAGCAAACTAGATAGTAAAAATTCAAGCACAACAAAGGAAGTTAATGCAGAATAGTGGAATACATTAACTAAGAATTTTCTATGAGCCTGCGGTAATCAAGGAGAACTATGGTTATACCTGGCACTATTCTTTTATTTCTCATATTTTATTCTTTTTCTATGCTATAGTGGAAAAAATAAGTTTATTATTGGCCCTTTTAGAGCTTCAAGCTATGTTTTTCTTTCCATAGCTCAATTCCCTTCAACAGCCATTTTGATCAAAACACACAATATTATAGAGTTGAAAGTTGCTTAACTTTTCTCTGGCAATTGCCTTTCTCTAAGCACTATGAATTCTTGGCTTTCTCTAGGACTTCATGAAAAATATTTCTTGACATTGGAGATTTTAGAGATGACAATAAATCAATCTCTAAAGTCAATGATGTTGGCTCTCTATGAAGAAACAAAATTGGTAAATGGTAAACATAAGAGTTAACTGGCTGTAAACTCTCACTACTTGTAGCAATAAAATTAATAGCTACCCTTCTAACCCATTGTCTAGGATGACATAATAATAGAGCAAAATGTGTAACTGATCCAATCATTAACCATTTTCCTAGTAATTTAATTTTTTACAATGCTGCCAAACATTTCAAGGAATTCATAATAACTTCTTCCACAACATCATTTAAAGCCTATTCAATGTAAGGAAAAGATACTGCTCCACACTAATCTGACCAACAAAATAACATACATGGATAATCTATTCAAAGAATACAACTTGTAATGATTCATCATGAACATTTAGAAAAGATGGAAGAATAGGCAACAAGAAATCATTACTTTGCTTCTTTTTGAAAAAATCACACAATTCCTTTATATGTTCTAGCAGTGCCCTCCTAATGATTGGACTTTGCTTTGGTCCCATTACCAATTCTTGTATAACATGAGTTATTATCTATTGTAACTCTATAAGTTTTGCATTGCATTTACTGTTCTTTTGATGACCTGCAACTTGTGAACCTAAAGTCTGAGCTAAAGCCAAATGAACTTTGCCTACCTTATGTGAAACATTTGATCTATCTAAAATGTTTGTCTCGTTCAAAACTTGTGATCGTATAAGAAAGTGTGAGGCGGTTGCAACTATCTTGTATATATTATTAGCATAACAAATATGAACACTCTCCTCATGATCATTTGGTAATGTTGAAAGCATAGGAAGAATATATTCTTGAAACATTTTTGCATCACTTGAGGAAAATTATATTTAGTGAAATACAACTAGCTGTGGTAAAACTGGGTCAATTCGCTTTGTGATGCAGGAGCATCCAAAGGTATAAGGGCAATCCTGTGTCACCCAAAAAATGTACTTAGACTTAGTTTCTATTTCATGTGGTTTCATTTTTGGACACCCATTTGGGTCAAATAAAGGTTCCAACTCTCAAAGTTCCACTATCAGTGTGCTAGAAAATCCCAAAAAATAGAAGCATGCAATTGGGCCATCATTTTGGTAACCTAGAAGGTGTGAATCAGCCAGATGAATGTAATTGTGATTTAGAGAATTCTAGAAAAGGAATCAGGTCAAAAGGCCCCACGGTTTGAAAGTTATTGCAGTTTCTACAATGTACTCCTAGTCCTTAACCCTTCGAGGTCTATTTAAGGAGAATTCTGGCATTGTAAAAGATAGTTCGGAGTGGAGTTTGAGAGGAGGTACTGAAAGGAGAAATTATCTCCACATTTATACTATTGTAAGCCCTTAGGGCATTTTTTGAAGTTTATTTTCTCTGTACTGAATGTACTAGCTTATTTTTCAGTTAATACAATTTCCCTTTTCTGTTGTGTCCATTATGTTCTTGGGTTGTGTCCCCATCACTTTGGTTGGTATTTTCCATGCATATGTGTTAACCTCCATGATTTGAAACAAGGCAAGGAATTCCCACATGATAAAAATTGGATGGCAGTTGGATTCTTTTTCTAGAATTGCCCTTATTGACTTGTAATGTTGAAAGCATAGGAAGAATATATTTTGAAAACATTTTTGCATCACTTAAGAAAAATTATATTTAGTGAAATACAACTAGCTGTAGCAAAACTGGGTCAATTCGCTTTGGGTGGTATTTTCCATGCATATGTGTTAACCTCCATAGGATCATTTGGTAATGTTGAAAGCATAGGAATAATATATTCTAGAAATATTTTTGCATCACTTGAGGAAAATTATATTTAGTGAAATACAACTAGTTGTATAAAAATTGGGTCAATTTGCTTTGGCTAGTATTTTCCATGCATATGTGTTAACCTCCATGATTTGAAACAAGGCAATGAATTCTCACATGATAAAAATAGGATGGGAGTTGGATTCCTTTTCTAGAAGTGCCCTTATTGACTTGTATGCCAAGAACACAAGTATGGAAGATTTTTTTTATTTTTTTCATAAAATCTCAAACTAAAATGAAGTCTCTTGTAATACACTAATTATCAAGTTTGTGCAACTTGGGTATAGTGAATTGGAATTGAAGTTGTTTGGTAAAATTTAGGAGAACATAAGGAAGCCAAGCCAAGTTATTCTCATAAGTATTCTTTGACCCTATGCTAGTGTAGCCTTTCTACAACATGGCTTGCAATTTTATTCTTATATCTTTAAAACTATATTTTCATTGGATGTTTCTATGGAAAATGCACTTGTTGACATGTATGCCAAATGTAGGAGTGTAAAAGGTGCACTAATTTTTTTTGAGGAAAGGCCATATCATGATTTATTTTCATGGAATACAATGAGTGTGGGATATTGATATCATGGACATGGTGGAAAATCCATCCAACTCTTTGAAACTATGAAAGTGGCTAGTTTAAAGCCATACCACATTATGTTTATTAGTGTTCTATCTGCTTGTAGCTATGCATGTTTAGTGGTTTAAAGTTTGAAACAATCATAAAATATAAAACTTGTAATAGAGTAAGTGTTACCAGTTATAACAATACAATTGAATCTACTTATTAATATTCAACTATAAATATGCCAATTTTTTCTATTCTAGGCATGATAAACCAATACCATTTTACCAATGTTAGCCAATGTCTCAAAAATAAAATGAAGAATAAGAAAGCACTACATATAACATAATCAAATCTTGGAAAAAATTAGTGGCTAATCAATTAAAAATGGAATTGTTCAAAAATTAATATCTCTAGTCTTTTTAAAAAGTCATACAACTCCTAATGTATACTATGATGTTGCCCCTCACTAGTAAAGGCCTAAAAATTTCCACCAAAAAATATCAGGAAGGTCAATATATCTAGCTGCAGAATAAAAAAAAAGTTGACCAGTTTAAATCAGGAAAAGCCCATGAAAATTATATCTGATGAGTGTAAAAACAAAACAAATTCTGCAACAAACTATTTTCATATTCAAAAGCAAGAAAAAAAGTTACCTCTGTAGTATACAATGACTTGACCACTGCTATAGTGAGTGAGATCTCCAAAGAGATTTGTAGTATAAGCCAAGGAAAGTGCTAAAAATACCCTAGGTACCCCAATTGCTAAATACATGGCTAGAAAGATGGAATACAAAGCTCCCCCTCATCTCTCTCCTGCATTATTTCAAGAACTATTGAAGACACTTGTAGACATTATTAGTTGTTGAAGACATCTATAGACACTTTCTTTTCCTAACCCACACCTAAGGTTCCTATCATTATCAGTTGTTGAAGACACCTCTAGACACTTTCTTTGCCTAGCTCACACCTAAGGTAGGGAGACAGGGAGTGGAGTTGCACACAACCCTTGTTTTTTGTATATCCTTTTGATTTTGGTCAACTCTTCTATATATACCTTTGAAGCATTGTGACTAAGTACATGTAGCTTTATCATATTTTATGTTTGTTATTATTTTATTTTCAATGATATGTTATATTTTTTATATTAATTATATTTATTATTATATATGTAATATTAAAAATATTGACTTGGAATAAGATTATAATCATGATTTTATATTTTATTTTCATTCTATTCATCATCTTAAAATATATAATTCATAATGTTATGTTATATGTTACTTCTTAATCATATTTTTAATAATAAATTATATTATGTAATATTATTAACAATATTTTCTTTCTATATTATAATAATTTGAATAATAATATTTCATTATGTATTATTATTTATTTAATTAACATAATTATTATTATAATTATGATTATATTTAATTTATCTTTTTGTTTAACTTTGTATTTAGGCTCTATTATCATTCAAATCTAGCTTTGAAAATGGGATATTACATTATGGTCAAGGATATGAAGTTTATGGTTATGATCAACCATCTCGAGATCCATCAATGTATGGTTCTAGGGCTTATCCTATAATTGGGGTTATCAACAAGTGAATCATAGCCATTACCTACTAGACTTTACTAGTCCATTATTTCCTTTTGTTATAGGTTTTTTAAAGCAATTTATCATAAACATATTATTTACTTCGTTGTTACATTTATGAATTAGCACCACTTTCCCTATTACTAGGAATAACATAATCAAATTCTTATTTTTATGTTATTTGTAGACTAAGGTTCAATAAATGTCAACATCAGGTGTAATGAACACTTTTAACACCCACCTGAGCATAAGGAAGAGGAAATATTTTATCATTTGGCACCTCCATATGTTAAAAAGTGAGTATTTAAATTGATTTTGTTTTGTAGTTTTTAATAGATGTGATTTTTTAATGGGGTTTGATATTTTTTAATGCAAAGGTCTATATGCTTGACATAAATTGCATAATCATTTGTATCTTTATTTGAGAAGTTAGCACAAGAAACACCATGTGTGTGTTGCCAAAGTGATCTGAATTATATTTTATAAGAGTATCACTACAAGATTTTAGAGAAGTGTAATTGATATGAAAGATAATTTTAAAAGTTTGAACAAAAGAATTTAAAATTATTGAATTATCATTGATAAAGATTTAGATTGTTATTTTTCATAATAACTACGAAAATTGTTCTTTGAGAAGAATATGTCATGTTACAGTGACCATGATCATAGTAGATCTAATGTTGGGAAGATAACTTTGTCAATTTTTTTGCATTATTCTTTAAAGGGTACTAGCTCAATGGAAGAGCACCTACTTTATAAGTAGGAGGATGATGGTTCAATTCCATAGTGTCATAATATGACTAAGTTAATGATTAAATAAACTACTAAATAAACTACCAACTATATTACCAAATATACTACCATATATACTACCAAATATACTACCAAATAAACTACCAAATATTACCATATATACTACCATATATACTATCCAAAAAACTATTAAATCAACTACCAAATATACTACGCAAAAAATTACCAAATATACTATCAAATATGTTACCAAATAAACTACCAAATAAACTACCAAATATACTACGCAAAAAACTAGCAAATATACTATCAAATATGTTACCAAATAGACTACCAAATAAACTACCAAAATTACCAAATAAACTACCATATAAACTACCAAGTAACAACAATAAAAGACTAAATCAATGACCTAATAAATGATTAAAATAGCTTGGTTATAAATTTGGTTGGGAGATAAATGTCTGGCAATAAACTACCATTGGTCATATGATCAAAATTAGTCACATATCTACAATTTTTAGTAGTTTATTTAGTAATATATTGTTGCTTTTGTACTCGTGATAACATCAAAGGTTGTGATACTGCATTCAAGATGTGGAAAGCCTTGTCAAATATCTATGGAGGAGATCAAAATGTTCAAAGAGAAAAAGGAGAAAGCCTTAGAGGAAAGTTTGATGACATGAAAATGGAGGAAGGTGAAAATGTAGCTCAATATGCTACTAGTATGAAAGAAGTGGTAAGTGCAATAAGAAGTCTAGATGGTCAATTGAAAGAATAGATTGTCAATAGAAAATACTTAAGGACCCTACTCCCCATCTATGCTATTAGAGTTTCAACCATTCAAGAGCTAAGATGTGTACAAGGAAACACACTAACCTTTGAAGGAATAGGGGGAAAACTTACTACATTTGAACTGTCCAAATTTGATAACTATAGACCTAAGAACCTTGAATTTTCTTTCAAGGCTAAGCTAACATTGAAAGAAATTGAGGTGACATCAAGGAAGAAGAGTAGAAAATGAAAACATGCATCTAGTGATAGTAGCACAAATGAAGAAGATGTGGAACAATTGGAAGCACTGCTGGCTAGGAGATTCCATAGAGGCAAAGGTAAATTCAAAGGTAAGTTGCCTATCATTTATTTTAATTATAATGAAGTAGGTCATATTACTACAAGGTGTACATAGAAGAAGGACTACAAAGAAGGAAACAAGTAAAAGAACAAGAGAGAAGATGATAGTAGAGATTACAAGGAAAAAGGAAAAAGATGCTCATTATTGAAGAAGATTTTAATGAGAATGATGATGAAGTCGTCTATGTGGCTATGAAGGATGAATTAGATGAAGATGAAGCAACAACACTGGTAACCTATGTGAATAGGAATGACAAGTGGATCATAGACAGTGGGTGCTCACATCACATGACATGAGATAAAAGTAAGTGTATTACCTTTACTCAATATGATGGAAATAGTGTTAGATTTGGAAATGATGCTCCATGTCAAATCAAAGGGAAAGGCTCAATTAAACATACAGAGAAAATTTCATGTGATAATGCATACTATGTTGAAGGACCAAACTACAATTTGTTGAGTGTATCACAGTTAGGTAATGTAGGTTGCAAAGTTGAATTTGGAATTAAATCTTTCAAGATCTATGACACTAATGGAAATTTGATAGGAAAAGGTGAACAAAATAGGAGTAACTTGTTTTACCTAGATATGGAAGATGCAACTTGTCTTGTTGTTAGACTTGATGATGTGCGGTTATGGCATAAAAGATTATGTCATGTTAACTATGAATCAGATAAAGATGAAGCAACAACATTGGTAACCTATATGAATAGGAATGATAAGTGGATCATAGATAGTGGGTGCTCACATCACATGACATGAGATAAAATTAAGTTTATTACCTTTACTCAATATGATGGAAATAGTGTTAGATTTGAAAATGATGCTCCATGTCAAATCAAAGGGAAAGGCTCAATTAAACTTATAGAGAAAATTTCATGTGATAATGCATGCTATGTTGAAGGACTAAACTAAAATTTGTTGTGTATCATAGTTAGGTAATGTAGGTTGCAAAGTTGAATTTGGAAACAAATATGTCAAGATCTATGACACTGATGAAAATTTGATAGGAAAAGGTGAACAAACTAGGAGTAACTTGTTTTACCTAGATATGGAAGATACAACTTGTCTTGTTGTTAGACTTGATGATGTGTGGTTATGGCATAAAAGATTGTGTCATGTTAACTTCGACAATTTGATTAGCATCAGTGAAAAAAGAAACTTAGAGGTTTTCCTAAGCTAAAGAAGCTTGAAAATACAATGTGCAAACAATGTCAACTAGGAAAGATGACTAAGTTTAGTTTCAAGAGCAAAACCTACACTTCCAAACAAGTACTAGAATTAGTCCATACAGACTTATGTAGTCCAATAGAAGTGCAAAGCTACCTAGGAGACAAATACATAATGCTATTTGTAGATGACTATTCCAAGATGATGACTGTTATATTTTTAAAGAAAAAATCTAATGCATTTCAAATGTTTAAGTAGTATTTGACCAAAGTTGAGAAGGAAATAGGTAAGAGTCTGAAATGTCTAAGATTAGAAAAGAGAGGAGCTTTTACATCAAAAGAATTTGAGTTATTTTGTAATGAAAAAGGTATCAAAAGGTAAACATCAGCACCAAGAACTCCACCTTAGAATGCAATTGTTGAAAGAAGGAATAGATTAGTAATAGACTATGCTAGAACCTTGATGATGAAAAAAAATGTTACTCTAAAGTACTGGAGAGAAGTTGTAAGTACTATTATTTACAATCTAAATAGAGTCCAAGTCAAGAAAGGTACAAATGTAACAACTTTTGAATTATGGTATGGTCACTCACCTAATGTAAAACATTTCAAAATATTTGGTTGTAAATGCTATATTCTTAAAGACACTAGAAATGGAAAGTTTGATGCAAAAATTGATGAAGGCATATTCTTTGGATACTCCACTAGAAGAAAGGCATATAAGTGTTTGAATACTAACACTAACAAGATTGTGGAGAGTGCAACTATAAATTTTGATGAGCATGCAGAAGTTTAGGATGATGACTGCACTATGCTTTTAAAGAAAAAATCTAATGCATTTCAAATGTTTAAGTAGTATTTGGCCAGAGTTGAGAAGGAAATAGGTAAGAGTCTAAAATGCCTAAGATTAGAAAAAGGAGGAGAGTTTACATCAAACTAATTTTAGTTATTCTATAATGAAAAAGGTATCAAAAGGTAAACATAATCATCAAGAACTCTACCTTAGAATGACATTGTTGAAAGAAGGAATAAATTAGTAATAGACTATGCTAGAACCTTTATGACGGAGAAAAATGTTACTCTAAAGTACTGGAGAGAAGCTGTAAGTACTATTATTTACACTCTAAATAGAGTCCAAGTCAAGAAAGGTACAAATGTAACACCTTTTGAATTATGGTATGGTCACTCACCTAATGTAAAACATTTCAAAATATTTGGTTGTAAATGCTATATTCTTAAAGACACTAGAAATGGCAAGTTTGATGCAAAAAGTGATGAAGGCATATTCTTTGGATACTCCACTAGAAGCAAGGCATATAAGTGTTTGAATACTAACACTAACAAGATTGTGGAGAGTGCAAAATGTGAATTTTGATGAGCATGTAGAAGTTCAAGTTGAGTCCAAGTAGCTAGAAGATTATAGATCTTTTGTATACTTCTATGAAGAAATAACTGTTGAAGATAATGTTGCCAATCAAGTTGGGAATCAACAACAAATCTCAGTATCAACTAAGTTACAACTAATGAATTCTGAGCTACATTTAGAAGTTGAGTTGTAGAATGAAGAAAATGCACATTCTAATTCTAAAAATAGTACACATGAAAGAAATGATGAAGTACCAAATGGAGAAGATCAAAATGACTCTGAAGGTAAAGGACCAAACATGGAAAGAAGGATAGAGCCAAGGTTAGCCATGTATGTGAGGAGACATCACCCTGTAGATCAAATCATTGGTGACAAGGATGCTAAACCAATAACGAGGAATAGATTAAGGAATGAATCATGTCTACTGAGAAAGGTTGAGCCCAAAATAGTGAAAGATGCACTACAAGATGATGATTGGTATAAAGCTATGAAAGAGGACATAGATCAAATTGAGAAGAACAAAACCTAGACCCTAGTTCCTAGACTAGATGATAATAATGTAATTGGTACCAAATGGGTATTTAGGAACAAACTTGATGAGAATGGTGAGATAACTAGAAATAAAGCCAGACTAGTTTGCAAAGGCTATGCATAAGAAGAATGACTAGATTATGGGGAAATATTTGTCCCTATAGCAAGAATGGAAGGATTAAAACAATTACTTGCATATGCTACCTACAAAGGATTCAAAGTTTATCAAATGGATGTGAAGTTTGATTTTCTAAATGGTATACTAGAAGAATAAGTCTACATAGAACAACTAGAAGGATTTGTTGGTGACAACAACAAGGATATGGTTTGTAAACTGCATAAGATACTTTATGGTTTGAAGAAATCACCTAGAGCATGGTATGAGAGACTACAAAAATATCTTGTTAAGATAGGATTTGAAAGAATAGATGACAATAGAAACTTATACATTAAAGCTGAAAAAGGTAAAGACATTTTGATATCTAAAATCTTTGTTGATGATATATTATTTGGAGGAAAAGATGTCCTATGCAAAGATTTTGCTGATCAAATGAAACATGAGTTTGAAATGGTAATGTTTAGAGAAATAAAATTCTTTGTTAGATTGCAAGTACATCAATTGAAGCATGACATATTTGTGACCCAATCCAAATACATCAAGGAGATACTCAAGACATTTGGATTAGAAGACTCAAAACCAATTAGCACACCAATGGTGATAGGACATAAGTTATCCAAAAATGATGAGTTAGCTGAAGTGAATTAGACAATATATAGATCAATGATTAGAAAGCTATAATATGTTGTACATAGTAGACCAAATATTGCATTATCTATTGGAATAGTGGCAAGATTTTTTGCAAATCCTAGAGAAAATCATCTAATGGTAGTGAAAATAATACTGAGGTATCTAAAAGGAACTAATGACTTTGGTTTGTACTATAAGAGGAGTGAAAAGTTTGAACTAAGAGCCTACACTGATGCTGATTGGGGAGGTAACATTGATGACAGAAAAAGCACCAGTGGAGGAGCACTTTGATTAGGTAGAAGGTTGATCACATGGACCAAAAGAAAGCAAAGTTGTACCTCATGGTCCACAACATGAGCTAAATATGTTGCAGCTGCTATCAATTGTACCAATATTATATGGATCAAACATATATTGCAAGATATGAAGGAAGAGATGAATGAACCTATGATACTTTATTGCGATAATACAAGTGCTATTAACATATCAAAAGAACCCTATAATGCATGCCAAAATGAAGCACATTGCAATCAAGTATCACTATGTAAGAGAATTGGTGGAAGACAAGCAAGTGAAGATAGAATATGTTAGCTCAAAGGAACAGATTGTTGACATCTTTAAAAAAGCTCTACGTAAAGATTCTTGTGAGTATCTTAGAGGTAAGTTAGGGGTGATATCCCTTTTAAAGGGTACTTAAAAGAAAACAAGATTTCCATGCATCAAATGAATTGATTGTTGAAATATTACACATTGATGCAGAGGATATTTTCTTTAATATTCATGCCTATGACAGAGGAAGAAATTGAAAGAACCTAAAAATGTTACATTTACATGTTAAGATGATGAAAAAATATGTCTTTGGAATTGTTGTCAAAGAGGGAGAAATGATTTCTAACTGATGAACAATAGTTGAGGGAGAAGAATGAAAAAGAATAAATATTGAGGGAGAAATGGTAGAAGATGAGTAATACACACAGAGGGAGAGAATGTAAGAATGGCAAAAAGGAAATATGAAAACAAAAGGGATACAATAGCTAAGAGGGAGAAGTTGAAGATAGTAGATCATGAGAGGAAGAAATTGTGTAATCCAATTCAATTTTCTTTTTGGCATTTGACTTACTATTCTAACCTAGTTAGCACTTTGATAACATGATTGAATAGCTTGGTCTGATGGTTGATTAGTTTACTTTTCCATCAATGCCAAAGAGGGAGATTGTTGGAAATATTATTGAAAATATCATTATGTGAAGAAGATTGATTGAAAGAGGGAGATTGTTGTTAACAGAATATTTTCAATCATTGTTTTGTCATTGATGTCAAATCTGCTATTTGTAGGAATGAAAATTGCTTACAAGATCCAAGTACTATCACTTAGTTGATTGATGAAGAGGATTTAATCAACAAGATGTAACAAGAGAACCTAAGGGAAAGGTTGAGTTATTGTTTTGTAATGAAGTACAAGGATTAGCTAAGACAATGGTTAAATGATGTATTGATAACATATTCAAAGACACAGAGGATGATCACACTTAGAAACATTGGAGCATTAAGTTGTAATAAGGTTGATTGCAAAGCTTAACTAAGTTCATCAATAGGTGCTGACCAAGCTAGTTGGAGCCGAGAAATTTTTTAGTTGGAGCTGAGCAAATGCAAAATCTAGTGTGTGCTGAGTAAACTTCAAGTGCTGAGTGAAGTTCAAGTGCTGAGTGATATAGAAGGAGTTGAGTGTCAAAAAATCTTAGTAAGTGCTGAGTGAACTTTAGGTGTTGAGCATCAGTAAAATACAGTATGTGGTAAGCATTAGAATTTAAATAGTGTCAAGCTTTTGCATTATTGGAAATGACAAAGATTTTCCAAATCTGAGGTAACAGAGTTGTTACCTTGAATTTTGTGAACTAGTTAGAAGATAAGGATGATGAGCTAGTGGTATAGAATTCTATGTAAACCATTTTTGAGAAAATTCAAGAGGATTCTTCATGATGTTTCTAGAAGGAACACAATATGTTTTAGATTCAATGAATCCTTCCTAATTCATATGAATTGAAATTAAAGGAGGCAAGAATCAAGTGGGAAAAGAAGTTCCAAATTTTTATTTTAGGAGTCATAGACCAAGAAGCAAGAGTTGTTAGTGTGCTAAATTGCAAAGTGGTTGAAGGGTGTCAAGGAGAACACATCTAGGAGAAGGAAGAAAAAAGTATAGAGACTCTACTTCGATGAGTGGTCAGAAAGAGAGGATTATATTGGTACATTGAGCATGGAGACTCAAGGACACTAAGCTTGAAAGGAGGGCAAGCTATCAAGAGTTGTAGAGACTGAAACCTTGGAAATGTTATGAGCTAAGAAGTGATCTGAGATTTTCAAGTTGAGTTGTATGTTGTAATCAGGTCAAAACCGCTTATTGTTACTCTCTAGCAATTGTATCAGTTAGGGTAAAAGAAAATCCTATGGACTTAGGTTGGTTTAATAGCCACTTGTAAATCCTTTAATAGGGTGGTATTCGAAGTGAATGTTCTAAAGTCCTCTAACTAGGCTCACTTCTAACAAGGTGGTTAAATCCTTTAACTAGTTCACATTTAATAGTGTGTTGTAGCCTTAACAATGTAGACCTTTCACAGGGCATCACTTTAGAAGAGTGAGAATTGAGTAGCATGTTACTGGTGGTTTTTCCCAAATTGGGTTTCCACGTAAATCACCATGTTATGTGTTGATATTTTCATGTGTTATGCTTACATGTTGATTTACAGTAACTTGTTGATTAGGAATGTCTAAGCATGGATGAATGAATAAGTTTGATGGGTACACTTAACTTGATGAAAAAGTTTGACTAGGACATTTGGACCTTGAATAACTAATTCACCCCCCCTCTTAGTTATTCTAAAGAATTTCTAACAAAGTAATCACTTATCCAATTAATAAGGTGTAATAATGTAATTTTCTATCACTCTCGTTAACTTAATTAGCCAATAGAGGTCGTATGATTGGTTAACATAGTATGCCATTGTTGGTCTCACAATTGTGGAATTATCCAAGAGTTATAATGTTCTATAATAAAATGTAATAATATGAGATAAATTGGTATGTTTAGACAAGTGAATACCCACAATCCAAGGATGAAATCAAAGAATCCCAAAGAAAAATTTCTCTACTAGAGAAATATCTAACTTTCCAAGTTTTGATGTTGGCGACAAGATAAGACAAGACTTACTAACTAAAAGATAACTATAAAACAAGGATCCAAAGTGAAAACAAGTTTAGATGCTCAAGATTAGGTCCACAATGGTCAAATCAACTCAAGAATGATAAAAACATGGTTACCCTAGAGTCCAAATGATAAATGACGAATTGTCCTTTTTTAATCAACTAAGATCAATGTCAGATTTATAGATAATAATTAGGTACACATAACATAAATTAGGGATTTCAAGCAAACGTCTACAAGTAGTGGGCAAGGGACAAAAAAACCTTGTGTATGAAGAAGAATAGTGTCGTAGTATGAATCTAATCCCTAGAACCACTACTATATATATTATCAAAAAAAATTTCAATCACACACATAGTCCTAGAAAAGAAAATTTGATAGCATTAGGGTTCTTAGTAATGGTCAACTCTATAGATTTTGCAATCTAGAGTGGGTGAAATCCAATCCCAACACACTAAAGTTTTGACATATTTTGAGAATTTAATCAATTAGAGATATTGAGGAGATCCAACAACCCAAAAAAAAACTACACCCATGGGGATTTCCCCCATAAGAACATCTATATAGCGATTGCTACTACCATGTCAAAAAGTGCCTATTACTGCTTGAGGTTCCATCTACATGGTTGACCCAATAAAGGGAGTGTCCACTATGGTTAACCCCCCCTAATCAAGGAAGACTCACAAAGTTGTACCACAAGGAGACTTGGTTTGGATTCAAGGGTTCCAAATTTTTGATGTGCCCAAAAGGTAATAGAGCATACTCCTCTAGCTTCTTCATCTCACCCAAACATAGCAAACAGGATTCTTTTACACACTAATTTGAAATCATCTCACCAAATTTTTGAAAAAGCCAACAACAAACACCACCAATATCTAAAGAGAAAGTACCAATGGATGTTGAGGACAAGCCCAAGTGGAATAGTGATTCCCCACTTACAAGGGGATCCATCGTCAAGAGGAGCTTCACATGTAAAGCAAGTGAATGAAGCTTAGTCCCTCAAGATCACCAAATAGTGTTCATAGGGCCTAACTACTATGTGAAACATATATGCATGAAAGCAAATCTAAATCTAATTTTAGAGCACCAAATGAAGTGTGAATCTATGAAAGCATGTAAAAGCACTCAAGCCAAACACATAAGATGTTTATTTTATTTCCAAATTCAAATGTTATAGAGATCTAGAAAAATAATTAGTAATCTTTGCAACATGTCTTTTCTCTATTGTACCTTTTTCTATACTTGAATGCTCACTTGTAATGAACAAAGCAATAAGCAAAACAAGCAAATACAAGATATGCAATATATATCCAACTTACGCAAAACTAGCGTTAGATCTGAAAATATAATTTTTAAGAGTGATAATAACCAAAAAATAACCCAAATGAAATCTCACATCATGCATTGATCCATTGTGACAATTAAATGAAAGCTATTCATTAAATGCCCTTTTTTAATATTGATTTTTGACCTAGTCGACAAGATTGGACCTATATGATATGAATTTGGATCCAAAATCCTAAATGTAGAAAAATGACCCATATAAAAAATCAAATTGATTTCCAAAAATTTCAGAATTTTGAAAAAATCTTTTCATTTGTGCCCTAGAGAGCCATTTTGTCAAAACATACTAGTTTTTACAAATCAAATTATTGAGCTTTAATATGATATCAAAAATAAAAACACAAAGAACCAAGAATATTTAGAATTTATAGACCTTTCCAAAAATGTAGATTTTTGAAAAAAAGGTGCTAATTCATGTCCTAAAAAAAATTTCATGAAAAATCAAGAAAAAATTATAAAAAATCAAATATACCTCAGAAAAATCTAAAACTTTCATTGAGGCTTCTCTAATATGTAGCCAACATGTAGAAACAAATTTAGACCAAATTACTAAGCCATTTGGGAGGTATGATCAAATATTTGAAAATCTATGGTTTTATTTTGCAAGCAACTCTACACAAGGAGTTAGCTCCAAAAATATCCAAAACCAGCATGAAAGAGGTGGGTGGCCTTGTGGTGGGCACAAAAGATTGAAATGATCATGAACATGCAAGATATCTCCAAGTCTCCAAGAAAGCTTCAAAAAATGTCTATCACAACGGTAGCATAAGAAGTCATGATCTTCTCATAAGAATGCTCCAAGTCCTCAAGGAAATCACATGAAAGCTCCAAATAATGGTGATAGTAAAATTCCCTCTTCCAAAATGAAGGAGATCTCCTTATTGTTGGAAATTCGATTGACAAGATTATTATGAGAAGAAGATTGAAGATCAAAAAGGGAGATTGTTGCAAAGAAGGAAGTTGGTTGATAAAGAATGTTTTCTATCATTGTTTTGTCATTAATGTCAAACTTGCTATTGTAAGGAATGACAATTTCTTATAAGATCCAAGTACTATCACTTAGTTTATTGATGAAGAGGATTTGATCAACAAGATATAACAAGAGTACCTAAGGGAAAGGTTGAGTTATTATGTTGTAATGAAGTGCAAGGATCAGTTAAGACAATGGTTAAATGATTTATTGATAACATACTTCAAGATAAAAAGGTTGGCCACACTTAGAAACATTAGAAGTATATGTTGTAACAAGGTTGGCTGCAAAGCTTAAACTAAGTTCATCAATGGGTGCTGAGAAAATTCTCAATTGAAGCCGAGAAAATCTCAATTGGAGCTGAGAAAAAGGAAAATCTAGTGTGTGTTGAGTGATCTTTAGGTGTTGAGTGAAGTTTAAGTGCCAAGAAAAGTATCAGGTGTCGAGCATCAAAAAATCTTAGTAGGTGCTGAGTGAACTTTAGGTGCTAAGCATCAGTTAAAATGTAGTTGATTTTGAGTAACACAGTATGTGCTGAGCATCAAGATTTCAATAGTGTCGAGCTACTACATTATTAAAAATGACAAAGATTTGCCAAATCTAAGCTGACAGAGTTGTTACCTTGAATTTTGTGAACTAGTTGGAGGATACGGATGATTAGTGGGTGGCATAGAATTTTATGTAAACCATTTTTGGGCAAATTTAAGAGGAATCTTCATGATGTTTCTAGAAGAAACATAATATGGCTTAGATATAATGAATCCTACCCAATCCATGCAAATTAAAATTAAAGGAGGGAAGAATTGAGTAGAAAAAGGAACTCCCAAACTTCTATTTAAGGAGTCATAGACCAAGAAGCAAGAGTTGCTGGAGTGCCAAATTACAAAGTGGTTAGAAGGGTGTCAAAGAGAAGACATCTAGGAAGAGGAAGAATAGAGCACAGAGACTACTTCAAAAAGTGGTCAAGAAGAGATGATTTCATAGGTACATTAAGCATGGAGACTCCAGGAGACTAAGCTTAAAGGAGGGCAAGCTATCAGGAGTTGCAGAGATTGAAAGCTAGACAAATGAAGAAGAGCTGAATGGCGATCTAAAATTTGTAAGTTGAGTTGTATCTTGTAGTCAGGTCAAAACCCCTAATTGTTACTCTCTAGCAATTGTATCAGTTAGGATAGAAGAAAATCCTATGAACTTATCTTGGCCTAATAGCCATTTGTAAATTCTTTGACAGGGTGGCATTCCCAGTGAATGTTTTGAGGTCCTTTAACCAGACCCACTTCTAACAAGGTGGTTAAATCCTTTAAGTAGGTCACATTTAATAGTGTGTTGTAAGCTTTTAATAGGGCAGCCCTTTTATAGGCCATCACTTCAGAAGAGTGAAAATTGAGTAGCATGTTATTGGTGGTTTTTCCCAAATTGGGTTTCCACGTAAATCACTATGTTATGTGTTGATCTTTCTCATGTGTTATGCTTGCATGTTGATTTATAGTAACTTGTTGAATAGGAATATTTAAGCTTGGATGAATGAATGGCTAAATGAGCTCACTATACTTAGTAAAAAGTTTGGATAGGACATGTTGGACCTTGAATAATTGATTCACCCCAATATCAGTTATTCTAAAGGATTTCTAACAATTGGTATCAGAGCCATCTGCTGATTTAGTTTCAAGGTAATAGAAGCAGGAAGATCAAGATATCCAAGAGAGAAGTTCTCAACCTCAATAAAGAAAAATTTGTTGCATGGAAGAGTCTAATGAAATTGCACCTAGGATCAATAGGTGATTATGAAAAAGTCTCAATTGGAACATAACATGTAGACCCAACTAGACCTCTTACTGCAGATGATTTAAGCAAAAGGAAGGAGCACAATTAGGAAATATTGGAGATTTCCTTTCCACTTAGTTATACTGAATTTGATGACATCAAAGAATGTGATACTATAGTCAAGATGTGGAAAGCCCTGAAAAAATCTATGGAGGAGATCAAAATATTCAAAGAGTAAAAAAAGAAGGCCTCAGAGGAAAGTTTGATGACATGAAAATAGAGGAAGGTGAGAATGTTGCTCAATATGGATCTAGAATGAAAGAAGTGGTAAGTGCAATAAGAAGTCTAGGTGGTCAATTAGAAGAAGAGACTATCAATATAAAATACTTGAGAACCTTGCTCCCCATCTATGCCATTAGAGTTTCAGCGATTCAAGAGCTAAAGGTGTGTACAAGGAAACACACTAACCTTTGAAGAAATTGTGGGAAGACTTATTGCATTTGAATTGTTAAAATTTGACAATTATAGACCTAAGAACCCTAAATCTACTTTCAAGGCCAAGCAAACATTGAAAAAAACTGAGGAGGTGACATCAAACAAGAAGAGAATAAAAGGAAAACATGCATCCAGTGATAATAATAGATGAAGAAGATGTGGAACGGTTGGAAGTACTACTAGCTAGGAGATTCCATAGAGGCAAGGGTAAATTCAAAGGCAAGTTGCCTATCATTTGTTTCAATTACAATGAATTAGGTCATATTACTACAAGGTGTACACAGAAGAAGAACTACAAAGAAGGAAACAAGTACAAGAACAAGAGAGAAGACGATAGTAGAGATTACAAGGACAAAGGCAAAAGATGCTACATTGTTGAAAAAGATTCTGATGAGAATGATGATGAAGTAGTTCATGTAGCCATAAAGGATGAATTAGATAAAAATGAAGATGAAGCCACAACATTGGTGACTTGTGTGAAAAAGAATGACAAGTGGATCATAGATAGTGGTTACTCACATCACATGATAGGAGACAAAAGTAAGTTTATTACCTTTACTCAATATGATGGAAATAGTGTTAGATTTGGTAATGATGTTCCATGTCAAATCAAAGGAAAAGGCTCAATTAAATTTATAAAGGAGATTTTATATGATAATGCATACTATGTTGAAGGACTGAACTACAATTTATTGAGTGTATCACAGTTAGACAATGTAGGTTGCAAAGTAGAATTTGGAAAATAATTTGTCAATATATATGACACTAATAGAAATAGGAAAAGGTAAACACACTAGGAGTAACTTGTTTTACCTAGATATGAAAGATGAAACTTGTCTTGTTGTTAGACTTGATGATGTTTGGTTATGGCATAAAATATTATGTCATGTTAACTTTGACAATCTGATTAGCATCAGCAAGAAAAAGAAAGTCAGAGGATTGCCTAAACTAAAGAAGCCTAAAAATACAATGTGTAAACAATGTCAACTAGAGAACATGACTAAGTCTAGTCTCAAAAACAAAACATACACTTCCAAAAAAGTACTAGAGCTAGTCTATACAAACTTATGTGGTCTAATAGAAGTGCAAAGCTACCTAGGAGACAAATACATAATGCTATTTGTAGATGACTATTCCAAGATGATGACTACCCTGCATCAAATGAGCTAATTTTCAAGATATTACACATTGATGTAGAGGATATTTACTTTAGGATCATGTTTAAAGTAATTAAAGTGATGAAGCTCCAAATTAGTCATAAGCAAGGTGATAGAGGGAGAAATTGAATGAACCTACAAAAGCCACACTTGCATGATAAGATGCTAAAATATTAATTTGTCTTTGGTATTGTTGTTAAAGAGGGAGAAATGTCAAGAAATTGATCAACAGTTGAGGAAGAAGATGAAGAAGCTTATCAGAATAGAGAATAGTAGAAGATGAGCAATGCATATAGAGGGATAAAATTTAAGAAAGAGGATACAACAGCTAAGAGAAAGAAGCATAAATGAAGCAATCAGGATAGTAGATCAAAAGAGGGAGATGTGAAACTGATGATGAAATAATTTTCTTTTGGCATTTGACTTACTATTCTAACCTAGTTAACTTGGTTAAATAGTTTAGTCTAATTGTTGATCGGTTTGGTTTGCCATCAATGCCAAAGAGGGAGATTGTTAGAAATTCGATTGAAAAGATCATTGTGAGAAAAATATTGAAGATCAAAGAGGGAGATTTTTGCAAAGAAGGAAGTTGGTTGATAAAGAATATTTCAATCATTGTTTTGTCATTGATGTCAAACCTGCTATTTGAAGGAATGACAATTGCTTATAAGATCCAAGTACTATCACTTAGTTTATTTATGAAGAGGATTTGATCAACAAGATGTAACAAGAGTACCTAAGGGAAAGGTTGAGTTATTATGTTGTAATAAAGTGCAAGGATCAATTAAGACAATGGTTAAATGATGTATTGATAACATACTTCAAGATACAAAGGTTGGCCACACCTAAAAATATTAGAAGTATAAGTTGTAACAAGGTTGGCTGCAAAGCTTAAACTAAGTTCATCAATGGGTGATGAGAAAATTCTCAATTAAAGCCAAGAAAATTCTTAATTGGAGCCGAGAAAAAGGAAAATCTAGTGTGTGTTGAGTGATCTTCAGGTTTTGAGTGAAGTTCAAGTGCTGAGTAAAGTATTAGGTGTCGAGCATTAGAAAATCTTAGAAGGTTCTAAGTGAACTTTAGGTGTTGAGCATCAATAAAAATGTAGTTGATTCCAAGTAACATAGTATGTGTCGAGCATCAGGATTTCAATAATGTCGAGTTACTGCATTATTGAAAATGACAAAGGTTTTCCAAATTTGAGCTAATAAAGTTTTTACCTTGAATTTTGTAAACTAGTTGGAGGATAAGGATGATGAGCTGGTGGCATAGAATTCTATGTAAACCATTTTTGAGCGAATTCAAGAGGATTCTTCATGATTTTTCTAGAAGAAACATAATATGGGTTAGATATAATGAATCCTACCTAATCCATGCAAGTTGAAATTAAAGGATGGAAGAATCAAGCGAGAAAAGGAACTCCAAGACTTTTATTTAAGGAGTTACCAACCAAGAAGCAAGAGTTGCAGGAGTGCCAAATTGCAAAGTGGTTAGAAGGGTGTCAAGGAGAAGACATCTAGGAAGAGGAAGAATAGAGAACAGAGACTCTACATCAACAAGTGGTCAAGAAGAGATGATTGCACTCGTACATTGAGCATAGAGACTCAAGGAGACTAAGCTTGAAAGGAGGACAAGCTATCAAGAATTGTAGAGATTGAAAGCTAGACAAATGAAGAAGAGCTGAATGGTGATTTGAAATCTATAAGTTGAGTTGTATCCTATAATCAAGTCAAAACCCCTAATTGTTACTCCCTAGTAATTGTATCAATTAGGATAGAAGAAAATCCTATTGACTTAGATTGGCCTAACAGCCCATTGTAAATCCTTTGACAGGGTGGCATTTCAAGTGAATGTTCTAAAGTCCTTTAACTAGGTCCACTTCTAATAGGGTGGTTAAATCTTTTAACCAAGTCACATTTAATAGTGTGTTGTAAGCCTTTGACAGGGTAGGCCTTTCACAAGGTATCACTTTAGAAGAGTGTGTAAGGAAACTTGACAATAAAGAATATAATTTTTTCCACATAACCCATAATAGATCTGAAATAAATACGAAATTAAAATCCACATGCAAGAGAATAGACAACATACCCACAAAATTGTGACACAAGATATACCCTAGGAAACCCTCATTGAGGGAAAAAACCTAGCCTCCAAAAGCATCCATCACCGTGTATTATTCAGTAAAAACACCATTGCAATACAACCATCGAAGCCTTCATGGGCATAGCCACAACCGAGCAAACTATGTGAATAAGCATGAATCCACACATCTCATGCCATGCTTTCAACCTTCACAAATGTTCCCTGGTTAACTTCTCAAGCCTTGTCCCCCTCAACTCTTTCTTTTCTCATTCTTACTCTCTACACAACTACCCTTGTGGCTGCTTATATAGTAGCAAGTCCCACAAAATCACTAAGTGGTATTACATAAACCATGTGCTAAAACCATGTGCCACCTAACCCACTGACCCCACATTTAATATTGGTCATTTAATTCTTTTCTCAAATATTAAATAATTACATAAAATATTATCACAATGTTACAATACAACTCATCAAGAATATTTCATGGGAATCTTTATATGTTGCACGTCCATCTAGATGCAACATTACATAATAAAATAAAATAATAAAATATAACAATATTATGCAATGTGTGCAACACCCATTATCTCAACAAAGTGAAAATTGAGTAGCATGATATTGGTGGTTTTTCCCAAATTGGGTTTCCATGTAAATCATTGTGTTATGTGTTGATCTTTCTCATGTGTTATGCTTGCATGTTGATTTATAGTAACTTGCTGAATAGGAATATTTAACCTTGGATGAATGAATGGTTGAATGGGCTCACTACACTTAGTAAAAAGTTTGAATAGGACATGTTAGACCTTGAATAATGGATTCACCCCCCCTCTCTATTATTCTAAAGCATTTCTAACACTTATATACCAAAGCCAAGAGGCATTCCCAAATTGGAGTGAAAATTAAAATTAAATGAAAAGGTGTGACCCACATAAGAGAATGTGCAATTAGCATTTAATTAAGAGATGTGAAGTGTAAAACTCCATAAATATTATAAGATGAGGGGTGTTTTAAATTAATTTAAATGTAAAATAATCCTTTTTCTTATAGAATAAAGTATGTGACATTTATTTAATTATTTCTTTTAAAATAATAATTGTTGCACATAAAATTAAGTGAGGAGGGGTTTTATTTAATTAAAAGGGAGCAAATTCCTTTAATTAAATAACACAAAAATCAAGATGATCCAACCATTTAGTTAAAATTAATTAAATTAATTAACTCCAATTTAATCAAAGAAATTGATGTAAAATAATAATGATTAATTAAATAATTCAAATAATTTAATTTGATCAAAGGAAATGGTGATGTAAATATCGATTCAAGCTTGAGATAAAAAATGAAACTAGGGCACATAGTCAAGGTGACCATTTTAGGGTGCATACACTTGATTACCCAATTTTTTTGAATGATATTTCATACTTAGTTGATATACTTGATGAACTACTTGATACATGGTTATTTTAGGTGTTTGTGTTTATTAAATCCTTTCAATGACGATATATGTATGTTCATTTAGTGATTTTCAGTTATCTCATAATGATAGATTGATAGATGATTTATTTGCAATTTCTATGGTTACTTACCCCATACTTACATGTGTATGGTGTAGTTGGATGTTTTACTTTATGATTGATGTTTATGATGTGGTTGAGGGAGGGAGTCGTAGTCACCTTCTAGTCAAGATCTACATGATGCACCACTTCCCACCATTGCTTATTTAGTTTAGATTATATGTGTATGTACATGCTTAGATTTTATGCAGATTGTAGGTACTGAGCATCAACTTTCTTAAATTTCTAGGATGAGCATACCCTATCGCAGTATCTCAATGGTAAAAGAGGGGAGATAATTCTTGAGTCCAAATCCTAACCTTAATCCAATTTTACTATAAAGTAGGACAAGTATCTGAGTTATTTACCCTTATCAATTTGTCAAGTGACGAGAATTTGGGATTTTGACCCTTGAGAGTTTGGTCTAGTACACTGTCTTGTATAATGGGTTCTCGTATTTAGTTTTGTGGGTCTATTGTGATTTTTAGTTATATAATTAAATCAAATTATAAGATAATTCAATGAATTTTTTTAAAGACAATTCAATATTTAATTATATTTGTCATGCCCAAAATATCAAAGCAAAAAAAACACACCAATTTTTTTAAATACAATAAAAATTAAATCCACTCTTTAAAAGTTAATCACACTACTAAGTTTGATATGTTTATTTGAACATGTTAATGTATAGACATAAAGAGAACCATTTAAGTGAACTCCTATCAATGTACTATCTTATCCATTTAAGTTTATGATCAAAGGGAAGAAAAGATTGCTAAAACTGAGCATGCATTATTACATTGATTGAGCCATTAGTTTCATTGTTACTCTAATTTTAAGGTAATCTATTACAACTAAAATAATTTCATCATATTATCTTATCTTGCACTACTAAACAACTATCAATATGTAAAATCTACACTTAAAAATTTAATCTAATAATCTAACTTAATTTTACCCCTTTTACTAATATAAGACATTTTAAGATAACACAATACTAGCTTTCGATTTAAGAACCATATAAATACTTATAATAAATCTCGATTATTTAAGATGGATTAAATATACTAACAAACTTATCTTAGACAACATAGTAACCAAATAATGATACTAACTTTCCTTAAAACATAGAACTTTACTAAATGCTAAATTAACTTTATGATCTTCTCAACAAACTTAATGTCAAAATGTGAGGTCGACTCAATAGATTTAAAACACTTATTATTATCCACTATAACGTTTAAAAAAACAAATATTAATAAACAATATAAGTGAATTCTTCTAATAACAATTTAATTAAATATACCTCAAATTTTTAAGAAATCACGATCATAGAATTAACTACTTAAAATAATACCTAGCACAAAATTAACTAAACTTTATTAATTCAACTAGAACAAGACCTCTAACCTTAAACACACTTTGATATTCTATACCCTATTAATACTATCTCTTTATTTAAAAAGAATATTGATTAATAATGATTTACTAATGTTAACATACCATTACTACCTTAATCCTGTTATACTCCCAATAATAATCCTAATGCTTTAAACATACTAACAACTTTAATACATACTAATTTATAATATTTAAAGCATGTCCAAACTCAACAAGAGTGCATTGAATACTTAAATTGAACTAGCATAACTAAAAAGAAACTACATACCTTTCAATTTAAGATCTATTCAAATTAATAATAATAACGGTGATAATAACAATATAGCTAAAATTAAATTAACTGAAATCTACACTAATTTATACTATGATAACTTATAATTAAAACGTAATAATTGATTTTCTTCATTCAATAAAACTAAATTTATATCAATAATACTTTTACTAATATAAATTTACAGTCTAATATTTATTACGACTAATATTTGTTAATACATGAAAATAAAAAAATATCACTAATTATATTTTGACAAATTTCAACGTTAACAATCACTATTAAAACAATGTGCTAAAACAAAACTAAAATAACCCATATTAACCACTTAAATTTTCAACTAGTCTAAACATTCTTTAAAAAAATTACTAAAGAAACTTATAGTGAATTAATTAAGAATTTAAACTTTCTAAATTTTAAAACTAAATATATACACATATAAACCTACACACTAACTTCAATCACCTCCTAACTTTCATTCTTAACAACCCAACTACAATTACTATTACTAATTCTAAATTAACATGTAATCTTCAACTAAACAAAAACACACTAAATGAAATTACTAAATAAAAAAAATTTTGTAAGGTCCCTCCTCGCATGTACTTATTAAATATGAATTTCTCTGTCAAATCTGTTGTAGGAGATTTGAATGGATATGGAGTAATGTTGTAGGTTTTTAGACGTCCTAATGAAAATTGAGAACAACAGATACATCCATGATTTAATACTTAAAGATTAGAGAACGACTATGTTGTCTCGACTATTTAAACATTAAATTTGCACTAACAATAATACAAGGTGTTTCACTTAATGATGATGTTATTGATTTTGTTACCTCAATGATTACGATTCTATGCATTTAGATAGTTCAATATTCACTATTGGTGATGTTATGATGTTTAGGTATATGCATGCCTAACAATGATTATTCTTGTATTTAATCTGAATTAATGAATAAGTTATATGTCATATTGATTATGTAATTACTAATGATTAAATGTGAGTAGAAATGAATTAAATAGTTAATTAATTGAAGCATTATGTTCTGAGTTCGCCCCGATCCATCGTAGCATAGTGATATATTACTATTATTTTGATACTCACGACTCGAGATGTCAAGACATTATTTGATTCTTGAACATATTTTATTATTTCATGGTGTGTGATGTTACTTTAGATATTTTATATTTGTCATTTAAGGTTTTATTATATGTATGTTGATGAATTAAGTAAAATGTAGGATTAACACATTGATTTTGGAATCTTTATGATTAAGGATATAAGTAGGATGAAAGAAACCCTGATTGATGTATGTTTCAATTTATGTGAATTTTTGATATGTATATACATATGTACATGTGATTTTATGGGACTAATGATTTGTTCAATGAGTGTACAAATATTTTAGCTAAGAAACTCGACAGAGGAACAGAACTGATCCCTATGTGCTCATTATGGAAGCCTCATTGTTCATAATTCAAGTATTTTATTGTGAGATGTGTGAATGTGTCTTTCTGTGATCAGTAAATGTTAATATTTTTAACTATGTTTTTTTTTTTTGCTTGACACTCATGAATTTTCCAATTTGGTTCTTAATTGAGTTTAGTCACCCTTAATCTGGATTAGTGCTTTTTTTTTTTTTTAGAGTTGTTAGATGGTCTTAATTTTTTTCTAGCTATTGTTTGGTTCCAAACCTATTCCTAAGGCTTTAAAACATGAAATAATTATACCCAAGGGGTATGGGTATGGGTTGGGGGTCTTTTCCAACCCTTAAGCCCCTTTTATTAACTTTTGAGATCACTCAAAATGTCTCTTTTTGCATTTGTGCAAAAATTGACTATGGCTACCATGAGTTGCATCACCTCAACTCTACTTAGTGGTTAACCGTAGTATGGGTTGAGTTAGGAACTTCTAGATTAGTAGGTGGGTGGGAGTAGTTATTGCTCTTTTTGGTGGTTGAGTTTGAGGCTTATTTAGAGGCCCTTCTTGGAGTAGTAGAGGTGGTTACCCAATCTCTACATTTAGAGAGGAGTCTTGGAAGATTGAACCAAGGAAGGGAAAAGCTCTACTCAAACTTGTTCATTTTCCATTACCTCTTTGTGTAGGTAGTAATTCTCATCTCCCTTGTTTAGATTTTCATGTTTGTTTCATGATTATGCTACCTTGTTGTTGTTTGAATGCTTATATGTATGTGGGTATGTTGGGAAGGATTGAAAACCATGTTCTTGAATGTTTTCTTTCCATGTTTATGTTTGAATTTTGAGATTTTCTTGCATGGGTGTTTTGGTATTACTCACCCTTGGATAGGGCAAAAGTGGCCAATTTTGGGAAAGGTCCTTTTAGTTGAACTCCAACAGTGTAGAGTCTCTTCTTAGGATGATAAGAGGGAGAGAGGGTAGGGTGTTATGGGCCCCTACCTATCATGTCATGCCACATTTCTTTGAGACAAAACACAGCTAATGTTTTTTTTTTTTTTTTTCGCTTCCATAAATGTGAGGTAGATCCTTAGATTGCTATTATTATTATTATTATCTTGTAATTATTTCAATTATTATGTTTGATTGTTGATAATATCACTTGAACTTATTTATGTCTATCATTCTGATAGTATACATATACGTATGTCAATCTCTTACTTACCACTAACTATATCTTCTTTCCATGAATTACTGCCATTTAATCAAATCAATTGAAGACTTAATTAGGAATCAATACCTTAACAAGATTTGTTAACATTGATACAAATCAATTCTAGATGCTCCAATTCAGGAGCTAACAGTTTCACTAATTCCACTAACATTCACAATAAATGCAACTTACCTTAACAATTGAATTCCTACCCTCTGACGGGCTAACATGATCCTAGACAATGTCATACCTTATCTATATATACTCCTTTCTAAAAGAATATCTGCTACAATATAATAACTCTACCTGTATCTATATATATACCTAATCCGATCCACTACCCTATTGAATCCTTCTTTACTTTCTAAACTATACTCTCATATACCTCATGGTCACTACTGCTTCCCTCCACCAATTTAACCCCTCCTCTACCATCCATGAGGAATTCATATTTGATCAACATACCGCATTTAATTAATTATATATATATATATATATATATATATAATTATAATTATTAGTGTTACTATTATTGTTACTATTATCCATGTGACAAATAATTAATATAAATATTTATCTTTACTTACATGAAGACATTTAAAAAAAGCACAACTTTGTATATATTAATAACCTATGTTAGTTCCAAAATATTGTTAATTCAAACACAAACTTTTCTTCTCAATTGTATTTTATCTAATTAAACTAATACTTTTCCCTATTGAATACCCATCCTACACTTGTCAGATCTTATCTTTAAGTCTACCTCTACACACCTAGTCTACCATAATATTTACACAAATCGACCCCCACATGCTACTTCTCCCAAGTTAAGTTTCACAACCCCCAAGGAATGAAATAAGAGGCATTTTCTCATGGTCAACACTTAGGGGCACCAAGTAAAAGCAATGGAAGATTAGTTTCACACACATCGGCATCTGACAAGATGCAATTAATGAGTCTTGACTTTTGCAAGATGTGGATTGGAATTTCTACTTTAAAATCTGCATTTTTCCATACCATCGCCTTGGGTTCTAGAGAATGTACCTTGCATGGCTCAAGGTGGAAAGATATGAGGACGTGCTAATGTGACTTTATGTCAGATTTGTCCCCTTTTTGCATTGAGCGCTAGGTAAGCTAGTGAGTGTTTGTTGGATGATTATATCAATATATTTTGTTCTCCATGTCAAGCGCCACTTTTTCCATGGTAGGTAGGTGGAACCCAAGGTACTAGCCTTGCTCTATGGGCAAAGTTTAGATTATTAATGGAATGTTTTTATATTATTTTCTTAGCCATTACAAGATCCAAGAAGGTCGTGTCTCATGACTAAGGTAAGAGACTCAGACCTTTTTTAATTACCAATCTCATTCTATGTATTATTCTATTAATATTTCAAACACCAAAGTTCTGAGTACATTTCTTGAATTAAATATTGATCTATAATCTAGGGTTGATTTATTTCTTCCTCCATATATTTTCTAGAGGACTAATTTTGTACCTATAGGATTTGCTCTTATGTTTGAGATTCTTAGCTCTTTTTTTTTGGTTTTCTTCTTTCCCATTTCATTTTCTATAGGTATGCTTATTTGAAGACTAATATAATTGACTATTACTTCATAAATCTCATGGATTATTCCATATTGGAATTTATCATTGGAGATAACAACTATTCTATTTACTTTCAAACTTGTAATACAATGCTTTTATTTGTAAGACAATACAACTTTTGCATGGAAATATAGAAACCTCAATTGCTCTAATTTATCATTAATAGTTCAATTATGATCACTGAATCATTATCTTTTCAACATAGACTACACTTGATATAATTTCAAGATTAACTAAAATGTTTTTGATTCATTCATAAGAACTTGTGAAAATAAAAATAACAAAGATAACCTCCTATTCTTCATGCAATGTATATTCTGACACACATTTGCAATTCCTTCAATAAGTTTAACCATGTGGATTGGCAACACTTAAGTAATAATCTTCTTTTTTTATGTTCCTCTCACACACTCAACACAAACACTAACATTAGCTAGGGTGGTGATACCATCTTAATAGGATACACAATGTAGACCTTTACAGATTTGATGTTTAACAGACTTTCTCATATTGGAATATGCATGAGAATGATAATATTACTTCCACAACTCAATGGAATTCACATAACAAGATAAAGTTAACCAACATTTCAATACAAATACAATAGTATTCTATCCACTATGCAAAGGCATGTCTCCACAATTTCCAACTATCCAAAAACTCCAAACAAGTACCTACAATAAGAGACAACACGATGAACCATGGAGGCTCACCACCCAACCTAGGCCTCAAGGAGACCACCCCCATGCTAGGGGAAACAAGGCTCAACCAAGTTACACTCAAACATCATCACATTAACAAAAAAATAATAGGAACATCTCAATTTAACATCACATTTACAACTCCCAACCAAGGCTTGCACAATGATTCACACATGGAATCATAAACATTGGGTGAAGGTGGGCTCACAATTAGGAGATTTTCCATATCCTATAAGATGTGTAACAACAATTTCCATGCCCTTTCGGGGCTTCATTGATCAATGATTTCCATGCCTTTCAAGCTTTCACAAAACAATAATTTCATGCCCTTTCGGGGCTATTCACAAACATCAAGTTTTCATGCCCTTTCGGGGCTTTCACAAACATCCTCCAATCATACTACCATCAACCAAAGCATCACTGAATTTCCATACTTCACCAACCTTCTTCCACACCACCACTCTCCATACTGTCCTCAACAAATTATGAAGGCATATGGCATACAATGGAGACCATTCTCCAAGGTTCTCAACTATATCATAAGCCCAACTAACCCCTTCACCCCAAGGCTTGCTCTTCCCTCCCAAGGGTGAGTGAAGCCTTCACACCCATGTACTATTTCAACACTCAAAAATGCAAGGAAATCCAAGAAAAACCTCAAGAAATTACATGAAACAACATACACCTGCACAACACAACACAATAAAAAACTCCAATGACAACACATGATTCCATACTACAATCATAGACCCTACGAGAAGCATTCTTACAATATCTAATTTCAACTTCATGAAAGGGAGAACCATGGCATGAAGCACTTACCTCCATCAAACTATGGCTTTGAAATGGTGAACTAGATCTCTTCCTATTTTCCTTGGCTCCTAAACTACTCCTCCATAACCATATGTGTCTCTACAATTTGAGAGTGGGTAAGTAACCACCAAGGTTAGCACAAGCTCCCTATAAAGCCCTTCACCTTCCTCCTCACCTACCCCTCTTACTTTCTTGTATCTCCCACCAATAAGAACTTATCCAAGTGGTGTAATGAGAAAAGAAGTCATATTACAATATGATTTTCGAATTGGCCTGGAAATGACTATTTTTAAGGGTCTCCTAGGTCCCCTAGACCAACTTATGTTTATATTTAAACTCCCAACCCATACTATTACCATGTGAGTAACTTATTTTCACAACATTAACACTTGGGAATCATTTTAGGCTCTCTAAAGTTCCTATATCAACTTATAACTTGAATTTTCATCACGAAGGTGACTCTTCCTAACACTCTCCAAGGTGGGTTAATTGATTTCATAATGAGTGATAAGTGACTTCATGCCAAAGAATCCCATTGGACATGTCATTTACACATAAACATTACAAGTGTCAAATGACACACACACACATACACATTAAAACACTTTACACATCACGATTACATGTCTTTAATTAATCATACTTTCCAACTATAAACTCATGCACAATCACATTACGAAAGAAACACAATACAACGAGATTTTGAATCTTTCAAAGATTCACCTTGGCTTCACTGTGTTCACATAAGATTGAACCTTGTTTCCCCATTAATCTCCATGGTTCAACTTTCCTGCACACTCAACTTAAACATCAGTAGCCCAATAAAATAATATAGGATACATACTAACAAGTATGGTATAGATCCAATATCTCATACTTCTCGTTAGCGTATACAATTAATTATCATCTAATCATTTTTTGTTTAAGTGCTATCAATAAAACATTACAATGTCATATTCCATTTAACTTTCATCTAAGTCCATATATAATTAACTTCCATTTGATTCATATTCAAAACATTGCAATATCAACATATGGGTTTCAACATTTATCATAATGAATTTTCCATTCTAAACTCTATTATCATACTGATTATCATGAAACACTAAAGTCATATCCTTTGGCACTAATTTCCATTTGAACATTACAATTTGACATTCAAGTATTGATGCAATGTAGTTCCTACTAAAGCAATTGAATTAATTTAGAACATGAAATGAGACCATTAAATATATCAAATAGGTTCTAATAATTGCAAATGACTAAAATGCTAATATTAAAATGACATAACCCTATAGTCTCGAAACTATATCAAAACATCAAACTAAAAGTACCACAATGCAATTGTCATCTATACTACAGTGGATTGGGTGAGGCCTCACATGTCAGCACAAACCACATATGAGTTTTACCATGTAAGAATGGAAGAACAAAAGTTCTTGATTTATAGCCCCAATTGGGCACCTAGTTTGGTGTTGTGTCTAACATCTCCTGTTGGAAAAATACACCTTTCCCTAGTTTTGATTTATTGTGAATCCTATTGTGAAAACCTTGTATGAATATGCATGTTTGATTTGTCTCTTAGTCATGCTTGTTGATACGTGATCAGATTTTGTTCTCTCCATGGTTCTTAGAAATGTGTTGCAAAATTTGATATGGAACCCTTGTTAAGGGCCATGATGGAAACATATATTGCTTGTTGAAATTCAAGTACGTTTGAGATTGGAATCCTGTGTAGAAATGTATTTTAAACTTCTATTGAAGTGGCTTTGAAGCCAGATTTTCTTACTGGTTCTTTCCTGGCAGAGCCTTTGAACCAGGTAGTTTAATAGAAAAATGAGATTGAGTAAATATGCTTGCATTGAGTCTTATAGCTTTGTTTTTAGTTTTGCATATGTAATTTAAAAATCAGATGTGATGGTGTTACCTTATTGCATATTTTTTATGATTGGTAATCAAATTCATTTAAATTAGATTAATCAGATAACATGTTGATATATATACTTAGCTATGCAATTGTAAGTTTAAAATGTTAAGAAAATTTGCATTCGAGTTGTGTTTAAATTTTATAATTATACATGTGCATGAGGAAGTTAAGTGAATTTATTTGAAAACTTGTTATTACATTTAATCCTATTATCACTTTTAAATATTAAAACATAACTTGTTGGTGTTTTTGGGCATGACATTTTGGTATCAGAGCCTGGTTTCATGACATTGGGGCAATAATGGACCCATGTAAAGTGTGGATGTTTAAAACTACATGAATTAAACCTCCTCTCGCATTTTCATATTTTATTAGTGTAACTTTGATGAAATGATAAAAATATATAGACTTCTCTATAAGTTCTTGTTAAAAAATTCAATATTCAAACTTACACTTTCAACAACATTGCTTCTCAATTCCGAGAAGATTGGGAGGAATATCTGAGTTAGTGAGTAGTATTTCATTGTATTAGCATACTTAAGAGTTCTCACTACCCTTTTATGTAAAGGAAGAATCAGCGATGGGAAACATATATTGTGAGTGTGAAGCTAAGTTGGCTTGGTGCTTTTAGTGTGCTTCTTCCTTTCTATTTAGATTGCCAGATTGATTCTAATCATCATGGAAGAAAAGAATTAACCAGAAAGTGTTAGATTAGGTAATAGTATTAGAATGATAATTTTATTTCCATTTTCTTGAATAATTAAGGTATATGCATATTAGAAATTGGATTCTTATAGGAGAATGCAATAGTGGCTCCTAAGCAAATGATTACCAATTCCCATTACTCATAGAATTGCATCATTCAGTTTGGTTCATCTAAGATTACTCATATGGTTTCTATACGTGTTTGTTTTGAAAAGAGTTATATGTTCATATGATTCAACAAACTTATTAATGTACATTGGAATAACAAAGCTAATACCTTCTAATATTTCACTCCAATAATCTATGAGGGATATCCTAAACTAAAGGAGAAGGAAATTGAAATGAAGATATAAAATGCAAGAGCATAATATATATATATATATATATATACTACTAGTAGTGCTCATTTTAATCCTCTGGAATTTGTATGGAAGAGGAAAATAAGTTCTTTCTCACAATACAAACCAATATAATAATAAGAAAATATACTATAGTATCTTTTAAATAAAATAATAGATCATTTAATAAACAAGAAAAGCATAACATATTAAAATAATACAAAAGAAGCACCTAAGGTACAATCACTATCATTTCAAATAAGAATTTAGAATAGTATTAAAAATGGGAGTTTCCAAGGAAGGGTCG